>CM073129.1:23456749-23939249 GCA_037039145.1 Fundulus diaphanus | reverse complement strand
CATGTGTGCTGTAGCGCAGCAACGCGGTGCAGTTTTGGAAGAAAAAGTCCGGTGATAAATAGATAAAAACCTTTTAGATAACAAGTGCTGGAGAGACGCTGCGCCGATCAGCCAGATATGTGTTTAAACGCTTAATACCTGTCTCGCTGCGCGCTCAATGTGTGTGTGTGTGTGTGTGCGCGGCGCGCTCTGCGCATCACGGCTTTGCCGACAGACACACACACACACACACACACACACACACACACACACACACACACACACACACACACACACACACAGCGGAGGAGAGATCGCTGAAGTGACTTAAGTTATATATTTGCCCCCTAGTAAATAGGGCAGGTGGTAATTATTCTATAAATATTAAAATATAAAAGCTTTCAGCACATGCTGGGGCGGAGGGATATCACATCACATGTGGTATCCCTCCGCCCCTCTGGTCGGTAAAATCCCTGCAAATTCTAATGTAAAAATTTAAAATTTAAAAATAACTTACCGAAAATCCTTGCTCTCATGTCATGTTCAAAACATTGTTCTTCGAAATGGTCACTGCATATGACGTGTTTTCTCTCTGGCAAGCTCTCTTCAAGATGGCAATCCAGCTACGAGCCCGGTTAGCTCATGGAAAGTTGAAATAAGCAATGTTTTTTTCCAATTTTACCAGTTGTGTTGGAACATCCAATGGCCATGTACGTGGGCATTGTTGCTTCAGCAATAGCTCCTGCGAATGTCAATGGTGCAGTCCTCTGGAAATCCGAAAAAATTGTTGATGATCAGCTGTGTGAAACGGCTCCAACTCGGCTGGTCAGATCGAGTCGGGTCCCGATGACGTCATCATAAGGCAAATCCATCCAAAACAAACTGCCCGCGGTCCCCATTTGTTACAAATCAAATTTATTTTGTTAATTTACGGTTATTTTCCAGTAACTTAATCAAGACATGAAAACATTTAACATATTTTTGGAATGCTTCTGTGGTAGTCTGACAATTTAATCGGTAATGTTGCCGGATCAAAGTTACATCTTAAGAGAAATTCCTTCCTCCAATTTTTTTTTTAAAGTTGTGAAGGGAAAATAAACCATAAATTCTTTTAATTTTTAATAAAAGTCTGCAGCCATTTTAATTTAATCACGGCATTAATCACTTTAAAATCAATAACGTTTGTTCCTCCTTTTTCTACTGATATTACTATGTTGTTCTGATCACATGTTTTTTATTATTCCAGAAGAGATTGTGATGAATTTGATTATGATTATGTTTTATTGTAGTATTTGGTATATTTAAGATATATGCTGGATATATGCCAAAGGGAAATGAAATATCGGGTGAAAATGTAATTCTCTGAAATTGGCACAGCTTGGAGTCGAACCTACGATCTTCAGCTTTGCAGCCCGACACCTAACCCACTCCCCCATAACACCAGGGCCGTGCTCAGCCGCGCATTTTTGAAAGGTCAACTGTGTTGAAGAAGTGGTTTTTGGTGAATTTTGTTCCAACCGTAAGCCGAAACGGCGTCAAGTACAAAAAGCCCTGATCGCGGCGTCGAGACCAACGTTTCGATATATGGTATGTGGGGGTAGACCCTACGGTTCGGGCTGTATTAACGGTACTATAATAATAATAATAATAATAAAGAAACCCTTATTAGGTGCATAGCATAAGGCCTCCGCCATGCATTTTCAATGCATAGGCGGGCGCCTAACTAGAAACGTTCAACTTCTGAAGAAGTTGAAGAAGGCGCCCGCCTGGTGGTGGGCGTGACCGTCAAAGGCAAAGCTTCCGAGTTCCTTGGTCGTAGGCTCTCATCGCTTGGGGATTTTAAATCAAACCTTCTGAGTGAAAAGGATTTGTCTTCATCAAAACTTGCCGACCGGGAAAACTCTGCGTCTGCAGAGCTGCAAACAGCGTATTCCGATCTGAGACGCAGCTAATGAGCTAAGCTTAATTGGCGACAGCCGACAGTCAAAGTTTGCCATTCATTTGCTACGGTAGTCCTAAACCACTACTGACGTAATACACTTTTTGGCCACAAGCGTCATTTTGGGGGCGTTGTTTCCACCTCTTCTCTTAGAGCCGTTTTTAATAGAAAGAAGAAAAGGCAAAAACGGTCCAAACAAAAGGTTGTAACGTTTACATTTGTAACCTCTGCCTTACATAAACACTAGAATTAAATCTTAATAAATAAAAGTATAGACAATTATTTCAGTAACTCAATTCAGTAAGTGAAATACAATATATACAGGGGTTGGACAATGAAACTGAAACACCTCTCACTTTAGTGTGGGAGGTTTCATGGCTAAATTGGACCAGCCTGGTGGCCAATCTTCATTAATTGCACATTGAACCAATAAGAGCAGAGTGTGAAGGTCCAATTAGCAGGGTAAGAGCACAGTTTTGCGCAAAATATTGCAATGCACACCACATTATGGGTGACATACCAGAGTTCAAAGGAGGACAAATTGTTGGTGCACCTCTTGCTGGATGTGTCAAAACTTTCTTCAATTGAATAAAAACAAAACTGAAGTAATAATATTTGGACCAATAGAGGAGAGATCAAAAGTTAGCACAGCTTCAGTCGCTTCAGCTAGAAACCACTGATCAGGACTGAACAAGGTCGGCTTTCTATCACCTGAGGAACTTTTCCAGGATTAAAGGACTAATGTCTCAAAAGGATCTGGAAAAACTAATCCATGCGTTTATATTTAGTAGAATAGATTACTGCAACGGTGTTTTCACAGGTCTGCCTAAAAAGTGGACCATACAGCTGCAGCGGATCCAGAACGCTGCTGCACACGTCCTCACTAAGACTAAGAAAGTAGAGCACATAACCCCAGTTCTAAAGTCATTACACTGGCTCCCTGTATCTCAGAGAATAGACTTTAAAATACTTCTGTTAGTTTATAAATCCCTAAATGGCTTAGCACCTAAATACATTGCAGACTTGTTATCAGTGTATCAACTTTCCAGACCACTAAGGTCTTCTGGCTCCAGCCTGCTCTGCATACCTAGAACCAGAACTAAACAAGGAGAAGCAGCATTTAGTTCCTATGCTCCACTGATCTGGAACAAACTTCCAGAAAACTGTAAAAGTGCAGAAAGCCTGAGTTCTTTTAAATCAAGATTACAAACACATTTGTTTAAAATTGCCTTTGACTGTTCTAGTTAAACTGTTTTACTGTTTTTAATGTTCTTCTTTGTTTCTACATTCTATCTCTACTTGCTTTTATTCTATTTTCTATCTACATTTTATTCCTACTTGCGTTTATTTTGCTATATTTTAATCATGTAAAGCACTTTGCATTGTCTCTGTACTGAATTGTGCTATATAAATAAATTTCCCTTGCCTTGCATCTGTGACCAAGACAGCAAGTGTTTGTGATGTATCAAGAGCCACGGTATCCAGGGTAATGTCAGCACACCACCAAGAAGGACGAACCACATCCAACAGGATCAACTGTGGACACACGAGGAAGCTGTCTGAAAGGGATGTTCGGGTGCTAACCCGGATTTATCCAAAAAACATAAAACCACGGCTCCCCAAGTCACAGCAGAATTAAATGTGCACCTCAACTCTCCTGTTTCCACCAAAACTGTCCGTTGGGAGCTCCACAGGGTCAATATCCACGGCCAGGCTGCTATAGCCAAACCTTTGGTTACTCGTGCCAATGCCAAACGTCGGTTTCAATGGTGCAAATCTTGGGCTGTGGACAATGTGAAACATGTATTGTTCTCTGATGAGTCCACCATTACTGTTTTCCCCACATCCGGGAGAGTTACGGTGTGGAGAAGCCCCAAAGAAGCGTACCACTCAGACTGTTGCATGCCCAGAGCGAAGCAGTGATGGTTTGGGCAGCCATATCATGGCATTCCCTTGGCCCCATACTTGTGCTAGATGGGTGCGTCACTGCGTGGACTTGTTGTTGATTTTTATAATAAAAAGATTTCCCTTTTACACAACATTATGAATAACCTCAGAGTTTAAGAAAAGTATTTGCAATTTCAACAGTACTTTTACTCAGTTAAACATTTATTTAAGTGCATTATACATAGGAACTGGTCACAGTGATTGTAAGATGTTGAAAAACATTTATTCACAGTTTTTGCAAATAATATAAGTTTTAATTTCGGCCGGTGACGTCACCACAGGCCGCCGCTGCAAAATAAAGCGCTACATTGTTATTCCTTTGCTGGTGCTGAGCTGGAGCCAAAGCAAACCAGAGTGGTCAACTTCTTTAGTGCTTTGTGCATGTTTGTGCCGTTAAAATTAACGTTTGTGCTACTTTGGTTTCGGAGATATTATGAATTTTAATTTCAGCCGATGACGTCATCCCAGACCGCCGTTTCAAAATAAAGTGCTACGTTTTTCTTTCTTTGCTGGTGCTGAGCTGGATCCAAAGCAAACCACAGTGGGCTATTTTTTCAGTGCTTTGTTTGTGCAAAAACAACCTTGGAATAAAATAAAATAAAGTTTTCATTAAGATTTGCAGCCCAATAGTTTTTGGGGAGCGTTAAGTTTTTAATATTTTGTGCTGAGCTCAATACACAACAAACCAAATTGGTCTATATTTTTAGGCATTTCTAATTCAATCTATATGCTTTATACTTTCAGCTGATAACACAGTCAATATATTCATAGTTGAACAATATTTCCCACTTCATGCATAAAGCCAATAAAAAGTGGAATGGTCCTTCAGCCTCATTAAAGGTTTAGCTTAGGTGGACAAAGGAACGTTTTAGGAGATCGTTCCTTACAGTGTTGTTATACTTTATAGGCTGACCAGTGTGATTTATTTTTTGCAGTTTTTCTGTTATTGATTTTAGTTTGGGTATGTTTTCTGCGTTATATAAGCCTGTATACTTTAATTGCCCTTTTGTTAGGTGCAGACACCCCCAAATCTCCCTATTGTAGAGCAATAAAGGTTTGCTATTCTAATTAATTCAGAGGAGTAATGAACTATGACTACTAAGATCAACTATAACCAAGTTACTGTTTGAAAATGTTATAAACATTATACTCTCGAAGAAGAATAAACCCTTCTGATTAGGAAAAATAGACTTTATGAAAACAGTTGAACATTCTAATAAATGAAATGCCTTTTTTGGTGGCTCACTTGACATTGCTATCTAAAGTAAAGTTCTTTAAATGAGACAAAATAAATCATAATATTTATTCAGGAATAAAGTACAAAACAATATAACACACATTTTACAATAGCAGCTAAAACAACTTGCATGATAAAAGAAAAATATAAAATTAAAAACTGCTTTCTTGAGAAAAGTGTTGAGACCAAACGGTAGATCTGACCACATCTTCTTACACAATTGAGGAACATCATTAAGGACGCCAGCCATCCTGCACAGAGACTGTTCCAGCCTCTCCCCTCAGTCAGGAAACTAAAAAAACAAACAAAAACATGTTTCCCAATAGATCTTTGCCAATAAGCAGGAATATATAAATCATTTTATAAGAATGCTGTAGGGGGGGGGGGAGGCTCGGTAGATGACACAACTTCATAGTAATGTTAATGATTTATCAGTAGAAATACATTAAAAAGACTTACGTTTTTTCCAGTGTTGGCAATAACATATGATTTACCGTAGCACTTTATTTTGAAGCGGCGGGCTGGGATGACGTCATCGGTTGAAATTAAAATTCATAATATCTCCGAAACCAAAGCAGCAAAGATAATTTTAACGGCACAAACCTGCACAAACGAAGCACTAAAAAAAGTAGCCCAGTTTGATCGGATTCGAAGGAAAATGGGGAGATGGTGAATTCTGGATGACCATAACAAATATTCTTTAATATCTTCAAAACCAAAACAGCACAAACGCTAATTTTAACGGCAAAAACCTGCACAAACGAAGCACTAACCATTCCGTCTATTTAACTGGGTTTTTTCTGTGGGTGGGGTGTCAGCTTCACGATCTCTCCTCCGCTGCAGCGGAGGAGAGATCGCGCTGCTGTTAGGCTTTTACTTCCATCCCTCCAGACTTCCATAGACCATTGACAAATTTAATGAAAAGTAACTTAAAATTATCCTTAAAAGACAAAATGTTGAAAAGTCAAAGGGCTTATTTAACGCTTTGAGAACATATCTTGTATTCGGCCACAAAATCAACAATAGTAAAATGATCTTTTAAGCTTATAAGACCATTTTTAAGATGCCAATACGTGTAGCATATAGCTCAGTGGCGTGTAGACTAGCCACCGCATTTCTACCATAATATAAAACCGACATTAAATAAACGACTCACCGTCACGTAGTTGCAAAGAAAACACCCAATGGAACCTTTCGTCTGGGTTAATTGGACTTGATTCAACAATATCCTTCAGTAATTTAGGAAAAACGGCAGCACTAGCACTGCAAGCATTAGCAGCCACAAGATGGAGGAGTTCACCTCTGACCCGGAACTCAAAGAGTACTGCTTGTTGTCTGCTCACACAGCGCCACTCGTGGACAGTATAGGAACTGCAGGAACGAAGTACGTCTTTTTCAGTAATCATTGTTGAATGATGATAATGCATTTGGCTTCCGCGTTTGACACCTCTGCTCTATACCATACTAATAAAATGATTGTGGTCTAAAACCAGGTGTTTCAGTTTCATTGTCCAACCCCTGTAGATGACTTATTTTCTAGCGATGATTTCTGTCACGAGGACATAATGCAGTGTTGTGCTGGCAGCCATCCCAACTAATAAAAATAAGATTTTTGATGGTGCTGTGTGGTGTGTCACATATATATATATATATATATACACACACACATATATATACATATATATATATATATATATATATATATATACACACACATATATATATATATATATATATATATATATATATATATATATATATACACACACACATAAATATATATATATATATATACATATATATACACACACACATATATATATATATATATATATATATATATATGTATGTGACACACCACACAGCACCATCAAATGGCAAAAGATGGCCTGGAACTGGCTGGAACAGGGGTTATTATTCCAGCCTCCTACAAGACACACAATCATATTAACATACTGTGTTTAAGAGCTCCTAAACTGATGTTGAGGCATGATACTTTCAGACAGGAGTAGTCTGTAAATTTGTGTCTGAAAAGGTGCAATCTCTGTATTTTGATCTGAGAGAGCTCCTAAACTGATGTTGAGGCATGATACTTTCAGACAGGCGTAGTCTGTAAATTTGTGTCTGAAAAGGTGCAATCTCAGTATTTTGATCTGAGACGCAGCCAATGAGGTGATTTCCAACAGCCGACAGTCAAGGGCAAAACTTCGTGTCTGCAAAGCTGCAAACTCTTGTTAGACGCTGCAGCGCTCCAAACTCCGTATTATGCCTGCTAATGAGCTAATTGCCAACAGCCGAGAGGAGAAGGTCTGCTGCAAACTCTTGTTAGACGCTGCAGCGCTCCAAACTCCGTATTGTGCCTGCTAATGAGCTAATTGTCAACAGCCGACAGGAGAAAGGTCTGAAGCGAAGCAGTATGGAAAATTGGTGTTATTAAAACATGATTAAATACTTGAATGTAGCATGATAAAATTAAATATGTGAATAAAAAAGTTAAAGGCATGAGGTGAACTGTATTGATTTAAATTAAAAAGTCGTTTTTTAAAGCCAAAGGGAAATGAAATATTGGGTGACAATGTAATTCTCTGAAATTGGCACAGCTTGGAGTCGAACCTACGATCTTCTGCTTTGCAGCCCGACACCTAACCCACTCCCCCATAACACCAGTGCCGTGCTCAGCCGCGCATTTTTGAAAGGTCAACTGTGTTGAAGAAGTGGTTTTTGGTGAATTTTGTTCCAACCGTAAGCCGAAACGGCGTCAAGTACAAAAAGCCCTGATCGCGGCGTTGAGACCAACGTTTCGATATATGGTATGTGGGGGTAGACCCTACGGTTCGGGCTGTATTAACGGTACTATAATAATAATAATAATAATAAAGAAACCCTTATTAGGTGCATAGCATAAGGCCTCCGCCATGCATTTTCAATGCATAGGCGGGCGCCTAACTAGAAACGTTCAACTTCTGAAGAAGTTGAAGAAGGCGCCCGCCTGGTGGTGCGTATAACTGAAGTAATTTAATTGTTACTTGTAAAAAAAAAAAAAAAAAAATTTGGGGGCCCCCCCCATTGCTCCGGTGGGCCCAAGCGGCCCCTTAGTACGCCTATGGCTTTGACCGGCCCTGGCTGGCTGTCTGCAGGACGGAAAACAACTGCAGCTTACTCGCTCAACTTGGGGAGGGTTTGGGGTTGTTGCCGGTCTGAGGTGATTTGCGAAAAATCTAAAACACCTACACCAATGAGGGTTACATTTCCTAAATCCAGGCAGAAATACCTACGTTTCGATGTATAATTTGTGCACGTAGAGTGAAAATTGAGCGAGTAGGCTAAAGTTGTTTGGTGTTTTTTGGAGAATTTTGTCACCATGGTAACTGAAAATGGCGTGATGAGTAAACGATAAAAGATATCCACATTCCGTTTTCACTTCTGAATAGTTCAAAGATATATCTACAAACTGGAAGTTAAACAATGTTCGTAGGTGAAAGCATGACAACACAGTAGAGTGTTGAAAATGACCATTTTTCGGTGTTTTTTTGCAAATGTTGTTCCAACCGTAACTGGAAATGACGTCAAGTGCAAAAAGCCTGCATCGCGTCGTCGAGACGAACGTTTCGATATATAGTAAGTGGGGGTACACCCTACGGTTCGGCCTGTAAAAATTTGGGGGCCCCCCCATTGCACCGGTGGGCCCAAGCAGCCCCTTAGTACGCCTATGGCTTTCACCGGCCCTGGATGGATGGCTGCAGCACAAAAAAAAACCCAAACAACTCGCTGAATTTGGGGAAGGTTTGGGGTTGTTGCCGGTCTGAGGTGATTTGCGAAAATTCTATAAGTCCTACACCAATGAGGGTTACATTTCCTGAATCCAGACAAGAAGACCTACGTTTTGATGTATAATTTGTGCATGTAGAGTGAAAATTGAGCGAGTAGGCTAAAGTTGTTCGTTGGTTTTTGCATAATTTTGACTTTGGGGTTGCTGCCGGTCTGAGGTGATTTGCGAAAAATCTATAAGACCTACACCAATAAGGGTTACATTTCCTGATTCCAGACAAAACTACCTACGTTTTGATGTATAATTTGTGCATGTAGAGTGAAAATTGAGCAAGTAGGCTAAAGTTGTTTGTTGGTTTCTGGATAATTTTGTCACCAGGGTAGGTGAAAATGGCGTGATGAAAAAAATCTATAAGTCCTACAGCAATGAGGGTTACATTTTCTGAATCCAGACAAAAAGACCTATGTTTTGATGTATAATTTGTCTACGTAGAGTGTAAATTGAGCGAGAAGGCTAAAGTTGTTTGGTGTTTTTCGCATAAGTTTCACTTTGGGGTTGTTGCCGGTCTGAGGTGATTTGCAAGAAATCTAAAAGACCTACACCAATGAGGGTTACATTTCCTGAATCCAGACAGAAATACCTACATGTTGATGTATAATTTGTGCACGTAGAGTGACAATTGAGCGAGTGGGCTAAAGTTGTTTGGTTAATTTTGTCACCATGGTAACTTAAAATGGCGTGATTAGAAAACGATAAAAGATATCCACATACCGTTTGCACTTCTGAATAGTTCAAAGATATATCTACAAACTGGAAGTTAAACAATGTTCGTAGGTGAAAGCATGACAACACAGTAGAGTGTTGAAAATGACAATTTTTCGGTGTTTTTTTGCAAATGTTGTTCCAACCGTAACTGGAAATGACGTCAAGTGCAAAAAGCCTGCATCGCGTCGTCGAGACGAACGTTTCGATATATAGTAAGTGGGGGTACACCCTACGGTTCGGCATGTAAAAATTTGGGGGCCCCCCCATTGCACCGGTGGGCCCAAGCAGCCCCTTAGTACGCCTATGGCTTTCACCGGCCCTGGATGGATGGCTGCAGCACAAAAAAAACCCAAACAACTCGCTGAATTTGGGGAAGGTTTGGGGTTGTTGCCGGTCTGAGGTGATTTGCGAAAATTCTATAAGTCCTACACCAATGAGGGTTACATTTCCTGAATCCAGACAAGAAGACCTACGTTTTGATGTATAATTTGTGCATGTAGAGTGAAAATTGAGCGAGTAGGCTCAAGTTGTTCGTTGGTTTTTGCATAATTTTGACTTTGGGGTTGCTGCCGGTCTGAGGTGATTTGCGAAAAATCTATAAGACCTACACCAATAAGGGTTACATTTCCTGATTCCAGACAAAACTACCTACGTTTTGATGTATAATTTGTGCATGTAGAGTGAAAATTGAGCAAGTAGGCTAAAGTTGTTTGTTGGTTTCTGGATAATTTTGTCACCAGGGTAGGTGAAAATGGCGTGATGAAAAAAATCTATAAGTCCTACAGCAATGAGGGTTACATTTTCTGAATCCAGACAAAAAGACCTATGTTTTGATGTATAATTTGTCTACGTAGAGTGTAAATTGAGCGAGAAGGCTAAAGTTGTTTGGTGTTTTTCGCATAAGTTTCACTTTGGGGTTGTTGCCGGTCTGAGGTGATTTGCAAGAAATCTAAAAGACCTACACCAATGAGGGTTACATTTCCTGAATCCAGACAGAAATACCTACATGTTGATGTATAATTTGTGCACGTAGAGTGACAATTGAGCGAGTGGGCTAAAGTTGTTTGGTTAATTTTGTCACCATGGTAACTTAAAATGGCGTGATTAGAAAACGATAAAAGATATCCACATTCCGTTTGCACTTCTGAATAGTTCAAAGATATATCTACAAACTGGAAGTTAAACAATGTTCGTAGGTGAAAGCATGAGGACACAGTAGAGCGTTGAAAATTGCAATTTTTCTGTGTTTTTTTTCAAATGTTGTTCCAACCGTAACTGGAAATGACGTCAAGTGCAAAAAGCCTGCATCGCGTCGTCGAGACGAACGTTTCGATATATAGTAATTGGGGGTACACCCTACGGTTCGGCCTGTAAAAATTTGGGGGGCCCCCCATTGCACCGGTGGGCCCAAGCAGCCCCTTAGTACGCCTATGGCTTTGACCGGCTCTGGCTGGCTGGCTGTCTGCAGCACAAAAAAACACCAAACAACTTGCTGAATTTGGGGAGGGTTGGGGGTTGTTGCCGGTCTGAGGTGATTTGCGAAAAATCTCTAAGTCCTACACCAATGAGGGTTACATTTCCTGAATCCAGACAAGAAGACCTACGTTTTGATGTATAATTTGTGCATGTAGAGTGAAAATTGAGCGAGTAGGCTAAAGTTGTTCGTTGGTTTTTGCATAATTTTGACTTTGGGGTTGCTGCCGGTCTGAGGTGATTTGCGAAAAATCTATAAGACCTACACCAATAAGGGTTACATTTCCTGATTCCAGACAAAACTACCTACGTTTTGATGTATAATTTGTGCATGTAGAGTGAAAATTGAGCAAGTAGGCTAAAGTTGTTTGTTGGTTTCTGGATAATTTTGTCACCAGGGTAGGTGAAAATGGCGTGATGAAAAAAATCTATAAGTCCTACAGCAATGAGGGTTACATTTTCTGAATCCAGACAAAAAGACCTATGTTTTGATGTATAATTTGTCTACGTAGAGTGTAAATTGAGCGAGAAGGCTAAAGTTGTTTGGTGTTTTTCGCATAAGTTTCACTTTGGGGTTGTTGCCGGTCTGAGGTGATTTGCAAGAAATCTAAAAGACCTACACCAATGAGGGTTACATTTCCTGAATCCAGACAGAAATACCTACATGTTGATGTATAATTTGTGCACGTAGAGTGACAATTGAGCGAGTGGGCTAAAGTTGTTTGGTTAATTTTGTCACCATGGTAACTTAAAATGGCGTGATTAGAAAACGATAAAAGATATCCACATACCGTTTGCACTTCTGAATAGTTCAAAGATATATCTACAAACTGGAAGTTAAACAATGTTCGTAGGTGAAAGCATGACAACACAGTAGAGTGTTGAAAATGACCATTTTTCGGTGTTTTTTTGCAAATGTTGTTCCAACCGTAACTGGAAATGACGTCAAGTGCAAAAAGCCTGCATCGCGTCGTCGAGACGAACGTTTCGATATATAGTAAGTGGGGGTACACCCTACGGTTCGGCCTGTAAAAATTTGGGGGCCCCCCCATTGCACCGGTGGGCCCAAGCAGCCCCTTAGTACGCCTATGGCTTTCACCGGCCCTGGATGGATGGCTGCAGCACAAAAAAACCCCCAAACAACTCGCTGAATTTGGGGAAGGTTTGGGGTTGTTGCCGGTCTGAGGTGATTTGCGAAAATTCTATAAGTCCTACACCAATGAGGGTTACATTTCCTGAATCCAGACAAGAAGACCTACGTTTTGATGTATAATTTGTGCATGTAGAGTGAAAATTGAGCGAGTAGGCTCAAGTTGTTCGTTGGTTTTTGCATAATTTTGACTTTGGGGTTGCTGCCGGTCTGAGGTGATTTGCGAAAAATCTATAAGACCTACACCAATAAGGGTTACATTTCCTGATTCCAGACAAAACTACCTACGTTTTGATGTATAATTTGTGCATGTAGAGTGAAAATTGAGCAAGTAGGCTAAAGTTGTTTGTTGGTTTCTGGATAATTTTGTCACCAGGGTAGGTGAAAATGGCGTGATGAAAAAAATCTATAAGTCCTACAGCAATGAGGGTTACATTTTCTGAATCCAGACAAAAAGACCTATGTTTTGATGTATAATTTGTCTACGTAGAGTGTAAATTGAGCGAGAAGGCTAAAGTTGTTTGGTGTTTTTCGCATAAGTTTCACTTTGGGGTTGTTGCCGGTCTGAGGTGATTTGCAAGAAATCTAAAAGACCTACACCAATGAGGGTTACATTTCCTGAATCCAGACAGAAATACCTACATGTTGATGTATAATTTGTGCACGTAGAGTGACAATTGAGCGAGTGGGCTAAAGTTGTTTGGTTAATTTTGTCACCATGGTAACTTAAAATGGCGTGATTAGAAAACGATAAAAGATATCCACATACCGTTTGCACTTCTGAATAGTTCAAAGATATATCTACAAACTGGAAGTTAAACGATGTTCGTAGGTGAAAGCATGACGACACAGTAGAGTGTTGAAAATGACCATTTTTCGGTGTTTTTTTGCGAATTTTGTTCCAACCGTAAGTCGAAATGCCGTCAAGTACAAAAAGCCCTGATCGCGGCGTCGAGACGAACGTTTCGATATATAGTATGTGGGGGTAGACCCTACGGTTCGGGCTGTATTAACGGTGACGGAAGATTAATAAACAATAATAATAATAATAAAGAAATCCTTATTAGGTGCATAGCATAAGGCCTCCGCCATGCATTTTCAATGCATAGGCGGGCGCCTAACTAGAAACGTTCAACTTCTGAAGAAGTTGAAGAAGGCGCCCGCCTGGTGGTGCGTATAACTGAAGTAATTTAATTGTTACTTGTAAAAAAAAAAAAAAAAAAAAAATTTGGGGGCCCCCCCATTGCTCCGGTGGGCCCAAGCGGCCCCTTAGTACGCCTATGGCTTTGACCGGCCCTGGCTGGCTGTCTGCAGGACGGAAAACAACTGCAGCTTACTCGCTCAACTTGGGGAGGGTTTGGGGTTGTTGCCGGTCTGAGGTGATTTGCGAAAAATCTATAAGACCTACACCAATGAGGGTTACATTTTCTGAATCCAGACAAAAAGACCTACATTTTGATGTATAATTTGTCTACGTAGAGTGAAAATTGAGCGAGTATGCTGAAGTTGTTTGGTCTTTTTCGCATAAGTTTGACTTTGGGGTTGTTGCCGGTCTGAGGTGATTTGCGAAAAATCTAAAACACCTACACCAATGAGGGTTACATTTCCTAAATCCAGGCAGAAATACCTACGTTTTGATGTATAATTTGTGCACGTAGAGTGAAAATTGAGCAAGTAGGCAAAAGTTGTTTGGTGTTTTTTGGAGAATTTTGTCACCATGGTAACTGAAAATGGCGTGATGAGAAAACGATAAAAGATATCCACATTCCGTTTGCACTTCTGAAAAGTTCAAAGATATATCTACAAACTGGAAGTTAAACAATGTTCGTAGGTGAAAGCATGAGGACACAGTAGAGCGTTGAAAATTGCCATTTTTCTGTGTTTTTTTGCAAATGTTGTTCCAACCGTAACTGGAAATGACGTCAAGTGCAAAAAGCCTGCATCGCGTCGTCGAGACGAACGTTTCGATATATAGTAAGTGGGGGTACACCCAACTTTTCGGCCTGTAAAAATTTGGGGGCCCCCCCATTGCACCGGTGGGCCCAAGCAGCCCCTTAGTACGCCTATGTCTTTGACCGGCTCTGGATGGATGGCTGCAGCACAAAAAAACCCCAAACGACTCGCTGAATTTGGGGAAGGTTTGGGGTTGTTGCCGGTCTGAGGTGATTTGCGAAAATTCTATAAGTCCTACAGCAATGAGGGTTACATTTCCTGAATCCAGACAAGAAGACCTACGTTTTGATGTATAATTTGACTACGTAGAGTGAAAATTGAGCGAGTAGGCTCAAGTTGTTCGTTGTTTTTTGCATAATTTTGACTTTGGGGTTGCTGCCGGTCTGAGGTGATTTGCGAAAAATCTATAAGTCCTACACCAATGAGAGTTACATTTCCTGAATCCAGACAAGAAGACCTACGTTTTGATGTATAATTTGTGCATGTAAAGTGAAAATTGAGCGAGTAGGCTCAAGTTGTTCGTTGTTTTTTTGCATAATTTTGACTTTGGGGTTGCTGCCGGTCTGACGTGATTTGCGAAAAATCTATAAGACCTACACCAATGAGGGTTACATTTTCTGAATCCAGACAAAAAGACCTACGTTTTGATGTATAATTTGTCTACGTAGAGTGAAAATTGAGCGAGTATGCTGAAGTTCTTTGGTCTTTTTCGCATAAATTTGACTTTGGGGTTGTTGCCGGTCTGAGGTGATTTGCGAAAAATCTAAAACACCTACACCAATGAGGGTTACATTTCCTAAATCCAGGCAGAAATACCTACGTTTCGATGTATAATTTGTGCACGTAGAGTGAAAATTGAGCGAGTAGGCTAAAGTTGTTTGGTGTTTTTTGGAGAATTTTGTCACCATGGTAACTGAAAATGGCGTGATGAGTAAACGATAAAAGATATCCACATTCCGTTTTCACTTCTGAATAGTTCAAAGATATATCTACAAACTGGAAGTTAAACAATGTTCGTAGGTGAAAGCATGACGACACAGTAGAGTGTTGAAAATGACCATTTTTCGGTGTTTTTTTGCAAATGTTGTTCCAACCGTAACTGGAAATGACGTCAAGTGCAAAAAGCCTGCATCGCGTCGTCGAGACGAACGTTTCGATATATAGTAAGTGGGGGTACACCCTACGGTTCGGCCTGTAAAAATTTGGGGGCCCCCCCATTGCACCGGTGGGCCCAAGCAGCCCCTTAGTACGCCTATGGCTTTCACCGGCCCTGGATGGATGGCTGCAGCACAAAAAAAAAACCAAACAACTCGCTGAATTTGGGGAAGGTTTGGGGTTGTTGCCGGTCTGAGGTGATTTGCGAAAATTCTTTAAGTCCTACACCAATGAGGGTTACATTTCCTGAATCCAGACAAGAAGACCTACGTTTTGATGTATAATTTGTGCATGTAGAGTGAAAATTGATCGAGTAGGCTCAAGTTGTTCGTTGGTTTTTGCATAATTTTGACTTTGGGGTTGCTGCCGGTCTGAGGTGATTTGCGAAAAATCTATAAGACCTACACCAATAAGGGTTACATTTCCTGATTCCAGACAAAACTACCTACGTTTTGATGTATAATTTGTGCATGTAGAGTGAAAATTGAGCAAGTAGGCTAAAGTTGTTTGTTGGTTTCTGGATAATTTTGTCACCAGGGTAGGTGAAAATGGCGTGATGAAAAAAATCTATAAGTCCTACAGCAATGAGGGTTACATTTTCTGAATCCAGACAAAAAGACCTATGTTTTGATGTATAATTTGTCTACGTAGAGTGTAAATTGAGCGAGAAGGCTATAGTTGTTTGGTGTTTTTCGCATAAGTTTCACTTTGGGGTTGTTGCCAGTCTGAGGTGATTTGCGAAAAATCTAAAACACCTACACCAATGAGGGTTACATTTCCTAAATCCAGGCAGAAATACCTACGTTTTGATGTATAATTTGTGCACGTAGAGTGAAAATTGACTGAGTAGGCAAAAGTTGTTTGGTGTTTTTTGGAGAATTTTGTCACCATGGTAACTGAAAATGGCGTGATGAGAAAACGATAAAAGATATCCACATTCCGTTTGCACTTCTGAAAAGTTCAAAGATATATCTACAAACTGGAAGTTAAACAATGTTCGTAGGTGAAAGCATGACGACACAGTAGAGTGTTGAAAATTGCCATTTTTCTGTGTTTTTTTGCAAATGTTGTTCCAACCGTAACTGGAAATGACGTCAAGTGCAAAAAGCCTGCATCGCGTCGTCGAGACGAACGTTTCGATATATAGTAAGTGGGGGTACACCCTACGGTTCGGCCTGTAAAAATTTGGGGGCCCCCCCATTGCACCGGTGGGCCCAAGCAGCCCCTTAGTACGCCTATGGCTTTCACCGGCCCTGGATGGATGGCTGCAGCACAAAAAAAAAACCAAACAACTCGCTGAATTTGGGGAAGGTTTGGGGTTGTTGCCGGTCTGAGGTGATTTGCGAAAATTCTATAAGTCTTACACCAATGAGGGTTACATTTCCTGAATCCAGACAAGAAGACCTACGTTTTGATGTATAATTTGTGCATGTAGAGTGAAAATTGATCGAGTAGGCTCAAGTTGTTCGTTGGTTTTTGCATAATTTTGACTTTGGGGTTGCTGCCGGTCTGAGGTGATTTGCGAAAAATCTATAAGACCTACACCAATAAGGGTTACATTTCCTGATTCCAGACAAAACTACCTACGTTTTGATGTATAATTTGTGCATGTAGAGTGAAAATTGAGCAAGTAGGCTAAAGTTGTTTGTTGGTTTCTGGATAATTTTGTCACCAGGGTAGGTGAAAATGGCGTGATGAAAAAAATCTATAAGTCCTACAGCAATGAGGGTTACATTTTCTGAATCCAGACAAAAAGACCTATGTTTTGATGTATAATTTGTCTACGTAGAGTGTAAATTGAGCGAGAAGGCTAAAGTTGTTTGGTGTTTTTCGCATAAGTTTCACTTTGGGGTTGTTGCCGGTCTGAGGTGATTTGCAAGAAATCTAAAAGACCTACACCAATGAGGGTTACATTTCCTGAATCCAGACAGAAATACCTACATGTTGATGTATAATTTGTGCACGTAGAGTGACAATTGAGCGAGTGGGCTAAAGTTGTTTGGTTAATTTTGTCACCATGGTAACTTAAAATGGCGTGATTAGAAAACGATAAAAGATATCCACATACCGTTTGCACTTCTGAATAGTTCAAAGATATATCTACAAACTGGAAGTTAAACGATGTTCGTAGGTGAAAGCATGACGACACAGTAGAGTGTTGAAAATGACCATTTTTCAGTGTTTTTTTGCAAATGTTGTTCGAACCGTAACTGGAAATGACGTCAAGTGCAAAAAGCCTGCATCGCGTCGTCGAGACGAACGTTTCGATATATAGTAAGTGGGGGTACACCCTACGGTTCGGCCTGTAAAAATTTGGGGGCCCCCCCATTGCACCGGTGGGCCCAAGCAGCCCCTTAGTACGCCTATGGCTTTCACCGGCCCTGGATGGATGGCTGCAGCACAAAAAAAAAAACAAACAACTCGCTGAATTTGGGGAAGGTTTGGGGTTGTTGCCGGTCTGAGGTGATTTGCGAAAATTCTATAAGTCCTACACCAATGAGGGTTACATTTCCTGAATCCAGACAAGAAGACCTACGTTTTGATGTATAATTTGTGCATGTAGAGTGAAAATTGATCGAGTAGGCTCAAGTTGTTCGTTGGTTTTTGCATAATTTTGACTTTGGGGTTGCTGCCGGTCTGAGGTGATTTGCGAAAAATCTATAAGACCTACACCAATAAGGGTTACATTTCCTGATTCCAAACAAAACTACCTACGTTTTGATGTATAATTTGTGCATGTAGAGTGAAAATTGAGCAAGTAGGCTAAAGTTGTTTGTTGGTTTCTGGATAATTTTGTCACCAGGGTAGGTGAAAATGGCGTGATGAAAAAAATCTATAAGTCCTACAGCAATGAGGGTTACATTTTCTGAATCCAGACAAAAAGACCTATGTTTTGATGTATAATTTGTCTACGTAGAGTGTAAATTGAGCGAGAAGGCTAAAGTTGTTTGGTGTTTTTCGCATAAGTTTCACTTTGGGGTTGTTGCCGGTCTGAGGTGATTTGCAAGAAATCTAAAAGACCTACACCAATGAGGGTTACATTTCCTGAATCCAGACAGAAATACCTACATGTTGATGTATAATTTGTGCACGTAGAGTGACAATTGAGCGAGTGGGCTAAAGTTGTTTGGTTAATTTTGTCACCATGGTAACTTAAAATGGCGTGATTAGAAAACGATAAAAGATATCCACATACCGTTTGCACTTCTGAATAGTTCAAAGATATATCTACAAACTGGAAGTTAAACGATGTTCGTAGGTGAAAGCATGACGACACAGTAGAGTGTTGAAAATGACCATTTTTCTGTGTTTTTTTGCAAATGTTGTTCCAACCGTAACTGGAAATGACGTCAAGTGCAAAAAGCCTGCATCGCGTCGTCGAGACGAACGTTTCGATATATAGTAAGTGGGGGTACACCCTACGGTTCGGCCTGTAAAAATTTGGGGGCCCCCCCATTGCACCGGTGGGCCCAAGCAGCCCCTTAGTACGCCTATGGCTTTCACCGGCCCTGGATGGATGGCTGCAGCACAAAAAAAAAACCAAACAACTCGCTGAATTTGGGGAAGGTTTGGGGTTGTTGCCGGTCTGAGGTGATTTGCGAAAATTCTATAAGTCCTACACCAATGAGGGTTACATTTCCTGAATCCAGACAAGAAGACCTACGTTTTGATGTATAATTTGTGCATGTAGAGTGAAAATTGATCGAGTAGGCTCAAGTTGTTCGTTGGTTTTTGCATAATTTTGACTTTGGGGTTGCTGCCGGTCTGAGGTGATTTGCGAAAAATCTATAAGACCTACACCAATAAGGGTTACATTTCCTGATTCCAGACAAAACTACCTACGTTTTGATGTATAATTTGTGCATGTAGAGTGAAAATTGAGCAAGTAGGCTAAAGTTGTTTGTTGGTTTCTGGATAATTTTGTCACCAGGGTAGGTGAAAATGGCGTGATGAAAAAAATCTATAAGTCCTACAGCAATGAGGGTTACATTTTCTGAATCCAGACAAAAAGACCTATGTTTTGATGTATAATTTGTCTACGTAGAGTGTAAATTGAGCGAGAAGGCTAAAGTTGTTTGGTGTTTTTCGCATAAGTTTCACTTTGGGGTTGTTGCCGGTCTGAGGTGATTTGCAAGAAATCTAAAAGACCTACACCAATGAGGGTTACATTTCCTGAATCCAGACAGAAATACCTACATGTTGATGTATAATTTGTGCACGTAGAGTGACAATTGAGCGAGTGGGCTAAAGTTGTTTGGTTAATTTTGTCACCATGGTAACTTAAAATGGCGTGATTAGAAAACGATAAAAGATATCCACATACCGTTTGCACTTCTGAATAGTTCAAAGATATATCTACAAACTGGAAGTTAAACGATGTTCGTAGGTGAAAGCATGACGACACAGTAGAGTGTTGAAAATGACCATTTTTCGGTGTTTTTTTGCAAATGTTGTTCCAACCGTAACTGGAAATGACGTCAAGTGCAAAAAGCCTGCATCGCGTCGTCGAGACGAACGTTTCGATATATAGTAAGTGGGGGTACACCCTACGGTTCGGCCTGTAAAAATTTGGGGGCCCCCCCATTGCACCGGTGGGCCCAAGCAGCCCCTTAGTACGCCTATGGCTTTCACCGGCCCTGGATGGATGGCTGCAGCACAAAAAAAAAACCAAACAACTCGCTGAATTTGGGGAAGGTTTGGGGTTGTTGCCGGTCTGAGGTGATTTGCGAAAATTCTATAAGTCCTACACCAATGAGGGTTACATTTCCTGAATCCAGACAAGAAGACCTACGTTTTGATGTATAATTTGTGCATGTAGAGTGAAAATTGATCGAGTAGGCTCAAGTTGTTCGTTGGTTTTTGCATAATTTTGACTTTGGGGTTGCTGCCGGTCTGAGGTGATTTGCGAAAAATCTATAAGACCTACACCAATAAGGGTTACATTTCCTGATTCCAGACAAAACTACCTACGTTTTGATGTATAATTTGTGCATGTAGAGTGAAAATTGAGCAAGTAGGCTAAAGTTGTTTGTTGGTTTCTGGATAATTTTGTCACCAGGGTAGGTGAAAATGGCGTGATGAAAAAAATCTATAAGTCCTACAGCAATGAGGGTTACATTTTCTGAATCCAGACAAAAAGACCTATGTTTTGATGTATAATTTGTCTACGTAGAGTGTAAATTGAGCGAGAAGGCTAAAGTTGTTTGGTGTTTTTCGCATAAGTTTCACTTTGGGGTTGTTGCCGGTCTGAGGTGATTTGCAAGAAATCTAAAAGACCTACACCAATGAGGGTTACATTTCCTGAATCCAGACAGAAATACCTACATGTTGATGTATAATTTGTGCACGTAGAGTGACAATTGAGCGAGTGGGCTAAAGTTGTTTGGTTAATTTTGTCACCATGGTAACTTAAAATGGCGTGATTAGAAAACGATAAAAGATATCCACATACCGTTTGCACTTCTGAATAGTTCAAAGATATATCTACAAACTGGAAGTTAAACGATGTTCGTAGGTGAAAGCATGACGACACAGTAGAGTGTTGAAAATGACCATTTTTCGGTGTTTTTTTGCGAATTTTGTTCCAACCGTAAGTCGAAATGCCGTCAAGTACAAAAAGCCCTGATCGCGGCGTCGAGACGAACGTTTCGATATATAGTATGTGGGGGTAGACCCTACGGTTCGGGCTGTATTAACGGTGACGGAAGATTAATAAACAATAATAATAATAACTAGAAACGTTCAACTTCTGAAGAAGTTGAAGAAGGCGCCCGCCTGGTGGTGCGCGTGACCGTCAAAGGCAAAGCTTCCGAGTTCCTTGGTCGTAGGCTTTTATCGCTTGGGGATTTTAAAATCAAATCTTCTGAGTGTGAAAAGGATTTGTCTTTGTCAAAACCAGCCGACAGGAGAAGGTCTGCATCCAAGCAGCATGGAAAATTGGTGTTATTAAAACATGATTAAATACTTCAATGTAGCATGAAAAAATGAAATATGTGAATAAAAATGTTAAAGGCATTACAAACTACTAAAGGAAGTACAAACTCTGTGAAGCAGAAGTTGGTGAGACCTTCCTAGAGCTACTTCCGGTTAGCAACATGTTAAGCGTTAGCCGCTAACATGGTTGTTTCCAGTATCACCGGGTGATTGTACTCTGTTAGTTAGGTCCAAATCCTGTACTGGGAAGTTCCTCAAAAAGGGTGCCAATTAGGGGTGGGTAAAATAATTGAAGAATCGATGCATCGCAATAATTTCACGCAAAATTCATAATCGATTTGGGGGCTCCTCAGAATCGATTCACCTCCTGACACGTTGGGGGCGCTGCGAGTTTGGTCACTGTGCTGAGCACCTGAGCGCATAACAACAGTCATGGCGAGCTTGAAAAAAGAAGAAGAAGGAAAGAAGAAGTCATGGCGAGCAGCTGTAGAAAGCTAACTCCGTCCACTTTTAAGTCAGATGTTTGCGCTCATTTTGCTTTCCCGTCTAAATCTGGAACTCAAGAAGTTGACAAAAGCATGGTGGTATGTAGGCTGTGCCAGAGAGAATTAAAGTACTGCAGCAACACGATAAATCTGCGCAACCACTTAACCAGATATCACGCAGATGCTCTACAAAAACCCGAAGCACAACCTGTTGACTCCAAACAGACACAAATCGACAAATCATTCATCTCTAAACTTCCGCCAAGCTCTGCCCGTGCACAGAAAATCACAAAGTCTGTAGCCGTGTTTATTTGCAAGGACCTACGACCGTACAGTGTTGTTGAAAACACGGGTTTTAAGAATATGCTAAAAACACTTGAACCACGTTACGCAATACCAACACCTAAATACATGACAGAAGTCGCTGTGCCATCACTGTATACAGAGGTGAAGACAGACGTTTTGGAGTCATTAAAGTCGGCCGAAAGAGTTGCTCTGACGTGAGATGGCTGGACCTCGAGAGCAACCGACCCCTACGTAACCATAATTTCTCATTTCATATCGAACGAGTGGGAATTGGTGTCAAATGTGCTTCAGACTAGACCCCTTCATGGAAGTCATACAGGTAGCAATATAGCAAACTTGTTGACAGAGGCAATAAATGAATGGGGCATAACCGGAAAAGTGCCTGCTGTTGTTACAGACAACGCGGCTAACATGCTAGAGCTGTCGGTCTCACTGATCTGTTGCATGTTGGCTGCTTTGCCCATGTGCTCAACTTGGCTTGGCAGGCTGCTCTTAAAACCACTGCAGTCACACGGCTTCTGGGCAGAGTGAGGCGCATCTCTGCTTTTTTTCATCGAAGCACTTTGGTCTGTCATGCACTCAAAAAGAATCAAAAGTTGTAGGACTTCCCACAACACAAGTTAGTGACTGATGTCTCTACGAGATGGAATAGCACTTTAGATATGCTGGAGAGATTTTTGGAACAACAACCAGCTGTCTCTGCTGCATTACTTGCACCTGAAGTGCGAAAGCAGGAAAAAGATCTATGCTCCCTTACAGAGACAGACATTACCGCAGCAGAGGATATTGCACAGGCTCTGAAGCCATTAAAGAAAGCCACCTTGGTGATGTCTCAGGAAAGCACCCCAACTCTGTCTGTCATTGCACCTCTAAAAGAAAGACTTCTAGAGGAGATGCAACCATCATCCAGTGACTCTGCAGTGGTGAAGGAAATGAAGACCGCTATGTGCAGGGATCTCCAAAAAAGGTATTAATATATATGTATATAAACTTTTTTGCAACACAAAATTTGCTAATTTTACATGCACTTTATTTTTTAACAAGAATCTCCACGTGCCCACTTAGTCTGTAACCAGAAATGAAGAACTGTACTGTTACAGTACAATTCTTTATTTCTGGCTACAGTACTATAGTTCAGTTTAAGATATGTTAAGCACTAAACTTATTCAGTGTAATTCAGTTGAATACAACCCTATGATTTGTGTTTAAATCTGCACACATATGCACAGATGTTATTGAAATGCATTTTTATTTATATTAGACTTTCAAGAGATAAGCTATGCCTAATTTTATTTTACATGCACTTTATTTTTTATTGTTTATTAAGAACAGTTTTCGACAGTATCGAATGCTGCACTGAGGTCCAATAGAACCAGCACGGTGGTTCTTCCACAGTCTGTATTTATATGGATGTCAGAGAAGTGCATTGTCTAAATTGTTCTTTTTTAACAGTGGTTTGATAATTGCTGTTTTTAGGGACTGGGGGAAAACACCTGACAGAAGGGACGTGTTTATTATCTGGGTCAAATCAGACGCTATGCCAGGTAAAACTTTTTTAAAGAAAGCTGTGGGGAGAACATCAAGGCTGCATGAAGAGGAACTTAGCTGCTGAATGATCTAGGTGACATAGTCACAGCCCAGAGAAGTGCATTGAAGCCTGAGCATGTGAATCAGCTGCTTTTTCTAAACAAGAATCTCCACGTGCCCACTTAGTCTGTAACCAGAAATGAAGAACTGTACGGTTACAGTACAATTCTTTATTTCTGGCTACAGTACTATAGTTCAGTTTAAGATATGTTTAAAAATTAGAGGTTAATCACTACATATTGAAAAGCTAAGAATGTTTACAAGCACTAAACTTATTCAGTGTAATTCAGTTGAATACAACCCTATGATTTGTGTTTAAATCTGCACACATATGCACAGATGTTATTGAAATGCATTTTTATTTATATTAGACTTTCAAGAGATAAGCTATGCCTAATTTTATTTTACATGCACTTTATTTTTTATTGTTTATTAAGAACAGTTTTCTACTTTAAGCACATTGCATTAACAAGTTTGTTTCTTTGCTCAGAAATGTGATGTTTCAGAAGTTTGTATGAAAATAAATATTTTAAAAATGTCAACATTATATACAATCATTTGTGTCTTCAGAACTTTAAATCAATATCGAATCGAATCGCAACAGCAATAATCGAAATCAAATCGAATCGTGAGGTTCCTAACAATACCCAACCCTAGTGCCAATACTTAATGTCACCAAAGCTCACCAAAGGCCATGTGTCAGATCGGCCTCCTTTAGCAACTAAGCCTCACCAAAAAAAACAGCCGACAGAAGAAGGTCTGCATCCAAGCAGCATGGAAAATTGGTGTTATTAAAAAATGTACACACACACACATATACATATATATATATACACATATATATATATATATATATATATATATATATATATATATATATATATATATATATATATATATATATACACATACACACACACACACACTTATATATAATATGATATAAATAACATAAAATATTTCAGCACATAATTTTCTAGAAGTTGATAGTGTTAGTACATCCACTGACTGTAAAATTACATGTGAAACGTTTTCACATAGCCAGAGAACTGCTTGTTGTTGCAACCAAATTCTATGGGATTCTGTGAGAGTAGGGAGTAGCAAGATGGCGGCCAAATCCATTGGGATTCTGTGAGAGTAGGGAGTAGCAAGATGGCGGCCAGGGACTTCAGTTTTTCGGCAAAATCCGCACTCCAGTGTATAATCGAAATCAGTGAGACAGAACCAAGCAAACGGATTAACAAACGATCGAGCGCACAACTGGCGTTTAGCCTGGAAGGAGAGAAGGTTGCGCACGCGAGCAAACAGAGCCGAGCGCGAGGGTAGTGTTTGAGCACAGTTTGAAAGTTGAGCGCGCATGTCAAGTTTAAACGCTGAATACCTGTCTCGCTGCGCGCTCAGATTGGTTCCGACGCTCTCAATTCAGAAGACTTCATATGCTACTATGCTAAACTGCAGTCTCCCCCCCTCCCAACCACCATATTATAAAGACCGCGGGGCGCCAGGCTTTTATTCCCCCCAAGACTCGGAGCAAAAGCAGTCCGGCTGTGAGCTACAGTGCAGCTCCGCAGAAGGCGGGTCTCGACGGAGCTCTGTGAACGGATCATCCGCAGCCCATATGGGCTTTGTTATTTTTATTTTATTTTTTATTTATTTGGTACAAAGATTTACTCGCCATGTGGTAGCTAACCCTCTGAAATTCACTCGCCAAACGGGAAATTTGGCGAGTGGCGAGTGTTAATTTCGGACCCTGCCTGTCTCGCTGCGCGCTCAATGTGTGTGTGTGTGTGTGTGTGTGTGCGCGGCGCGCTCCGCGCAGCACGGCTTTGCCGACAGACACACACACACAGCGGAGGAGAGATCGCTGAAGTGACTTAAGTTATATATTTGCCCCCTAGTAAATAGGGCAGGTGGTAATTATTCTATAAATATTAAAATATAAAAGCTTTCAGCACATGCTGGGGCGGAGGGATATCACATCACATGTGGTATCCCTCCGCCCCTCTGGTCGGTAAAATCCCTGCAAATTCTAATGTAAAAATTTAAAATTTAAAAATAACTTACCGAAAATCCTTGCTCTCATGTCATGTTCAAAACATTCTTCTTCGAAATGGTCACTGCATATGACGTGTTTTCTCTCTGGCAAGCTCTCTTCAAGATGGCAATCCAGCTACGAGCCCGGTTAGCTCATGGAAAGTTGAAATAAGCAATGTTTTTTCCAATTTTACCAGTTGTGTTGGAACATCCAATGGCCATGTACGTGGGCATTGTTGCTGCAGCAATAGCTCTTGCGAATGTCAATGGTGAAGTCCTCTGGTATTCCGAAAAAATTGTTGATCGCAGCTGTGTAAATAGGGTCCGACTCGGGTGGTCAGTTCGGCTCGGGCGCTTCCCGATGACGTCATCATAAGGCAAGTCCATCCAAAACAAACCCGCGGTCTCCATTTGTTACAAATAAAATTTACTTTGTTAATTTACGGTTATTTTCCAGTAACGTAATCAAGACATGAAAACTTTTAACATATTTTTGGAATGCTTCTGTGGTAGTCTGACAATTTAATCGGTAATTTTGCCGGATCAAAGTTACATCTTAAGAGAAATTCCTTCCTCCAATTTTTTTCTAAAGTTGTGAAGGGAAAATAAACCATAAACTCTTTTAATTTTTAATAAAAGTCTGCAGCCATTGTAATTTAATCACGGCATTAATCACTTTAAAATCAATAACGTTTGTTCCTCCTTTTTCTACTGATATTGCTATGTTGTTCTTTCTGATCACATGTTTTTTATTATTCCAGAAGAGATTGTGATGAATTTGATTATGTTTTATTGTAGTATTTGGTACATTTAAGATATATGCTGGATAAATTAATCTGGCTATTGATTTAAATTTAAAAAAATCGTTTTTTAAAGCCAAAGTGAAATGAAATATTGTATTTGGTATATTTAAGATATATGCTGGATAAATTAATCTGGCTATTGATTTAAATGAAAAAATCGTTTTTTAAAGCCAAAGGGAAATGAAATATTGGGTGAAAATGTAATTCCCTGAAATTGGCACAGCTTGGAGTCGAACCTACGATCTTCTGCTTTGCAGCCCGACACCTAACCCACTCCCCCACAACACCAGTGCCGTGCTCAGCCGCGCATTTTTGAAAGGTCAACTGTGTTGAAGAAGTGGTTTTTGGTGAATTTTGTTCCAACCGTAAGCCGAAACGGCGTCAAGTACAAAAAGCCCTGATCGCGGCGTCGAGACCAACGTTTCGATATATGGTATGTGGGGGTAGACCCTACGGTTCGGGCTGTATTAACGGTACTATAATAATAATAATAATAACTAGAAACGTTCAACTTCTGAAGAAGTTGAAGAAGGCGCCCGCCTGGTGGTGCGTATAACTGAAGTAATTTAATTGTTACTTGTAAAAAAAAAAAAAAAAAAAAAAAAAAAAAAAAAATTTGGGGGCCCCCCCATTGCTCCGGTGGGCCCAAGCGGCCCCTTAGTACGCCTATGGCTTTGACCGGCCCTGGCTGGCTGTCTACAGGACGGAAAACAACTGCAGCTTAGTCGCTCAACTTGGGGAGGGTTTGGGGTTGTTGCCGGTCTGAGGTGATTTGCGAAAAATCTATAAGACCTACACCAATGAGGGTTACATTTTCTGAATCCAGACAAAAAGACCTACATTTTGATGCATAATTTGTCTACGTAGAGTGAAAATTGAGCGAGTATGCTGAAGTTGTTTGGTCTTTTTCGCATAAGTTTGACTTTGGGGTTGTTGCCGGTCTGAGGTGATTTGCGAAAAATCTAAAACACCTACACCAATGAGGGTTACATTTCCTAAATCCATGCAGAAATACCTACGTTTTAATGTATAATTTGCGCACGTAGAGTGAAAATTGAGCGAGTAGGCAAAAGTTGTTTTTTGGAGAATTTTGTCACCATGGTAACTGAAAATGGCGTGATGAGAAAACGATAAAAGATATCCACATTCCGTTTGCACTTCTGAAAAGTTCAAAGATATATCTACAAACTGGAAGTTAAACAATGTTCGTAGGTGAAAGCATGAGGACACAGTAGAGCGTTGAAAATTGCCATTTTTCTGTGTTTTTTTGCAAATGTTGTTCCAACCGTAACTGGAAATGACGTCAAGTGCAAAAAGCCTGCATCGCGTCGTCGAGACGAACGTTTCGATATATAGTAAGTGGGGGTACACCCTACGGTTCGGCCTGTAAAAATTTGGGGCCCCCCCCATTGCACCAGTGGGCCCAAGCAGCCCCTTAGTACGCCTATGTCTTTGACCGGCTCTGGATGGATGGCTGCAGCACAAAAAAACCCCAAACAACTCGCTGAATTTGGGGAAGGTTTGGGGTTGTTGCCGGTCTGAGGTGATTTGCGAAAATTCTATAAGTCCTACACCAATGAGGGTTACATTTCCTGAATCCAGACAAGAAGACCTACGTTTTGATGTATAATTTGTGCATATAGAGTGAAAATTGAGCGAGTAGGCTCAAGTTGTTCGTTGTTTTTTGCATAATTTTGACTTTGGGGTTGCTGCCGGTCTGAGGTGATTTGCGAAAAATATATAAGACCTACACCAATGAGGGTTACATTTCCTGATTCCAGACAAAACTACCTACGTTTTGATGTATAATTTGTGCATTTAGAGTGAAAATTGAGCAAGTAGGCTAAAGTTGTTTGTTGGTTTCTGGATAATTTTGTCACCAGGGTAGGTGAAAATGGCGTGATGAAAAAAATCTATAAGTCCTACAGCAATGAGGGTTACATTTTCTGAATCCAGACAAAAAGACCTACGTTTTGATGTATAATTTGTCTACGTAGAGTGTAAATTGAGCGAGTAGGCTAAAGTTGTTTGGTGTTTTTCGCATAAGTTTCACTCTGGGGTTGTTGCCGGTCTGAGGTGATTTGCAAGAAATCTAAAAGACCTACACCAATGAGGGTTACATTTCCTGAATCCAGACAGAAATACCTACGTGTTGATGTATAATTTGTGCACGTAGAGTGAAAATTGAGCGAGTGGGCTAAAGTTGTTTGGTTAATTTTGTCACCATGGCAACTTAAAATGGCGTGATGAGAAAACGATAAAAGATATGCACAATCCGTTTTCACTTCTGAATAGTTCAAAGATATATCTACAAACTGGAAGTTAAACGATGTTCGTAGGTGAAAGCATGACGACACAGTAGAGTGTTGAAAATGACAATTTTTCGGTGGTTTTTTGCGAATTTTGTTCCAACCGTAAGTCGAAATGCCGTCAAGTACAAAAAGCCCTGATCGCAGCGTCGAGACGAACGTTTCGATATATAGTATGTGGGGGTACACCCTACGGTTCGGGCTGTATTAACGGTACTATAATAATAATAATAATAATAATAACTAGAAACGTTCAACTTCTGAAGAAGTTGAAGAAGGCGCCCGCCTGGTGGTGCGTATAGCTGAAGTAATTTGATTATTACTTGTTAAAAAAAAAAAAAAAAAGGAAAATTTGGGGGCCCCCCCCCATTTCACCGGTGGGCCCAAGCGGCCCCTTAGTACGCCTATGGCTTTGACCAGCCCTGGCTGGCTGTCTGCAGCACAAAAAAACCCCAAACAACTCGCTGAATTTGGGGAGGGTTTGGGGTTGTTGCCGGTCTGAGGTGATTTGCGAAAAATCTACAAGTCCTACACCAATGAGGGTTACATTTCCTGAATCCAGACAAGAAGTCCTACGTTTTGATGTATAATTTGTCTACGTAGAGTGAAAATTGAGCGAGTAGGCTAAAGTTGTTTGGTGTTTTTTGGAGAATTTTGACTTTGGGGTTGTTGCCGGTCTGAGGTGATTTGCAAGAAATCTAAAAGACCTACACCAATGAGGGTTACATTTCCTAAATACAGACAGAAATACCTACGTTTTGATGTATAATTTGTGCACGTAGAGTGAAAATTGAGCGAGTAGGCTAAAGTTGTTTGGTGTTTTTTGGAGAATTTTGTCACCATGGTAACTGAAAATGGCGTGATGAGAAAACGATAAAAGATATCCACATTCCGTTTGCACTTCTGAATAGTTCAAAGATATATCTACAAACTGGAAGTTAAACAATGTTCGTAGGTGAAAGCATGAGGACACAGTAGAGCGTTGAAAATTGCCATTTTTCTGTGTTTTTTTGCAAATGTTGTTCCAACCGTAACTGGAAATGACGTCAAGTGCAAAAAGCCTGCATCGCGTCGTCGAGACGAACGTTTCGATATATAGTAAGTGGGGGTACACCCTACGGTTCGGCCTGTAAAAATTTGGGGGCCCCCCCATTGCACCAGTGGGCCCAAGCAGCCCCTTAGTACGCCTATGGCTTTCACCGGCCCTGGATGGATGGCTGCAGCACAAAAAAAAACCCAAACAACTCGCTGAATTTGGGGAAGGTTTGGGGTTGTTGCCGGTCTGAGGTGATTTGCGAAAATTCTATAAGTCCTACACCAATGAGGGTTACATTTCCTGAATCCAGACAAGAAGACCTACGTTTTGATGTATAATTTGTGCATGTAGAGTGAAAATTGAGCGAGTAGGCTCAAGTTGTTCGTTGGTTTTTGCATAATTTTGACTTTGGGGTTGCTGCCGGTCTGAGGTGATTTGCGAAAAATCTATAAGACGCACACCAATAAGGGTTACATTTCCTGATTCCAGACAAAACTACCTACGTTTTGATGTATAATTTGTGCATGTAGAGTGAAAATTGAGCAAGTAGGCTAAAGTTGTTTGTTGGTTTCTGGATAATTTTGTCACCAGGGTAGGTGAAAATGGCGTGATGAAAAAAATCTATAAGTCCTACAGCAATGAGGGTTACATTTTCTGAATCCAGACAAAAAGACCTATGTTTTGATGTATAATTTGTCTACGTAGAGTGTAAATTGAGCGAGAAGGCTAAAGTTGTTTGGTGTTTTTCGCATAAGTTTCACTTTGGGGTTGTTGCCGGTCTGAGGTGATTTGCAAGAAATCTAAAAGACCTACACCAATGAGGGTTACATTTCCTGAATCCAGACAGAAATACCTACATGTTGATGTATAATTTGTGCACGTAGAGTGACAATTGAGCGAGTGGGCTAAAGTTGTTTGGTTAATTTTGTCACCATGGTAACTTAAAATGGCGTGATTAGAAAACGATAAAAGATATCCACATACCGTTTGCACTTCTGAATAGTTCAAAGATATATCTACAAACTGGAAGTTAAACGATGTTCGTAGGTGAAAGCATGACGACACAGTAGAGTGTTGAAAATGACCATTTTTCGGTGGTTTTTTGCGAATTTTGTTCCAACCGTAAGTCGAAATGCCGTCAAGTACAAAAAGCCCTGATCACGGCGTCGAGACGAACGTTTCGATATATAGTATGTGGGGGTACACCCTACGGTTCGGGCTGTATTAACGGTGACGGAAGATTAATAAACAATAATAATAATAATAAAGAAATCCTTATTAGGTGCATAGCATAAGGCCTCCGCCATGCATTTTCAATGCATAGGCGGGCGCCTAACTAGAAACGTTCAACTTCTGAAGAAGTTGAAGAAGGCGCCCGCCTGGTGGTGCGTATAACTGACGTAATGTAATTGTTACTTGTAAAAAATAAAAAATAAAAAAAATAAAATAAAATTTGGGGGCCCCCCCATTGCTCCGGTGGGCCCAAGCGGCCCCTTAGTACGCCTATGGCTTTGACCGGCCCTGGCTGGCTGTCTACAGGACGGAAAACAACAGCAGCTTAGTCGCTCAACTTGGGGAGGGTTTGGGGTTGTTGCCGGTCTGAGGTGATTTGCGAAAAATCTATAAGACCTACACCAATGAGGGTTACATTTTCTGAATCCAGACAAAAAGACCTACATTTTGATGCATAATTTGTCTACGTAGAGTGAAAATTGAGCGAGTATGCTGAAGTTGTTTGGTCTTTTTCGCATAAGTTTGACTTTGGGGTTGTTGCCGGTCTGAGGTGATTTGCGAAAAATCTAAAACACCTACACCAATGAGGGTTACATTTCCTAAATCCAGGCAGAAATACCTACGTTTTGATGTATAATCTGTGCACGTAGAGTGAAAATTGAGCGAGTAGGCAAAAGTTGTTTGGTGTTTTTTGGAGAATTTTGTCACCATGGTAACTGAAAATGGCGTGATGAGAAAACGATAAAAGATATCCACATTCCGTTTGCACTTCTGAAAAGTTCAAAGATATATCTACAAACTGGAAGTTAAACAATGTTCGTAGGTGAAAGCATGAGGACACAGTAGAGCGTTGAAAATTGCCATTTTTCTGTGTTTTTTTGCAAATGTTGTTCCAACCGTAACTGGAAATGACGTCAAGTGCAAAAAGCCTGCATCGCGTCGTCGAGACGAACGTTTCGATATATAGTAAGTGGGGGTACACCCTACGGTTCGGCCTGTAAAAATTTGGGGGCCCCCCCATTGCACCGGTGGGCCCAAGCAGCCCCTTAGTACGCCTATGGCTTTGACCGGCTCTGGATGGATGGCTGCAGCACAAAAAAAACCCAAACAACTCGCTGAATTTGGGGAAGGTTTGGGGTTGTTGCCGGTCTGAGGTGATTTGCGAAAATTCTATAAGTCCTACACCAATGAGGGTTACATTTCCTGAATCCAGACAAGAAGACCTACGTTTTGATGTATAATTTGTGCATGTAGAGTGAAAATTGAGCGAGTAGGCTCAAGTTGTTCGTTGTTTTTTGCATAATTTTGACTTTGGGGTTGCTGCCGGTCTGAGGTGATTTGCGAAAAATCTATAAGACCTACACCAATAAGGGTTACATTTCCTGATTCCAGACAAAACTACCTACGTTTTGATGTATAATTTGTGCATGTAGAGTGAAAATTGAGCAAGTAGGCTAAAGTTGTTTGTTGGTTTCTGGATAATTTTGTCACCAGGGTAGGTGAAAATGGCGTGATGAAAAAAGTCTATAAGTCCTACAGCAATGAGGGTTACATTTTCTGAATCCAGACAAAAAGACCTACGTTTTGATGTATAATTTGTCTACGTAGAGTGTAAATTGAGCGAGTAGGCTAAAGTTGTTTGGTGTTTTTCGCATAAGTTTCACTTTGGGGTTGTTGCCGGTCTGAGGTGATTTGCAAGAAATCTAAAAGACCTACACCAATGAGGGTTACATTTCCTGAATCCAGACAGAAATACCTACGTGTTGATGTATAATTTGTGCACGTAGAGTGAAAATTGAGCGAGTGGGCTAAAGTTGTTTGGTTAATTTTGTCACCATGGCAACTTAAAATGGCGTGATGAGAAAACGATAAAAGATATGCACATTCCGTTTTCACTTCTGAATAGTTCAAAGATATATCTACAAACTGGAAGTTAAACGATGTTCGTAGGTGAAAGCATGACGACACAGTAGAGTATTGAAAATGACCATTTTTCGGTGGTTTTTTGCGAATTTTGTTCCAACCGTAAGTCGAAATGCCGTCAAGTACAAAAAGCCCTGATCGCGGCGTCGAGACGAACGTTTCGATATATAGTATGTGGGGGTACACCCTACGGTTCGGGCTGTATTAACGGTACTATAATAATAATAATAATAATAATAATAATAAAGAAACCCTTATTAGGTGCATAGCATAAGGCCTCCGCCATGCATTTTCAATGCATAGGCGGGCGCCTAACTAGAATCGTTCAACTTCTGAAGAAGTTGAAGAAGGCGCCCGCCTGGTGGCGGGCATGACCGTCAAAGGCAAAGCTTTTGAGTTCCTTGGTCGTAGGCTCTCATCGCTTGGGGATTTTAAAATCAAACCTTCTGAGTGAAAAGCATTTGTCTTCATCAATCCTGCCGACCGGGAAAACTTTGCGTCTGCAGAGCTGCAAACTGCGTATTTCGATCTGAGACGCAGCTAATGAGCTAATTGGCGACAGCCGACGGTCAACGTTTCCCATTCATTTGCTACGGTAGTCCTAAACCACTACTGACATAATACACTTTTTGGCCACAAGCGTCATTTTGGGGGCGTTGTTTCCACCTCTTCTCTTAGAGCCGTTTTTAGTAGAAAGAAGAAAAGGCAAAAATGGTCCAAACAAAAGGTTGTAACGTTTACATTTGTAACCTCTGCCTTACATAAACACTAGAATTAAATCTTAATAAATAAAAGTATAGACAATTATTTCAGTAACTCAATTCAGTAAGTGAAATACAATATATACAGGGGTTGGACAATGAAACTGAAACACCTCTCACTTTAGTGTGGGAGGTTTCATGGCTAAATTGGACCAGCCTGGTGGCCAATCTTCATTAATTGCACATTGAACCAATAAGAGCAGAGTGTGAAGGTCCAATTAGCAGGGTAAGAGCACAGTTTTGCTCAAAATATTGCAATGCACACCACATTATGGGTGACATACCAGAGTTCAAAAGAGAACAAATTGTTGGTGCACATATTGCTGCCGCATCTGTGACCAAGACAGCAAGTCTTTGTGATGTATCAAGAGCCACGGTATCCAGGGTAATGTCAGCATACCACCAAGAAGGACGAACCACATCCAACAGGATTAACTGTGGACGCAAGAGGAAGCTGTCTGAAAGGGTTGTTCGGGTGCTAACCCGGATTGTATCCAAAAAACATAAAACCACTGCTCCCCAAATCACAGCAGAATTAAATGTGCACCTCAACTCTCCTATTTCCACCAAAACTGTTCGTCGGGAGCTCCACAGGGTCAATATCCACGGCCGGGCTGCTATAGCCAAACCTTTGGTCACTCGTGCCAATGCCAAACGTCGGTTTCAATGGTGCAAGGAGCGCAAATCTTGGGCTGTGGACAATTTGAAACATGTATTGTTCTCTGATGAGTCCACCTTTACTGTTTTCCCCACATCCGGGAGAGTTACGGTGTGGAGAAGCCCCAAAGAAGCGTACCACCCAGACTGTTGCATGCCCAGAGTGAAGCATGGGGGTGGCTCAGTGATGGTTTGGGCTGCCATATCATGGCATTCCCTTGGCCCCATACTTGTGCTAGATGGGCGCGTCACTGCCAAGGACTACCGAACCATTCTGAAGGACCATGTGCATCCAATGGTTCAAACATTGTATCCTGAAGGAGGTGCCGTGTATCAGGATGACAATGCACCCATACACACAGCAAGACTGGTGAAAGATTGGTTTGATGAACATGCAAGTGAAGTTGAACATCTCCCATGGCCTGCACAGTCACCACATCTAAATATTATTGAGCCACTTTGGGGTGTTTTGGAGGAGCGAGTCAGGAAACAGTTTCCTCCACCAGCATCACGTCGTGACCTGGCCACTATCCTGCAAGAAGAATGGTTTAAAATCCCTCTGACCACTGTGCAGGACTTGTATATGTCATTCCCAAGACGAATTGACGCTGTATTGGCCGCAAAAGGAGGCCCTACACCATACTAATAAATTATTGTGGTCTAAAACCAGATGTCTCAGTTTCATTGTCCAACCCCTGTATATATATATATATATATATATATATACACACACACACACACACACACACACACACACACACACACACACACACATATATATACACACACACACACACACATATACATATATATATATATATATATATATATATATATATATATATATATATATATATATACATATACATACATACATACACACACATTATATATATATATATATTGTCAACTTAAGAAAAAGCTAAAAAGTGCATTAAGAATTTGTAATCTTAAATAGCTGGTCAAACAACCAACTAGAATATTCTGTAATGAATTTGGGCATATGTCCTCAACATGCATTGATCACATATTCACAAACCATAGCTCTAGGTGCTCTCAGGTAGTTTCTGTTCCAGTTGGTTTTTCAGATCACAATATAGTGGCTTTAGCCAGAAAAGGTAAAGCGCCTAAAAGTGGGCCAAAAATAATACTTAGAAGAAGCTATAAAAATTTTAAGGTGGAGGAATTCATCAGTGATTTGAAGGAGATAGATTGGAGCCTTGTGCTATGTACAAAAGATGTGGATATGGCTGTTAAATTATTCAGTGATTTGTTTCTCTCAGTTGTAAATAAGCATGCACCACTTAAAAAGTTTACAGTAAGAGCAAACAAAGCCCCATGGATTGATGATGAGCTTAGACAGAGCATGGCATATAGGGACTCCCTAAAAAACGAAGCCTGTGTTTTAGGCAAAGTGGCATTTCCTGTGAAATGGAAAGCTTATTGTAAAGAGAGAAATAAAGTGACTACGCTCAATAGAAAGAAAAAAAGGGATTATTATAGAAAGTCGATAGACCAAAAGAAAAATGATGGTAAACAACTGTGGAATACCTTAAATGAGTTAATGGGCAGAAGTAAAATTAAGACACCAGCATTTTTAGAAGTAAATGGACTTTTTTTAACAAAAGGTAAAGATATTGCAGACCATTTTGGTAAATATTATTATGATAAAATATATAAGTTAATGAATGATACAAAGTGTTACAGCAATCTGGGCACTTCATCTCAAATAATCAATGATTTGATTGTTAGAAAGTTAAAAGTCTGCTTCTAAGTTTACATGAAAACAAATCATCAGGAATGGATGAGATTGATGGCAAATTACTGAAAATGGCTGCAAGTGTGATAGCTTCACCAGTCTGCCATTTGTTTAATCTAAGCTTGACAGAAGGGGTCTTCCCTCAAATGTGGAAATCTGCTAAAATACTTCCTCTTTCAAAAACTACCAATGTTAGCCTCTCGGCAGTCAATAGTAGGCCCATTAGTATTCTGCCTATACTTAGTAAATTGCTGGAAAGGGTTGTTTTTGGACAGATTTCAACATATTTAAACTGTAACAAATTGATTTTTGAATCACAGCATGCAAATAAGGAAAATCACTCGACAAAAAATTGATAGGTGGTGCAGTGTTTTTGGATTTTAGTGCTGCATTTGATTTAGTGCATCATCAAATGTTACTTGAAAAGTTATCGGCATACAGATTTGGTGCCACTCCTCTGAAATGGATACAAAATTATTTAACATCTAGATCACAATGTTTGTTTTTTAATGGAAGCTTTTCATCACCTCAACAAATGCAGTGTGGTGTACCACAAGGCAGTTGCCTAGGACCATTGCTGTTCTCGATTTTTATTAATGACATTCCATTTGTCCTAAAAAGGTGCAACATAACTCTTTATGCAGATGATTCTACACTTTACTTTGCAGCAACAAAGATATCAGAGTTAAAAGAAACACTGCAGTTGGATTTGCAGGTGCTTCTGGCCTGGATTAATGAGAACAGCCTAACCTTGAATGTTTCAAAGACAAAGTGTATGTTATTTAAAGCTAGGAATAAAAAATGTGATGATAAACTTGATATTGTGCTAAAGGATATGGACATAGAACAGGTTCAAGAGGTGAAACTTCTTGGAGTAACATTTGATGAGCAGCTATCCTGGGCAAAACATGTAGATACGGTGGTGAAAAAGATGGGAAGAAATATGTCTTGCATTAAAAGATTCAGATCTTTCATGACTTCAGCCTCTAGAATTTTGGTGATTAAATCATTAGTGCTGTCTCACCTGGACTACTGCTCTGTGGTATGGTCAGGTGCAGCTCAGAAACATCTGGCTAAACTACAAACCACACAGAACAGAGCGGCCAGGCTGGCACTGGGACTGCCCTGTGTGTGGACTCAGAGCTCTGCTGAGCTGCATGTGCGTCTGTCGTGGCTCAGAGTAGAGGAGAGACTGAAATGTATTGTTTTGTGTTTCCTGAGGAATATTATTGTTTGTGGAAAACCTTCTCTTTTGTTCAGCTTGTTACATTATGTGAGAAATGAGCACAATTATTCAACCAGGCAGGCAGCTTTTGGTCATTTGACTCGACCCATTCCAAGAACAGAAGCAGTGTGCAGGTCTGTGCTGTTCAGAGCTGTGACTCTGTGGAACAAACTGCCACATAACATCTTGACTGCTACTACGAAAGGCGCATTTAAAACACTTGAATAAAAAAATACTTTGTTGAAAGCCTTAATATTTGAATAATTGTGTAACAGATTGTACTGTAATATGAAATAAGTTGAAATGTATAGTTGTTCTTATGATGTGATCATTTGATATGTTTTGTGTATTTGTATAATTTTAAAAGGACCCCAGGAAGAGTAGCTGTCAAATTACTGACAGCTAATGGGGATCCAAATAAATAAATAATATATATACATATATATACACAACTACATATATACACACACACAACTACATATACACACACACAACTACATATACATATATACACACACACACACAACTACATATATATATATACACACACACACACAACTACATATATATATATATATATATATATATATATATATATATATATATATATTACCAGTATTGACTTGGGAGGTAATAAGGTCTGCATTTGACCATTAAAAACTCCACCTTCTGTGAGCAGTGACTGTCGGTAATCACTACATATTGAAAAGCTAAGAATGTTTACAAGCACTAAACTTATTCAGTGTAATTCAGTTGAATACAACCCTATGATTTGTGTTTAAATCTGCACACAGATGCACAGATGTTATTGAAATGCATTTTTATTTATATTAGACTTTCAAGAGATAAGCTATGCCTAATTTTATTTTACATGCACTTTATTTTTTATTGTTTATTAAGAACAGTTTTCTACTTTAAGCACATTGCATTAACAAGTTTGTTTCTTTGCTCAGAAATGTGATGTTTCAGAAGTTTGTATGAAAATAAATATTTTAAAAATGTCAACATTATATACAATCATTTGTGTCTTCAGAACTTTAAATCAATATCGAATCGAATCGCAACAGCAATAATCGAAATCGAATCGAATCGTGAGGTTCCTAACAATACCCAACCCTAGTGCCAATACTTAATGTCACCAAAGCTCACCAAAGGCCATGTGTCAGATCGGCCTCCTTTAGCAACTAAGCCTCACCAAAAAAAACAGCTGACAGGAGAAGGTCTGCATCCAAGCAGCATGGAAAATTGGTGTTATTAACAAATGTACACACACACACACACATATACATATATATATATATATATATATATATATATATATATATATATATATATATATACACACACACACTTATATATAATATGATATGAATAACATAAAATATTTCAGCACATAATTTTCTAGAAGTTGATAGTGTTAGTACATCCACTGACTGTAAAATTACATGTGAAACGTTTTCACATAGCCAGAGAACTGCTTGTTGTTGCAACCAAATCCTATGGGAAATCCTATGGGATTCTGTGAGAGTAGGGAGTAGCAAGATGGCAGCCAAATCCATTGGGATTCTGTGAGAGTAGGGAGTAGCAAGATGGCGGCCAGGGACTTCAGTTTTTCGGCAAAATCCGCACTCCAGTGTATAATCGAAATCAGTGAGACAGAACCAAGCAAACGGATTAACAAACGATCGAGCGCACAACTGGCGTTTAGCCTGGAAGGAGAGAAGGTTGCGCACGCGAGCAAACAGAGCCGAGCGCGAGGGTAGTGTTTGAGCACAGTTTGAAAGTTGAGCGCGCATAAACGCTGAATACCTGTCTCGCTGCGCGCTCAGATTGGTTCCGACGCACTCAATTCAGAAGACTTCATATGCTACTATGCTAAACTGCAGTCTCCCCCCCTCCCAACCCCCATATTATAAAGACCGCGGGGCGCCAGGCTTTTATTCCCCCCAAGACTCGGAGCAAAAGCAGTCCGGCTGTGAGCTACAGTGCGCATGCGCTTGCGACCGTTTCAAAACGCAACATTTTTTTAGTAAAGTTTATGCAGTATTTGTAGGTTTGTGTTTAAACGCTTAATACCTGTCTCGCTGCGCGCTCAATGTGTGTGTGTGTGTGCGCGGCGCGCTCCGCGCAGTACGGCTTTGCCGACAGACACACACACACACACAGCGGAGGAGAGATCGCTGAAGTGACTTAAGTTATATATTTGCCCCCTAGTAAATAGGGCAGGTGGTAATTATTCTATAAATATTAAAATATAAAAGCTTTCAGCACATGCTGGGGCGGAGGGATATCACATCACATGTGGTATCCCTCCGCTACGGTGGCCGACAGGTGCAAACGCCCTGCAACTTCAGAAAACACGTGCAAATAGGCAAAAACGCGATTCAAAAAGAAAACCAACTTCATCAATTTGACAACACCTGTGCGGTATTCAGCAAACGCGCTGCATATACAAAAACGCGATTCAAAAAGAAAACCAACTTCATCAATTTGACAACACCTGTGCGGCATTCAGCAAACGCGCTGCATATACATAAACGCGATGCAAAAAGAAAACCAACTTCATCAATTTGACAACACCTGTGCGGCATTCAGCAAACGCGCTGCATATACAAAAACGCGATTCAAAAAGAAAACCAACTCCACAACGGAAGTGCTCCAGGCCTCTAGGGGGAGCACTAAGTGGAACAGCTGATTTTAGACCCCACGGAACTTGTGCGTTCTTCAGACCGCTTGCCCAGAATGCACCGCGGCCGCAGCTTGATTCGAGACAAACAGAGCTCACAGCGGTAAGTTAAAAATCCCCTTTTCTGTTGCTGTTATTGTTCAAAAGTACGTTTTAAGATCGTTTGAGGCGAGAACTTTATACTTTTAAGCTTCCCTATGTGGCCCGTTTACAGAGTTAGTGCGTAATTTTAATAAAAAGTCCGACGTTGAGCGGAGCAGAGTGACCCGCAGACCTCCGAGGGAAACCCGCAGCCAGTCTGTTTTTAATACACTTCTGTCGGCCAAGTAGTGTGCGTTGTACCGCTGGTTATGATTTATTTGTTTTGTGTTTATCTGACTGACGCGTGTTGCTTTATTAACTCAATACTTGTTGGAATAAATTGTAAATGTCTAAGGACGACAGCAGCATATAAAATTAATAAATAAATAAAATCTACAAATGTTTTTCCTATCTCAGTTTCTTCTGAGTAAGGACACGAATAATTGAGATGAGAGAGAGGGAAAGAAAACAATAGTAATAATAGTATATGAAAATAACAGACATTTATTTTATACAAATGTTTTATCTTTGGAACAGAATGAAGGTGTAATATATTCAACAAATTAACAGTTACTAACATGGTTTAAAACAAAGAAATAACTCATTAAGATCTTATACAAATAGACAACGTGGGAATGGAAATTAATTTACTGATTATTTTATGTATTTTTACAGGTAGTGAAAAAAATGAAATGAAGCAGCATGTGAACATGACTCCAACTGATCTACGTTAGGTCACATGTAGTCATGTCAACTTAAACATGCAGCCAGCTGGAGCAGCTCCCTGTCTTCAGCCGCCGGATGGTCATCCTCCTCTGGGTCGACCTCCTCATCCTACAAGTCAAGCTGGTCCCCTGCCTCTATACAAATACTGTGGAGGATGCAGCAGGCGGTGATTACTTTTGGGACAAACGTCAGGCGGACCTCCAGCGCCCTTAAGAAAATGGAACGCCACCGTGTCTTTAGACCACCAAAGGCACGCCCAACGATTTTTTCACCTTGGTGTGGTGTCTGTTGTAGCGTGCCTCCCCTTGACCTGTACCAAATATAAAATTAACTTGTAATTTAGGTAATATGCTGATATGTCTTAATCTTCTGTCCAATTAATATAATCTATGTATCAATTGTGTGTCATTGTTGGCTCTATTTAAGGACAAGAAGGTAAGAGATCTTACTGGCAAGCTGTTTCCCTATAGGATGCACCACAGGCCAGCCAGCAGAGGGTCACCAGCACCTCTATCTCCTGTGGTCATCCATGGACCTACTGGATGGGCAGCAGCTGAAGGAGGAGGACGATGGTGGCCCTGTTTAGCTAGAAGGCTGGTTTCAGGTCCCCTTCATTAAAATTATTACATATCACATATTTTGTTTCTGTTTCTTCCTGTAAATAAAAAATGCCAAATGTTACCATAATTGTTTTTTTTTTCAGTTGTCACCTTTTGACAGCATAAAACTATACCTGCTTAACATGCAGATTATTATAGTTCTCAAGAAAGAAAAGGTAAAATGTATAGTAAATGTAACAAATGGCTTCCCTTCTCTGGTATTTTTACCATTTCACTGAAAAAATGGGCTGAACTAACTGCACATAATTTATAGATTAATCACTGTAAAGGTGGGCAGACATAAAAATATGTTTTTTTTTCCCCTTTCTTAATGATCAATGCTGTGAAGGTCAGTAGGTGCAATAAAGTAGCTTTACTCTACTGTCATACTGCTTCTAATGTTAAAATTGGGTCTTCATTTTAATTATTTATAGAAAAACAGTCACAATTTCAACCTGATCACGTTTTTAATACCATCCTCAATGTTTTTTTAAAGATAAAAGTAGGAAATAGGCTGTCAATCTTAAAATGCCTACCAGTTGGCAATAGATGGGTGAGCAAATCCTGCCTTCTGAGCCTCCTCTGCTGCATCAATCTTCTCCTTGCTCGGATTTGCCTCCTTAATTGCATCATCTCCTCTTCAGCCTGCTGGTAAAGCTGACCAACAACCGAAGCAACAGCAATATTGCTCGTATAACTAATTTTGTTTCTACAAAGTGCTGATTTTTTTTTAAAAAAAATATTCAATCGCCTCTACAATTACAACTCCTAACAAATAAATTCCCGCTATTGCTGGTTTTATACCCACAGTTCTGCAATTTTAGATATTTTTAAGACTTTTTAGAAATTAATTAAAAAAAAAAACGTTTTCAATAAGATATGATGGTGTAGTGTGTGTATAAATAGTTTTGAATGTTAAAGAAATGCTCAAGAGCTGTGGGTGTGATGACGTCACGAGTATACTTCTGTATACTCCTATACTCGTTTGTACACGAATTGATGAAGTTGGTTTTCTTTTTGATCGTTTATATGCAGCGCGTTTGCTGAATGCCGCACAGGTGTTGTCAAATTGATGAAGTTGGTTTTCTTTTTGAATCGCGTTTTTGTATATGCAGCGCGTTTGCTGAATATCGCACAGGTGTTGTCAAATTGATGAAGTTGGTTTTCTTTTTGAATCGCGTTTTTGTATATGCAGCGCGTTTGCTGAATACCGCACAGGTGTTGTCAAATTGGTGAAGTTGGTTTTCTTTTTGAATCGCGTTTTTGCCTATTTGCACGTGTTTTCTGAAGTTGCAGGGCGTTTGCACCTGTCGGCCACCGTACTCCGCCCCTCTGGTCGGTAAAATCCCTGCAAATTCTAATGTAAAAATTTAAAAATAACTTACCGAAAATCCTTGCTCTCATGTCATGTTCAAAACATTCTTCTTCGAAATGGTCACTGCATATGACGTGTTTTCTCTCTGGCCAGAAGTTAGATGGCAAAACCGCTCTGTTCAATTTGGCAATCCAGCTACGAGCCCGGTGGCTCATGATTTGGGAAGTTGAAATAAGCGATGTTTTTTCCACTTTTACCAGTTGTGTTGGAACATCCAATGGCCATGTACGTGGGCATTGTTGCTTCAGCAATAGCTCTTGCGAATGTCAATGGTGAATTCCTCTGGTATTCCGAAAAAATTGTTGATGATCAGCTGTGTGAAACGGCTCCAACTCGGCTGGTCAGTTTGGCTCGGGCGCTTCCCGATGACGTCATCATAAGGCAAATCCATCCAAAACAAACTGGCCGCGGTCCCCATTTGTTACAAATCAAATTTATTTTGTTAATTTACGGTTATTTTCCAGTAACGTAATCAAGACATGAAAACTTTTAACATATTTTTGGAATGCTTCTGTGGTAGTCTGACAATTTAATCGGTAATTTTGCCGGATCAAAGTTACATCTTAAGAGAAATTCCTTCCTCCAATTTTTTTTTAAAGTTGTGAAGGGAAAATAAACCATAAATTCTTTTAATTTTTAATAAAAGTCTGCAGCCATTTTAATTTAATCACGGCATTAATCACTTTAAAAGCAATAACGTTTGTTCCTCCTTTTTCTACTGATATTACTATGTTGTTCTGATCACATGTTTTTTATTATTCCAGAAGAGATTGTGATGAATTTGATTATGTTTTATTGTAGTATTTGGTATATTTAAGATATATGCTGGATATATGCCAAAGGGAAATGAAATATGGCGTGAAAATGTAATTCTCTGAAATTGACACAGCTTGGAGTCGAACCTACGATCTTCTGCTTTGCAGCCCGACACCTAACCCACTCCCCCACAACACCAGTGCCGTGCTCAGCCGCGCATTTTTGAAAGGTCAACTGTGTTGAAGAAGTGGTTTTTGGTGAATTTTGTTCCAACCGTAAGCCGAAACGGCGTCAAGTACAAAAAGCCCTGATCGCGGCGTCGAGACCAACGTTTCGATATATGGTATGTGGGGGTAGACCCTACGGTTCGGGCTGTATTAACGGTACTATAATAATAATAATAATAATAATAAAGAAACCCTTATTAGGTGCATAGCATAAGGCCTCCGCCATGCATTTTCAATGCATAGGCGGGCGCCTAATAAAGAAACCCTTATTAGGTGCATAGCATAAGGCCTCCGCCATGCATTTTCAATGCATAGGCGGGCGCCTAATAAAGAAATCCTTATTAGGTGCATAGCATAAGGCCTCCGCCATGCATTTTCAATGCATAGGCGGGCGCCTAATAAAGAAATCCTTATTAGGTGCATAACATAAGGCCTCCGCCATGCATTTTCAATGCATAGGCGGGCGCCTAACTAGAAACGTTCAACTTCTGAAGAAGTTGAAGAAGGCGCCCGCCTGGTGGTGCGTATAACTGAAGTAATTTAATTGTTACTTGTAAAAAAAAAAAAAAATTGAGCGAGTATGCTGAAGTTGTTTGGTCTTTTTCGCATAAGTTTGACTTTGGGGTTGTTGCCGGTCTGAGGTGATTTGCGAAAAATCTAAAACACCTACACCAATGAGGGTTACATTTCCTAAATCCAGGCAGAAATACCTACGTTTTGATGTATAATTTGTGCACGTAGAGTGAAAATTGAGCGAGTAGGCACAAGTTGTTTGGTGTTTTTTGGAGAATTTTGTCACCATGGTAACTGAAAATGGCGTGATGAGAAAACGATAAAAGATATCCACATTCCGTTTGCACTTCTGAAAAGTTCAAAGATATATCTACAAACTGGAAGTTAAACAATGTTCGTAGGTGAAAGCATGAGGACACAGTAGAGCGTTGAAAATTGCCATTTTTCTGTGTTTTTTTGCAAATGTTGTTCCAACCGTAACTGGAAATGACGTCAAGTGCAAAAAGCCTGCATCGCGTCGTCGAGACGAACGTTTCGATATATAGTAAGTGGGGGTACACCCTACGGTTCGGCCTGTAAAAATTTGGGGGCCCCCCCATTGCACCGGTGGGCCCAAGCAGCCCCTTAGTACGCCTATGTCTTTGACCGGCTCTGGATGGATGGCTGCAGCACAAAAAAACCCCAAACAACTCGCTGAATTTGGGGAAGGTTTGGGGTTGTTGCCGGTCTGAGGTGATTTGCGAAAATTCTATAAGTCCTACACCAATGAGGGTTACATTTCCTGAATCCAGACAAGAAGACCTACGTTTTGATGTATAATTTGTGCATGTAGAGTGAAAATTGAGCGAGTAGGCTCAAGTTGTTCGTTGTTTTTTGCATAATTTTGACTTTGGGGTTGCTGCCGGTCTGAGGTGATTTGCGAATAATCTATAAGACCTACACCAATAAGGGTTACATTTCCTGATTCCAGACAAAACTACCTACGTTTTGATGTATAATTTGTGCATGTAGAGTGAAAATTGAGCAAGTAGGCTAAAGTTGTTTGTTGGTTTCTGGATAATTTTGTCACCAGGGTAGGTGAAAATGGCGTGATGAAAAAAATCTATAAGTCCTACAGCAATGAGGGTTACATTTTCTGAATCCAGACAAAAAGACCTACGTTTTGATGTATAATTTGTCTACGTAGAGTGTAAATTGAGTGAGTAGGCTAAAGTTGTTTGGTGTTTTTCGCTTAAGTTTCACTTTGGGGTTGTTGCCGGTGTGAGGTGATTTGCAAGAAATCTAAAAGACCTACACCAATGAGGGTTACATTTCCTGAATCCAGACAGAAATACCTACGTGTTGATGTATAATTTGTGCACGTAGAGTGAAAATTGAGCGAGTGGGCTAAAGTTGTTTGGTTAATTTTGTCACCATGGCAACTTAAAATGGCGTGATGAGAAAACGATAAAAGATATGCACATTCCGTTTTCACTTCTGAATAGTTCAAAGATATATCTACAAACTGGAAGTTAAACGATGTTCGTAGGTGAAAGCATGACGACACAGTAGAGTGTTGAAAATGACCATTTTTCGGTGGTTTTTTGCGAATTTTGTTCCAACCGTAAGTCGAAATGCCGTCAAGTACAAAAAGCCCTGATCGCGGCGTCGAGACGAACGTTTCGATATATAGTATGTGGGGGTAGACCCTACGGTTCGGGCTGTATTAACGGTACTATAATAATAATAATAATAAAGAAACCCTTATTAGGTGCATAGCATAAGGCCTCCGCCATGCATTTTCAATGCATAGGCGGGCGCCTAATTATTGATTTTTTACTTAGGTAAAAAAGGATGAAATAATCAAGTTAAACAGTGGAAAAACAGTGGGAACACCAGCCTATTTACAGAGCGACATGAGATAATATGCACAATAGGACATAATATTAGGTCTGATGAACCATTTCTGTGTTGACCCCATGGGTCTTGGGCTATTTTCCAACTGAAAGAACCACTGATGCCTATTTTTTATTTTATATATATTTTTCGTTCTCCTGGGTTTGGATTTAATTTTCCAAAGAGTTCATGACTCCATGTAAAAAGAGAAAAACTAACCCTCAGCCTCACAGACACTCCACCGTGCTTCACAGTGGACACTAGGTGCTTTTCAACATTAAACCATCGGATATGCAGGGTTTGTTGAAGTAAAGTAAATCATTTTTTTTTATCGTGCCATTAAATCAGACAGTTCTGAATAAGGTTCCAGCAGAATTTAGTCAACTCCATACATTAACATTTCCGATACTAGAGCAGGAAAGGTTTGCTGGCATTGCTGCAATACATTATGCTTATATCTAAGAAGACAGAAAGCTGTACACACGTTACACAAATTTCTTGAAACTCTGATTTACTTAAGATAGTAAAATAATTGAGCTGGGTACCAATAATTGTGCACCTGTCTATTTTGTAATAACAGTTATTTTTTTCCACCTGATAAGCTTAAATTAAAGTCTGTTTGGATGTGGAGTTATGCTACCACCAACACATTTGTCTGTATATATACATAAGTCTAAGCATGGACTTGCAGTGCTGTTTAAGAACTACTACACTGCTGATTCTATGTTATTGAGTTCCGGTGCTGCTCCACGGTTCAACAATGGAAGGCCAGATGTTTGACAGGACTAGAGTTTATGCATATGCAAAAACAAAACCCAAAGAGATGGAAGGACAAAGTTTTGTGCAATGCATATCCTGGGGCCTTCTTTCCCACTCAACTTCACAATGTTATGCCCAGGGGCACATTGCAGTTAAGCTGGGAAAGGTGCAGAGCAGGACAGCACCTCATTTGCATTCATTTCGAAACAGATGCTATTCTGCATTGATGACTCCAAACTAAAACATTTATAAAGTCTGAGTGTGTTTTTTTTTTTTTCCAGTGGTAGGGTTAAGAAGCATGACCTTGGGGGTCCGAAAGTTGCCAGCTTCTTTCTCTCCGGTTGCTTTCCTCCCCTTTGCTCTTCCTCTCTGTTTGGACGATCCAGTGACATCACAGCAACTCCACTTCAAATTGGATGCAGAGAGTGAGAAGTTCAACAGTAGCCCTGGGCAGTGAATATTTTTCCATTTATTCACAGAGGGTGGAGGAGAGGAGTGAGGGAGAAGCAGCAGAAAAACTGATTGAATACATTAAAGATTAAATAATAAGTAATCAAAATAGTTCCTTCTCTTTGTATGCATATACAGCCCAATCCAATGGTTGGGTGAACTTTAGCTTTGATTTAGTGAAACCTCCTTCAGATACTTGACTATCGTGATGAATGGAGAAAAAAAACACAGTAGTGGAGAGAGTTGCTTTAAGAGAAGACAAAGGACAAAGGCAGCCTGGGTTTGATCCTTGTTAATGTTGTTGTGAGACATGATTAATTCTTCTCACCTTCTTGAGGTGTCTTCTAAGTTTTCTGTGTAATTGTTGCTATTTCAACCAGTTTAGTTCAGTTCATGGATCAGACTCTTTGCAGAGTTCTTAGTGCTAAACTGCTTCTCTGCTACTTCTAATGCAAGTTAGTTAGGGTGTATCATATTTCTCCAATTTTGGCTTTTCTTCACATACATACTAAATTCAGATTTATTCAGTATCGTGAAGCTGGTTCATGTCTAATCTGGGTCTGCCACCATGGTAATCGATGCTGAAAACCTTGCTGATTCTGGAGCAGACTAGAAAACATGACAGCACTGCTTTTTAACTAATCAGAGCCTTGAGTAAATGACAAAATGAAAGGAACAGCAATGCATGCACATCTCTTTGTGTAGCCCATGTGTTGACCTATTACTTCAAACATGTTTGTGATATAGGCTGTAGCTCAAGAAATCTTTCACTTTATTAAAATGAATACCTATGAAAATATCTTCTCGTCCTTATCATGGTGTTTAAGTGCAAAGCCTGGATGGGACAAAACGTAGTCAGTTTTATTCCGTTTTTGCACAGAGATTAAGACGGAAACTTTCTCTGATGGCTAACAGGTTATTCTTGCAGCATTTAGTAGTATTGCAATGACAAAATGTGAGACACATTCATATTTTACATTATTTTTGGACTTTGGGGTATCACAGATATCAGGACCCTTGCCTTGCAGCAAGAAGGCTCAGAGTTCAAATCCTGGCCTAGGGAACTTTTTGCATTGAGTTTACATTTTCTCTCTGCTGGAGATGGAAACCAAGCCCCCCATGGCCCTGCATGGATAACCAAGTATTTGTTACTGATGGATGTTTTTTGTGGCCATGCTTTCTTGCTGTTTCTTCATTTGGATTGGTTTCCTTGTTACAACTGGGTTTTGCTTTTCTTCTTTTTTTTGCCCCAACAAGTACATATCTACAGTCAGTAACCCTAGTTTGACATTAAGTACCACTTCAGTGTTAGGTTTAGTTAAGCCTGGTCTCTCAGGGAAAACATGAATAGGTTAAATCTGCTTTTTGGTATGGGGTCCTCTCCTCCAGCAGACAACTGCTCATACTAAGCCTGGTCGTACTGGAAGCTTCTTGATGTTACCATATAATTTTTCCTTCCCATGGTATCCAGGTCCTTGCTCAGGATGAGGGAATTCCTGCATTTAATCTGTTTGACTTCCTCAGAAGAACTCAACTGAATTTAACTATATTATAATTTGGAATGAACCCGGAATTTATCAAATGTATTTTGAATAATTACAATAATGTCAACTGAATCTGGACAAAATAGAATTGGAATTGGACTTCTTAGTCCAAGCACATTGAGATAAATTTGTTATTGTCTAGATTTAATTATCATTCACTCGTAAATTACTATGGTATTAAAAAAAAATAAACAAACTTAAGGGACTAATCACAGTTGTCCAATTGTATCAATTTAAATTTATGTTTTCTTTCTGCAGCTGCACTTACAACAAGGGCCAAAAATGATTTAGTTAATTACTGTCACAGTATTTTCATACCAGCAAAGTATTTTTCTTATACCTAAAAACTTGCATGTAGGAAATATATATTCTAAAAGGTGCCAAGCATCTCCTATCAATGAAAGCTCTCATGTGCGGGACATGGCCGGTGATTGGTGATCTATTATCAGTCAGCTTGGAGATTGTGCTCATTTTTGTGCCTGTATCGCGGAACTGTTTTATGAAAGAGGCCCATGTGTACTGGTAAAAAACAAAGTCATTGAAGAATCCATGGTTGAAATATCAAAACTCTGGTACCACATTTTTTAAGGTTACAAGCTCGTATCCAACACTGACATTTCTCGCCAATCCTTCGGGGCTTTGGAAAAATCAATGGAAAAATCTCCTTTCATATGGTCACGATCATCATTTCGCGACTTCTGTTTCTACGACCTCAAGATGGCCGTGACGCATGCGCACTGCGCTGTTCTAAATTTAGTAATTTGACGTTATTTGAGAAATGTGCTTTTGTTTAATATGTTGTCCTTTCTGCCTGCCAGTGAGTATTACTCTTTCTCTATGGGCTGAGAAGAAACAACAGAGTTGAGAGACGCTCATAATCAAATAGGCTGATGCAAGGCATGTGCTGCGGTACACAGCCTATTCTCATTGTGTCATGCTGACATTCATGTTGTAGCAATGGCTCTAATCAACATATCTTTTTGGTTATCAGCACCAAACACTCAAGAACAACTGCAATTGCTTTTAAGAAAGAAGATATTGGGAGAGGGGGGTTGAACAATGGCACAGAATATCATTATTTGCTCTCCTTATACAATCTTCTCAGAATAATAGCTTGTAAAAAGAATTGATCGTTGGATTGGTAAATCAGTGTTTGGGGTTATACCCTCAAAATGTGGCAAGTGTAATGGAGTAAAAGAGAAACTGTTTAGCCACCATGAAATAGAGGTTAGGATTTGATGCCAGGAACCAGTTTCTCTTGTCACTCAGCCAAACCATCAATGCAGGCAAGAGGAAAACTAAGAAGAGTATGCACTTCACACACATTCCTCTTTAAATGAAATGACCCACGAGAGGCACAGGCATTCAGGTGGGACGCAAAGGCTGAAATAAACGCTGAAATCCTGGGCAGTGAAAGAGCCACTTTTAATCAATACTCACTAGCTGTACACATGGTGTGGGGTACTAACAGAGGCCGAGTGTTTTTGATGTTATGAAAGCGTTGTGCCGTGTTTGTTTGTGGATTTGTGCTAGCTTAGACTCCAGGTTTTGCTTCTTAACAGATGTAGGCCAGAGAGTGATCATTAAATCGGCCACCCATGTAATCAGCATATTAAATAAAGCACACATTAGAGAAGGCAGGTCTTTGTTTTTCCAGACCCTAAGCAAAGAAATTATGCTGCCCAGTTTAAGATAGATTTGATGGCTCCAAATTGTGTCTGCCTCTTTTTAATAATGCCCTGTGTACAATGCAAGGCTGTGCTTTATTGGTCTGTTTGGGTCCAAGCAAAAGAGCCATTACCAGGGGCCAAAATGGGCTATAAAAGTAGGGCCAAGTCTAATTATGAGACCTATAATGTAAAGTATTTTGGAATGCGTCAACATCATTTTTTTTGTGATATCTAACCTTAATTTTTTATGTTAATTAGCATAAAACAGCCAATAAGTGGCAACTCGCTGGGTTATTTCCTCCTTCATAGACCTACACTGACGACTGGCCTTAGCATAGTTTTTTTTTTTTTAATGGTCCAAGTTTCAACATATGGCCCATTCTTCACTGGCCTTTTCTACTCAGGGTGGTGAACTTTATTTCACTTACATGCTTGCATGTGGAATGATTAGCATAATTGTCCCATGTTCACATATGGCTCATATCGATAGTAGAGCAGAACTGCATATCAAAGAGGACTTCATAATCACCATAATTGCAAGTGAGGATGCAATTAGGCATATTATTATGTTATTACTGTTGATTTTGTTTTCCACACTTACCAGAGCGGAGTAAAGGGAAGAGAAATGGAAGAGATTGTACTCCATGTGCGAATTATACTTATTTAAGTGTTCACCTTGGTGGTGTTAATTCTTAACCTGCTCTGACACCACTTCCTTGGCCTCTTCCTCAAGGTTAATGTATATAATAAAAGTTAATAATTTAGAAAAGCTTCCTCTAACCTGGTCTGTCCCACCAGACTGAATTAGGCTTCTCACTGGACTCAGCCCCTCTCTGCATCTTTTTTCCCTCTTCTTGAGGGTGACATGTGTGGACCGCTAAATTGCTTTCTTATGTTGAATGTTCACACTGCCGACTGCGAACTGTTCTTTGTGGTTTTGTCTGTCCTGCTTTGTTTCAAAGCAGCAGCCAGAGGTTTTCTTGCAGCTAGTACCCTGCCACCTTTTATAGCATATTTGATTCTGTAAAAATAATTGTTTCGAAATAAAATACATTGAAATAAGATAAAAACACCAGAATGAATAAAGTTAGGAAATGTTAAAAAGCATAATGTTAAAATTAATTATTTCAAACAGTCCACATAGTCAAATGGTCCAAACCTGGAAGGAGCTATATAAATGGGTTTCAAAATGTGTCTGGGGAACTAATAATAAATAAACGTTAAGGATGGTACTTAATTATAATACCTCTTTTGTACTATTTCTGTCTGCCCTACATTTCAGTGGGGTAGAAAGATAAAAAGCTTCAAAGGGACAGGGTGTAACTAATTTAAAAATCAAATATTGCTTTTATAAATACATATTCTGGCAAAGTCTAATAACCTCACATCAAAAATGAAAGCGTTCTTATATTGGGTTGGTATTTCTGATTTCAGAAGCCAAAATGGCGCAAATTGTCAACCTTACACGTTTCCCCTATCTGTCTTCCATATGAGGACGTGCTGCCAGTGGTGGAGGAGTATAAAACAAGCAAAGATGACAGTAGATCATTCTATTTGCCGTTTTCTGTTGAAATGGAGGACCACCCATACTCTTTGTCCAGCCACAGGGAAGAGAAAGTAACTAAGAAAAGAAATCATGACTATTTCGGGTTACTTATTGTTGCAACGTCAGTTAAATCATATATTTAACATGCATTATTTTAAATAATTGAATTATTAATCATTATTTAATTGAATAATTGAATACAAGCATAAATTAAAATACATGCTGGTTAAATGTCCCTAGAGGATTGCCATAGGTCAGTCAGGCTGTTAGCCCCCTGGTGTTTTGTACAGAAGTGCTGGAAAAATAAATCATAGGGTCCCGCTGAGCCATGAAGGGACCCAAAAGCTCAGCCTAGCTTCTACATCCTTCAGCTTGGACTACTGTCAAGAAACAACTCTTTTTAACAAAATCACCTGTGCTGTATTTGTTGACATTCTCTAAAAAATTCTGTAAATCAAATGTAAAAGTGGCTTTTTTAAGTTGATCAGAGTGAAACTAAGCATGCTTAATTATTAGTTCATGGCAGGATAAATATGCTGCAGTAATTTCTCTTAGTCACTATTCAAATTGGGGAAGGCAAGATAACATGCTGTTCAAGTAAGTGTTGATCTTTAAAAGTCAGAGAATGGCTGTGAGGAGAATAGCTACTCACTGCAACATAGCCATAAGTACATCCAGATTCAATTAAAAAGTGTTGGAAATGTGATGGGCTGTAACTGTAAAGTGCAAAAGTAAACAGCTAAATACCGGGGTCTAGTGGTCTGCATGGCAGCCTTTGGTTTTAAATGGGCCTAGTCATATATTTTGACCATAAAAAACCTGGACACATCGTTTGCTGTGTTGTTACCTGTATCCATTGTTTATTTATTGCTTGTTGTGTGCTCCCTAAGCCCAGAAAAAAAATCACCACGGTAACATGCAGTGACAGCAAAAGATTCTTGATTCTTCTTGATTATAAAAAGAAAACACAAAAATACACATTCACCTTCAAATAAAACAATATACAACACCAGGCATTCATCCTGATAGTGTTTACTTAGTCCTTTTTGAGCTTGAAAAGAACTTTGCGCTGGGCACAATCGTTACACATAAACAGTGTGCGATTTGCAAAAAAACGAGAGGGGGGATCATTTTAAAAGTTTTATTAATGAATAAAAGTTTTATTAATTATGGTTAGCTAGCAGGTGCTCTTTCAGGTAGCTAGCTAGATCCAGTAGGTTAGACTATTGTTTTTAAACTTGCGCCATCTACTGTCGGGACTCGGGAGTGGGTATTAGTTTACTTTAACCGCTTTGAGCAGAAAACGTAATAATACTCTTTAAAAACAAACAAAAAATAAATTTACAAATGTGAAGGACACAAGACATGTATTAATATACATTTTGAAAAATCCATAATATTCAGGGGTAAAAGCAAAAATAATCAATTTGACTGAAAAAAAATTCTAGTCAGCCCATATATTCCCGGGGCCGTGGACGTCATGCCACATTAGTAACCTCATTTGCTTATTGTGTAAAGTCCACTTTAACCAAATCTGGTAGTTCCATTGACAATTCCTGTATCTCTCCCACCTTCCAGCTTCAGAGCCATCCTGGACAGCCCTCTCCATAATCTCCTTCACTTTCCACATCCATAACATCACCTGGTTAACTTATTTGCAGCATCAAGCAAGTTCTTCCTTCGCACTTTTGCCAAACTGGTCCACAGTCCACTCACCTTTCCACTTTACAATTTCAAAACACTCCATAAACTGCAGCTAATTCAAAAGACAGCAGCTTGCATCATTACATCATCTTCTTCACACCTGTACATTAACTCCACTGTCACATTCAATATAAACCAATCCTATGATCATACAAGGCCAACAACAGACATGGACAAAGAGGGACACATAACCAACACTATCATGAGATCATACATTTTAATTTGACACAGATCGCACATTACAATAATCAGTCTCTGCTTTGCCCGTTATTGCTCACCAATTAATTATCACAACTCATGAGTTTATAAAAAGGCATTAACTTTTTTGAAGTTTATAAAAACGGTTATATTTTAGCCCAGTAACATGTCCAGGATGGACTCTGTGTCCCCACCTCTCGCTCATTGACTGCTGGAGATGGTCAACAGCTCCACGACCCTGTGTTACGTCAAGCCACGTTTTCAGATACGGCATGACGTAACACCTGTACGGAAAAGCAGGTATAGAAAATCCATGGATGGGAGGTTAATTTTTTTAAAAGGTTTAGGCTTAGTAAAATTGCTTAAAGTTTAAAGTTTAAGCAAAAGTTTAACGATGTCGGGACATCATTTCACATTCCGACTCTTCTTCAAAAAATAAGTGCATCATGCTAAATTAGCCGAGCTAAAGCGTTACTCTTTAAGTTTTAAACAAAACATAACAATGAATCGTGGGGAGATCCCTGGTTAGTCGCCGCGTTTATCAGCTAAATTACTGGAAACGAGGGAGTAAACACTGACAGGCGACATGGGCCACAGGTGGAAATAACTCATCAATTAACTGCAAGAGCAGCGACAGACACACTTACCGAGGGAAGTTGTTGTCAGCTGTTCTATCCGCTGAACTTTCTGACCTGGTGGTTCGCATAAATCCAAAGAAAATCTTTGACCATTGCTACTTTCATTCATACCATCTGTGGTCAGTTTGAGATGCTCTTCCAAAAGTTAAAATGATTGAACACCGATAAACCTCAGACTGGCAGATCTCCGCTTTGCAAAGACCCGCCCTACTCTCTTTCTGATTGGCTAATTGATTGGCTAATGCCCTGGCGCAGCTTCTGTTTAAAATCTTGAATAAAAAGTCTACACAGAACATTTTGCGCTCATTTTCCAAATGACGGAAATCCGTCGCAGCGACGGAGAACGTTAACCCCTGATAATATTACTTATTCAGATCAGAGGGGGGAGGAATGTATCCCCCCCAGGGATAAAACATGAATGGCCAGAGGGGGGGACATCACAAACAGAGGGGGGGTAAATCCTGCCCATCCCCCCCAGCAAATCGCACCCACCACATAAACATAAACAATGTTGTTCCATCTGTTGGCGCGCTGTACCACAGAACTATCAGAAAGCAAGATGGCGACAATTGACACAGCTACTGTGAGACCAGGTAGAGTAGACTGTCCTGCAACGCTTCGCAGTAAAGTGACAGTTCGGCATGGTTGGAGACAAATCCAATCTACAGGGTTAGGGTTACATTACCTTTTTCTTTTCACTCCTCTGCTGGGCGATGCTGATTCTCTCGACTCCATCACCAACGTATACGGAGAGGGAGAAAGATCTTTTTCTTCTGTTGCTCCAAGACTCTGAAACTCCCTTCTCTGCTGACACTGAGATCAGCAGACTCAGTGGTTGCTTTTGAAGGCCAACTAAAAACATATCTTTTTAAATCTGCTTTTGTTTCATTTTGGTTTGTCATTTTTTCTTCTGTTGTAAAGCACTTTTGTGATTTTTATCTTGAGAGGTGCTATATAAATAAAGTTTTACTTACTTACCTACGCCTCACACAGTGTTGAATCACATGTTGATGTCGCCGCCATATTGGAAGCGTTACAGTGGAGTGGTTCTGAAAAGATGCCTCATTCATGTACTGCCAATCGATTGAACTGTATCAATCGAATTGCGGTACAAAGCAGATCTACTTGCATTATCTTTCACAGGTAAGAATGAATGTATACTTATGATTGTATTTATTCATTATTACGTCTTTATAATGCTGTATACGTCCATGTGCTACATTGCCTTTCCTTGCTTACTCATTGCGCGCATTCACAATATTGTACTTCCGGTTACGTGGTATTGTCATGTTAGATATACAGAAAAGCACTTTGTTTACTAACAACTGCAGCAAAAACAGAGTGTAAGACAGAGAAATAAAATGTAGTAAGCCAACAGGGTGCGATCATTTAATCGGAAAACCTTTGTATGCAACCATACTGAGCAACTAGCACAGAAATTCATAAAATCATAGTACGTGACAAGGCCCCTTAAAGGCCTTTGAGTGCACCTTTACCAGGACTGACACTATTAATAACTGCTGTTTTCTAAAACATCTCATGTACAACTTTTATTTTGCAAAACTTTTGAACTGTTTAGCTTTTTCAAAAACATTTTCCAATGTGATACTTTTAAAACCTTAACTAGAAACAATTTTTTATTTATACTGATGAAGTGGCATTCTTCTTTTTAATGTCCTCTTGTGTTTAGACACTCGGTTGCGATGGTACTGTGTAATTTGTTTTGGGCTCCAGGTTTCATTTCATTTCCTCAGATGCCCTGAGGAAGGCGATTTATCAGAGTTTTCATGCATACCTATGTGGAGTATGTGAGCATAATATGTAACTTGTTCTTTATAAATGATAAAATGACACATAGTTGTATGTTCTGCCGTACAGAGATTATTAAATTTTCTGCGTATCCGTGAGTGCAGACAGATGTGCATGGAAGTGTGACGGCAGCATACCTTGCACGCAGTCACAGCCAAGGCCTCAGGGCGTATTTGCACAGGGTGACAATAACCCCTTTTTATTCTGCTTCTGCCTTTACCAATGTTTTGATTTCTACTTAAAGTTTTATGTCAGTGCCCTCCCTCAAGGGTGCCATTACCTTGTATGCTAATAGAGCTATGCATATTCTATTACTGCTGTCAGGGCAAGATAAGGGACACATTCAGCAAAGGAGCACTTAGGGGCCAATGAACCCAGTGAGGGGTCCTGCTGCTCCTGCATTATCAGTCATCTTCACATCTGAATGGAGCTGGCTTATGGGCCTTCTCTTCCCTCTGCCTCTCCACACAGTAATGACTAAGGACTCTCTTCCGTGATAATCAGTCACTGAGAAACCGCCCGATCCCTATCTTATGCACACCCAGACACAGACGGCCAGGTCCGTGCACATGCACAGACATCCGTGGCGAAGACGCACACAGCTGCAAGCTCAATCTGAACCAACCACAAAGAATTCAAAAGCAGGGCAATAACACTAACACTGTCACACGGAGACAAACATGTCTCATTTGGGGGCAGTTTGGATGGGGCTAAGTAGGTCTTTATTTTCAGACTGACTGAAGTCTTCTCTCCCGCATAATGGTAATGAAGCCATATGGTATGTGGAATTGGATTACTAACAAATGTTCCATACCACCATCTTTCCCCTGGCCTCTCTCGCTTTTTTTTTTCTATATCACCCCCTCCTCTTCTCCATCTCCCACTCTTCAGCTTTCCCTCCTCTGTGTCGCTGTCCCCCAATAAAGCAACCCTTCGAAATTGGAACAGCATGTTGTCTAGGAGAGAGCACCTCATTTATAAGATTAAATTAAAAGCCAGCCATGCTCAGATGGTATTTTGCGACAATGAGGAAAGGAGGAGGAGAAGTGTGTGTGTGTGTGTGTGTGTGTGGGGGGGTGCTTTTCTTTTTCAGCTGCACACAATCATCTTCCTGTCATGTGATTTTCTGGTTCCTGGTGGTGAAAACTTCTTTCTGTCACCTGTTATGATGTGTCAAATGCCACACCTGATATGCCAAGCCATTGTGTTATAAGCTTTTGTATTTTGTTTAAGTTAGCTCTACTTTTGAGTGTCGCGGAAGCTTTAACTAACTACAAGTTTGTGCCTCATCGCGGATGCAATAAAAATGATATATCCCTCTCTCAGTCAGAAAGGCTCTGCAAATTATGCCCTATAAATGGGAGAAAATTTCATTTTTCTCTCTACCTAAAAACAGATGAACTTTTATTGAAAACGTGGAAGCGATTAGTTTAAGGGGCGTCTTTTAGTGTAATTCCTAAATGAAACGAGCAGACCCCGTATTTATGAAGCCCATAGCACAAAGAGGGGAGCTCTTAATGAGGCAATTAAGCCAAGGGGTCGAGAGACTTTGATCTAGAGCAGAGTGATTTTTACGAAAACATCTCACAGTGATAGATACTCATAAGTCAGGGCCCTTAATTGTGCTTAATTTGTTTGGAATAGGAATGTGCTTTCAATTAGAGTGTGGATTCGGGCCTGCATGTTTAAAGGTGGTTGTCAGGGAAAATTAAGAAGCAGTTTGATTCCACCAACTGTGTTACTGTTTTTTTTTTATCACATGCAACGAGTGCAAGAGTCAGCAGATAAACAGATGACAAGACCAAACAAAAGGTAGGGAAGGGTAATTAGGCAACAAAAACAGATGCCTTAGCTGAAGCCACGGATGGGTGAAGGATTAAATCAGGCAGTTTAGGGAGCTATTTTTCCCAGTTATACCTGGATGTCTGGCACAGCAGTGAACACTACAAGCTGTACCTGTTGGCTAGCTTTTTACCATGCAGTATCCAATTAAATAGCATTTGGCATATGGAATATGTTTTCATGTGAACACATTTTAAGTCATAATGTTTTGTCTGAATGTTATGAAACAGGCCTGCCCATTTATGATCTGTATTAATGTTGTAATTTAAAGTTTACCTTACACAACGGCATTTTAGTACTATTTTGTAATGTAGTCCTGGGCATGGGCCGGTGTGATATGTAGCGATGTTAAAGCGCAACAGTATTTTTTTTTATCAAATCTTAAGTCAGTCTACCAAAGCACTATCCATTTTCTTTCAGCGTGTGATTTTTGTTGGTGAAGTGTAAGCTATAATTATGGGTCCCAGTTATGAAGATGTGTACTTTAGGCTTTACACACTAATTTTCCTTTGTCTGAAACTCGTAGGTTTTGGAAGGATGCAGATGTTGAAATAACTTTTATTTATTTCATTGTATTTAAATATTTCAGTTCAAAAAAAATATATTTCAAATTAAGTTGATTGATATCAATAGGTACCAAAAGCAAAAGGCCTGAAACATTTTAAGTTCATTATCTTGCACCATTTTCAGAGCTTTAATATGGTGACAAAGAACATGCAAATGATTTATAATCTTGGTGAGAATACTGCATCTGGATAACTGTTGAATACACTAAAGCAGCAATGTTCAACCCTGGTCCTCAGGACACACTGTCCTGCATGTTTTAGATGTTTCTGCTGCACTGCACCTGGATCAAATGATTGCATGACCTCCTCAGCAGCCATCAAGGGCTCCAGAGGCCTTTTAGTCACCCATTTATTTAAGTCAGGTGTGTGGAGGCAGAGAAACTTCTAAAACATGTAGGACATTGGGTCCTGAGGACTAGTGTTGAAGACCTCTACATTAAAGTTTGCAGCTCTTTTGGAGCGTCCCATTGGGACTAAAAAGCTATCAAAAAGTTTTTATTTAGTTAATCCAGGATGCCTTTGATCACATTGATTGATGACAGAAGAACCAAAATCAGAAAAATCTTAGAATTTGACAATATTGAGTTTAAAAATCTCGGCACATTCATGTATTTGAGAACGTTTCACTAATTACTTATTTTCATAGAAGTCTCAGGTACACCCTGAAAGACTAGCTCCTTTGAACATATATCATGTTTAATATAGTAATAGTTAACTTATAGGAATCAATAATGTTAGGGAAAAAGAGGATAATAGTATTGCTATTATCCGAGTCCAAGAGTCAGATAGTGCTCTATTTATGAGCAATATAAATAACTGTGTTATTGCATGAATTAATTACCCAAACGCTCCATCGACGATACACTCAAGCCCGCAGTAAATACTGTGCAATAATTTTAAACCTTCATTTTACAGAACTGTGTGAGAAATGAAAATAGGCATTACCAGTAGTGTGTTTGTAACATGGAACATGAGCTTCTCAGCAGGGGGGTCCTTACTGCTTTTGGATAGAAGCTGCTTTTGAGTCAATTATTTTTTCATTTAATGTTTCTAAAGTGTTTACCTGATGGAAGTGGATCAAGCAGTGCATTGATCTGTGGCAATGCGTCTGGCACAATGGAGAAGTTACACTACATTGCCAAAAGCATTAGCTCACCTGCTTTGACTCACATATATAAACATTTACACTATCTGTAATATGATCTTACAAATTTTATTTTAAAAATCTGCTTTTTTTCAGCAATGCAATGGAACAATTTCTTATGACTTATTTCCCCCCAAAGAACTTGAATCTTTCCCTTTTCTGATGTGCTTGATTAACTGATAACCCATATTTCATCTGGCTCCTTCTTCTCAACTACTGGTCACTTGTTGCCATTTAGTGACTGATAGTCGCTTTCCAACAAGTGTCATCTAGTTATGATGACAAATGGGGCTTTTGTTAATGTATCTTCTTCACCAGAATAGCACGTCTGCATCTCTGTCTCGCTGTATGTATGTGTGTGTGTGTGTGTGTGTGTGTGTGTGTGTGTGTGTGTGTGTGTGTGTGTGTGCAGTAACGAGAAACTGTCAGAGATACAGAAAAAGATGAGAGGCTGTTCAGTGCTGACAGGCAGATGGTCTCTCTCACTGTCTCCTGAGGTCTTCCACTTCACAGCCCATTACCCCCGTCTCTTCCTATCAGTGTGTTGTCTGTCATTCACTACACTTTAACATCTGCACCCTCCCTCTCTTCCTTTCTGTCTCGCTTTCTCCAGCACACACTCTTGTCTTTCCATGCCTGTCTGCCTTGTTGGCGGCATGTCAAGTGTCAGGTGCAATCCCATCTGACTGATCCGCTGTGGCATGTGTGTGGGTGTAAAACCAGTAAAGTGATGTCCCTCGCTGCCTCCTTTTCACCCACATCTCTGCCTCCCTCCTGGTGGCTGTCTGCACTGGTAAGGCTCCTGCTTGTCTGTTCAAAGGCTAGCAGCCACTCTTTTGGTCTCTACGGAGTTGTTAGGGTGAACTCCTCTCAGCTAAGATACTTGGCAGCGATTTGTAGCCGCTTGGGACAAAACCTTTCCCGGTCCCACTGTTAGACTAATACTGGGGCTGTTCAACAGGCGAGCGTGGGTGTCAGCCACCTCTCAGTGCCAGGCTGGGTTTGTTCCAGAGCTTGGATGGATGAATGGTTAATTCATCCAGTGTGACTGTTACGTTGCAAATTTAGTTTTCCTTTTAGCAACTGTCTATAGTTAAAGGGTAACTCATCCCCAAATCAGTTTTTATTTATTTTATTTGCTAGTAAAATGTTAACAGGGTGGTCTTATAGTCGTTCTTCATATCTTGGTCACTATCTTGACAATTTACTGCATATTTGTTAAAATCCTGCTTTTTTTTCTGAAATCCTCAGTGTGGCGCCCCCCTAAGATTCAGCGGGTGTCTTAAATTGAATTTTGTATCAGTATTGATATTGGTTCAGACGTTTTGCGATGTCACAAGGAGAAACTGAAGTTTCAGTAGGTCTGTGGCTGTGAAGTTTAAAAGCAGCTCCGTCTTGTGCATCCGTGGCGAGTTGGACTTTTCAGTGAGTTTATTTTGCATTCATTTAGGTTTTACTAGTAGCCCAGACCTCATATTCACAGACAAAGGCTCCAACAATGGGAGTGTGAGCATCAGTGTTTGACCATGTGGATGACCGGATGTGTGTGCACCACTAACTAGGTATAAACATGGCCCCATGTCTAGCAGGCAGCAGATGGTGTTAGTTTCATGCTTTAGGACAATATTCTGCTGGGAAAGATTGGGCCCTGGTATCATGTGGATATTACTTTGATGCATACAACTTACGTAACCATTGTTTAAGACCGAGATTTGTCAATGTCTCTCTGACCATCCCGGCTCTCCTGCTACTGCCCTCACATAATCTACTGTTTCAACAGCAGGAGGCTGTCCTAATTTGCTCATTTTAAATAGTTTGTATTCAGTGATAAAAAAAAAGTGTCTTATGCACTTGCATCATCACTTTCTATTCTATCTGAACATGCACTGGTCAGTAGTACTACCCAAGCATTTGTTGTTGACAGGTATGTAAACTGATGGGATCATTTTCAAGAAAAGGTAACCTTGACTATTTAATTTTGCAACTGGGAAAAGTCATCATGCAAGTGACTATTCTCAGATGTGCCAGCACAAATCATACCAAACCAAAAGTGATTTATCCAACTATTTGATTATTCTAAGCATATTTTTTGTATTCCATTTGTCATAAAGTCTTTGTTCTATGTACAAAAGTAGAGCCTCTACTTCTAGTACCAACTATAAGTAGAGGCTTATAGTATAGTATTGTATTTAAAGGAACGTGGTTATATTAGATATACAAACAAATTAGATGTATTTTTAAAATGTAGTTAATATTAATTTTGAGTTTGTTACATATCTCTAAAGACTAGGTGAATAAATAATGGTTGTTTTTCTACTTTATTTAGTTATTTTTAATTCTGCACATCTACACCTGTGAATTCAAAGTTGTGCACTCACTTGTGCTTGATCAATTTTACAGTCATAATTAGAGAACACTACCCTGGCCAATCAGACTGATAATATGTAGCACTCTATGTTCTGCACATTATCAATCTGGGACTGCGCTCACTGAATCTGTTTGGGGAAAGGAGAGACAACTCTCTGAGCTGATTGGGTGAAGCAACACCTAGTACCCGCCTTCCAAAGGTTGGTTTTAGCCAATCACAGTATCAAATCAAAACGTAAGCAGCAGCTGCTACAAGAAACCACAACAAGGTAAGCTAGTCAATGTGCTTCTTGCTATTCTACTATCAAAGAAGAAATCGTGGATTCTTACAAAACAGCTATGTGTGCGTCCTCCTGCGCTGCTATGTTTATGTTGGTTCAGCTGTGGGCTAAGCCACTCATGCTTTCGTCTTACTGGTATGTCCCGCTTTAAACCACAATACTGCAAAGTGATTGGCCCGAACCGTTTTTGGTCCGGACGCAAACGATTGAAGCCGGAGCTGTACAAGATGGATTCTCGTGTGTTTGTGAACGCACAAGTACAGCGAGAATTCAGCGTGCAGGCAATGTTAGGAGAACACAGAGTCAACAATTAATCTGGATTCATTTTCTAAACTGTCTGTATGTAAGCAACAGTGTTCCCCCCTAGAAATCTTGTCTTGCGAGTGGGGGGAGGGGGGCGGCTTGCAAAGATCCTTATTCCACTTAGCTTTCCACTGATATCATAGAATACAGCTTTGAATGAGCAGCCGTCTACTGTCTCTCACCATCTTTCTGTTATTGATCCATCCATCTGTCTCTTTATTTTTCTGCCTCTGTCATGTATCTTTATACACAGCTATATTTTGAAGGCTACATCCTTTTCTTCCTTTCAACTTATTAATTGAATGAAAATATCATTAAATCTAGATCTGCCAGATTTTAGAATAGTTTTGAGTGTCACTTTACCCAATTTTAATTTTATTACATTTGGGATCTGTTTTGGATCCATTCATGGGGTTTATCCACCAAAAAAAGAGTATTTTCCAAGAATAAAGCAGCCATCTGTTTTCATTGATTGACTCAGGACGGTGAATTTTGATTTCCAACAAGTAATTTGCGACAATCAAAACAAATTCTATTTTGTTGGCTGGGTGGGGCGCCCCCCTTGTAGAACGGTAGGGGAAACACTAAACAAGGTCAGTAAATGTCATTTTTAACATTTACCTTATGTTTATCTTTTTTTATTATCTGCAATCATAACCAATACTACATGTAAATTTTTTGTGACCAAGGTGAGAAAATTCAAAAGTAACTTGTGAGATAGAGTTAGATCATTTACTGCTAACAACCAAATTTTTTTCAACCACAAGTGGGTCTCAGATCTGCTCTGCAGGTAAAAAAGGGTAAAAAATGTGTTGACCCTTTGAAACAGCAGCTAAACACGGGTGACCTCTGTGGGGTCAATCTACAGCAGGCTCAGTAGTTGTACAGTTACTGCAAACGTTCAATCATTTATTGTCTGACATTTTGTCCACAAGGCGACATTACTCCTGCTTATTCCAGCTTTAAGTAGACCATTTGCAGTGCTTTTATGTGGTCAGGTTAGCCATGATTGTGCAAACATGTGTGAAAGATTTCATATGGGGGCTCCCTTGTAGCAGCGGACCACACCATTTTTTTGGAGCTGTTAAAGAGATTTTGGTGAGAGATGTGAACACAGTCCTGTTTCAAATAAAATCACAATTGAACAATGTATTTTTTTCTGTCACAAGTATGTCAAACAAAATAAATCAAACAGAAACAGGCTAACTTTAAAAAAGTTAAATATAAATATTAAAAAGTGTTTTGTTTTATAAATCAATCAAAAGTAAAGCCTTTTTTTGAAGCCCTTTCTGGTTGTTGGTCATATAGTTAAGATTTTTGGGTTCTTGGGGTTATGCATGGGACGGTATTAGGCCCTCATTGTTTGATAACCTTAATAAAACTATCACAGTTTCATGATATTAACACAAAAAAGAAAAAATGTTTAACCTGATTTAACTGCTTTTATTTAAAACACTAAGTCGTAAACCACAAGCTTCCTGGACATTAAACAGGTCCCCTGAGTGGTGGAAGACTAAGAGGTCTATTTTAGCTGACTCAAAATGACTCAAAATAAAAAAATGTTCACATCAGTGGGCTATAATTTGCTGATGATAATGATCTACAAAAGACTATTGTTGTGTTTAGTTATGTTATGATGTTGTGAACAACATCCATGTTTTCAAACTGTCAGATCAGCTGCAACTTACCAGAGTTGCTCGGATTTGATCAGGAACGTAAACTTTTACATTTTAGGCCTGTTGGGCAACAATGATAATATGTTCCTGTGCTTTCCAGGTCCTGTGGTTGTTTGAAAAGTATCCTGAAACAGTTACGATCAAATAGTTACTAAATCAGCTGGTGTCGCCCATGGTTATGTGACATCTTTCTAAGAAAGATGAGGGATCACAGAGGCTCATTGTGGATGTTTTAAACATTTTACGTACAGTACATACTTTTTTATATATACATACTTTTAGCTTGATTGCCTTACTTTCAAAAAGGCATAACCTTAATAAGAGTAAAAGTAAATTACTACACCATGATTTGTCAAATATCTGCCGATCTTTCTGGTTAAAAAGCAAAATGAGAGAGATTGGGACAGTAGATCATCAAAACAAAGGTTTTTGTCTTTTAGTAAAAGGTCTTTTAATTGCTTTGGCGGTTTAATGGTTTTGAACCTCTAGCTTTTAAAAAACGTGAGACCGGTTACTGCTTCAGGCGCCCTTGTGCAAGTTATTTAGCAGCTGACAAGATCCTGAAAGTCAGCAAAGTGAGGTAACATCATGTTAAAGTCCATTAGATGGGACTTCACCATGGCCTTCTTCTGCATTCGTTTTAGCCCCTATACACAACAGGCAGCTCAACTGGTTGACAAAGAGTAAGTCTGAATTCCTATTATCCTAAACAAAACCCCTCTCATCACTTTTTTTCTGATAGCCTCTGTAGAAGATGAGAATCTAGCAGTTTCTGTCCAACAAAACACTTTTGTCTGAGTAGGATACAAAAATGTTTTAGAATTTCTATTTTTAATTGTTAATTGTATTATCTAAGTGCTTTGGGGAAAGCGTTCAAAGCTGCATGTCATTTATTAAACTTCGGCCACATTCCAGACAAGGTTCTTCAACCAATCCATCTTTGTCCCTTTTGGATCAGCATTGCAAGCTAAGCAAAAAACTGTTCGAGCCATTTCCTGTTTCTTTCTCTGCTGGCTTTGTTGCTGAAGTGGACCTGGCCTCCAAGAAAAAAAGACTTTTAATTAGTTTGAATAATAGCCAAGCATGTGTAGACTTAATCCCTATTTCTAACTGTGCTCCGTTAATGGTTTCCTTGTCACTCATGGGGTACTACGTGAAAGCACAATTTGCTTTTCACTCCCAACACCTTTTTTTTTTTTTTCATCGTCAAACCTTTTTCCTCCACCGGCCGCTCCACACTTACACCTCCTTCCTTCTGCTGACCACAACAGGTCTCTTCTTTTATTCCTTGTCTTCTGGACTTTTCTTTTCATAGAGCCTCTCAATTAAAATTAGTCTGTCCTTTCAATCTGTAAGGCTTCGACTCTTGAAACCGGTGGAATTATTGCTCACTTATTAAGTTCATAGTGAATTTTTGCATGTGCAATTGACGTGTCTTTTTTTGTTAATCACGTTTTAGTTTAGAATGATTAGATTTTTATTTACTATAAGCTTTATTGTCATTTGTTTAGAACTCTGAACAAACGTTTCAGAAATCCAGAGTTTTCAAACCAGAGTTTTTTGGAAAAGTTACAGCCTTAGATGAGAATGAAAGGTCCTCTTTTAGTATTTGTTAGCTTTAATGCAATAACTGACAAATATTGACTGCATTCTAAATGCTTTTAGTAATCTAGTAGAAAGTTTGTATTAAATTCTTGACTGGTTTCCAGTGGGTCCATAGTATGGCCCTCTGACAGTGAAGCTTTATAGAAAAGTGCTTCACATGCAAAGAGCCTTGAGATGTAAATCAATAAGAGATGGAGCAGAGCAATACATTTTCATTGCCGAGGCTCTGTGTGAACTGCCAGTGCATGACCTGCTCCAGAGGGAGATGGAGCACAGCTCACCAATACCTAACCAGGAGCAATATTGAGTCAGATTGCCCTTTCTGTTCATTCTTTTCTCTGTTTCTGTCTTTTTTATGTATTGTTGTGTCTTTCAACACGTTTCTCTCCCTCTCTCTCTCTCTCTCTCTCTCTCTATTATATATATATATATATATATATATATATATATATATATATATATATATATATATATATATATATATATATATGAGTCTGAATGCCATGAGGCAAACAAGTACTGATTTAACATTAAAAGTCAGAACACAGCCATGGGTGTCTATAGGTGGAAGTCTCTGTCCCCCGCAGTTCCCTGGTGCCTGGTATAAAATCTCTTAATTTAAAAATCAATAAATACTTAATACAATAATAGGAATCTTTATAAATATTTAAGTAAGAGGAAGAGAGACAGAGGAGCAAACGTGTCACGTGGTGCACATAGTAAAAGCCAAAAGACTACCTGTGAAGGCAGAAGCAGGCTAACATACAACAATGTCTGTTTTGTGGCAGTTGTTTTAAACATAATCTTGAACCAGTCTGAAGTGTCAGCATTTCTTTATATTGCTTTGCAAAAGTAATCTTACCTTGTGAACTTGTTCACGTTTTTTGGTCATGTTTCAAACACAAACTTCAATGGCTTGTATTGGGATTTTGAAGACTGACGCAAAAAAAACATATCAATCTGAAGAGAAGAGAACAGATTCTGTTTTGTTATTTTCAACTAAATATAAAGTAAGCGTGTTGTGCATCTGCATTCAGTTGATACCAATACAATGATACTCAAAAAAACAATAGTGTTTTTAATACAGCATTAACCTTTGTAGAAGGCAGATGGACGCCACTAATGAAGAGCATAAATAATTACAGTATTACGATATGTTCCTTTATTTAGTTAGGGCAAAGCAAATAAGTAGAACCTGTGCCCATTTTGAAAAAAAAAATTAAAAGTGTTTCTTTCCTTTATGTCAAAATAAGAGATGAGAAAAAATTTAGTATACGTGTATACTGTATATCTACTGGAAGTATGCAGTCATATTCAATACATTTGAATATCATTGAAACTTATTCATTTCAGTTAGTCTATTCACTAAGTGAAGCAAAGTATATGGGTTAATTACATAGGGACTGATATTGTCAAGTTTTTATAATGATGAGTTTGCGCCTACAGCTATTTCTAGAACAGAACAAGATATTACATCAGACAAATTAAAAAAAATGTTTAATACAGAAATGAGAGCTTTGTGAAAATTATGTTCAATACCTTCTTATAGGTTTTTATTTCAAAAAGGTATTTTAACCTGACAAAGGACTTTTATTGGAACACATGTTCTAATTTATTGAATATGACCATAGTGTATTCAGCTCTGGATTTTTTTAAATTTTTTTTATTGCTATTAAAGTTAATGCTTATCTTTGTGTGTCTATCTGCCAAAGGAGCTTTCTGCTGATGGACATTTTTGCTGTGATAATTTGGACCTGCAGTAGAAGGGAGAGTTGTGTGGTGCGGGTTTCGCACCAACTTTGTACTGGGAAACACATCTGGATAGCGTAACACTGCAATACGGTTAGGCTGTCTGTAACTAGCTTATGTATAAGCAGATAATAGTATCTTATTATGTCCTTTTTACACTGGAAACACTATGTAGAAATGTGGTGGGAGCAGCATCATGCTGTGGGAATGTGGGAAGGGGAGGATGGTAAGGGGTAATGGAAGATGGATGGAGGGAAATAGAGGGCAATCCTGGAGGAAAAGCTGTTAGAGGCTTAGTTAAAGTCCAGACCCAAATCTATATTAACTGAATAGTTAATTCATGCAGGGCATTCTGTGAAGAAATCCTTTTAGGAGCTGCAAAAAACTTGAGAGATGTGCAGAGGCTCACCTTCGAGCAGTAAGATGACACGGAACTACATGCAAAATGATTTTTGAATGGACTATGCAAAAGAATAATTATGTCAGAATGGCCAGACCCACTTTTAATTGAAAACTGATGTCCACAAAAGCTCTTTTTCCAATCTGACTGGGCTTTAAGTATTTTTGAAGGAAGGATGAGCAAAAATGTTGGCATCTGTATATAGAAAGCTAGTGGAGATGTATCCAGGAGTACTTGGAGGCTGAATACAAATGCAAACAACACTTTTCAACTTCGACATGAATTCCAAAGGCTGTTCTGCTTGACTTTAGCTCTCATATACTAAACCGTAATCTGTATTCTGTGTTTAATCTAAAAAAGGTGTTTAAATACCATAAGGAAGCAAGTTTCCTCTCAAGACCTGCTAAAACAGTTTTCTCTGCTTCCCTCTGCCTGTTTATCTTCCCATCCTTCTATCTCTCTGACAGGCTAACATTGTGTTCCCCGTCTCTGTCGGGAGTTAATTTGGCGGAACAGTCTCGTTGCACACTGTGATCACCCGGTGAATACCCCCATAATTATTTCTGCCTCTGCCTCTGCCCCTCATCCAGCCATGAAAATGACACCAAGCAGCTGACAGTTCAATTTACCCATAACAGATGAAGGCTATCATGCCATCCACCGTGCACCGAGCCCTTTTCCCGTTGACTTTTATTTCTTACCCACCAAGAGAAAGAGAGATGATGCTGGAGCGCGCCCCACCATTCCCCGCTCGAGTAGACTCCAATGGTGCCTCCTCTTCTCATCATCACTGCTGGTCCTCTGGGGAGAGATACATGCACACATAAACACACACAATACATCCAATCTTCTCCCCTGAGTACATATAAAGGAAATTACTCCTCCTTTGACACTCAATGTTCTTCAGCACATTATGTCAAAGTTATTGATTTATATCTCCATTTAATGATGCCTTTCAGCTTGTTGTTACTCCCTTATCGTGCAATTGATATTCTCCCCTCCCTCTCCGTACCAATGATATTCTCCTTCCATGTGCCTATTTTCCATTAGCCATCTGAGCTTTACATAAATCCACGTGGTCATTAGGTCAGTCAAACGCTAATAAACATCATCCATCTACTTCTGTCTCTTCTCTTCCCCTCCAGCTTCGGACATGATAACATGCAATGTCATGACCATGCTTATAGGAAACATGGTGCCTTCAAAATGTTTTGTGAGCATTTTTTGTGGTTTTTTTTATGTTTTATGCACATATGCGATAGACCAACAGAAAGTGGTCCATGATTGCAATCTGGTTTGCTGAATTCTGAACTGGATAGGTAGCATCTGTTTCAATTTTCAAGTCGTACTGCAGATGTCAGCAATTTCTAATCTTCCATAATGACCAGATTGGTGGAGTGTACAACTAGTTGTACTGTCAAAAGATTTGCCCACCTTAGTTGTGGATCTCTGCAGCTCAGGTGGGAACTCCAGAATTACCTTGAGTCTCTTTGTTGCTTCTCTGAGTCTGGTTAAAGCTCTCTTTGCCCACCCTGTAAGTTTAGATCAGGAGATTATCCTTTTTCTTTTGTCTAGAGCCATCAAAGACTTTCATGACCCTCTGAAAAACAATAAATTATCAAGTTTTTTGGGGTTAAATGAAATAACCCATTTTTTATTTATGTTATGTGTTTTTTTCTTTGATCAGATAAAAATAAAAGCTTTCTACAAAAAATTCCTACAACTTTATGAATGGAATGGCTGTACAAAGAAATGATTCTTAGCACCATTGTTGCCAATGTGTTGCGAAGATGCTGAGAAGATATTACTCGAAAATCTGCTAATCTACTTTTTCTATTAACAGATGGGCTGAATAGTATAAAGCCAAATGTGTACAATTATGTTAACCAAAATAAGTTTCTGGTTTTAATGTTACAAGCATATGAAAAATGAAATTTTTACAAGGAATTTGAAATCTTGCTAGGGAAAGATGACCAGTTTTTAAGGTTTCAAAAAAAGCGTTTAGAAATATGAAACTTTCATTCTAGATTTTTGGTTTTAATTTAATTTGGTTTTAAATTGAACAACCACAAAAATAGTTATATAGGATAATATTGTGTAACATTGTGTATCTAGTTTATATATGGTGACATTTTACTCATTTAGAAATAAATGTGTGCCTCGATGAATTATGGAGAAAAAAACATTTTTTTATACCAAAGGAATCCAGAATTTGTGTTAGACATTGTGCCAACACATTTCTCTGATCTCTGCTTCTGCTTCAAGGAGACAGCTCTTTATCTTGGTACAGCTGTCAGCCATGTCATCCATTTGTGTCATTCATCTCCCTCCTGTCCCTGTTCCAATAATGAGCTGTCTCTATAATAAAACAATTAAAGGGGACATGTTTTCTGCCACACCCCTGCCCTGGCCCCCTATCCATCTGTCTTTTCATTTTCTCTTATGTCCATTAACATTTTCAGTCTATTAAAATCAGTTTAGTCCTTTTTGTATCAAATCCAGCTCCCATACTGACAGATTAATGATATGACAAAGACCCTTGAGGCTTGTTTTTTTAATTTTACTGTTAACAATACTACCCTTTCCAGGTTTTTTAGATGTGCTTTTCTGTGCAACTGCAGGTGTATGTATGTCAATAGATGGATTTAAACAGAGCCCAAGACAAGGAATAAAAATAATAGGAGTTTTTTTGTGGTGTAGCTACATTGTAACTTCTTAAATTGTTCTCTGTTACCAACACGAATCAAATTGGTGGCAATCGTAGGAAGTCTCAGCTCCTCCAGTCATGACAGTCAGGTAGAGAACCCGGCGTATAATCAAATACATTGCTTCTCTGCCTCCAAATGTCCAATTTATCTGCTGGTACTGAGGCGATATATAAAGGTGGGCACACAGGGGAACACAGGTTTATCCCTGCAATTTGATCTAATCAGCGTCTGATTCAGATTCAGTCAAGACACCATGTGAGAGAGTAGCTTTTTGAGCCGCACGCCAATCAGCCAACTAGCAGCAAGTGGGGCATCCAGCGCTTCTGGTGTGGACTCGTGGGTTTCTATAATCACTGAGACAGAATGGGAACTTTTGGGGATAACAAGGCTCCTTTTTTCTACATGCCAGGTGGTCTTGACACTTTTAAGGCCTACTTCAGCCAACCGATTCAAGAAATAACATTGTTTTACAGAGCAGGGAGATATCTATAGAACACCACACACTGAAAATGGTAATGGAATAACATGGGTAAAGCTAAAAGAAATATCTTTAAACCAGTCTTTTATTCTCATTGATCATGTAGATTTGTGTAATAGTTATATAATGGATGTCATTTTAGGCATAGTATCATCACAGCCATCAGCCATGTAGATGACATTCTATTGTCATCAACTTTCAACATTGTTTCTTAAAATATGGCAGAGCTTGTGGTCTTGTGGTCAGAACCCCAATGGGGGTTTGAAACAAGCTTTGGGTTTTTAGATGCTCCCTAGAAATTAAATTAAAAATTGATTCAATTCAATTCAATTCAATTTTATTTATATAGCGCCAATTCATGAAACATGTCATCTCAAGGCACTTTACAAAGTTAATCATATTATACAGATTGGGTCAGATTATACAGATTTGTCAAAAATGTTCCTATATAAGGAAACCAGTTGATTGCATCAAAGTCCCGACAAGCAGCATTCACTCCTGGAGAAGCTTAGAGCCACAGGGAGAGTCGTCTGCATTGTACATGGCTTTGCTGCAATCCCTCATACTGAGCAAGCATAAAGCGACAGTGGGAAGAAAAACTCCCCATTAACGGGAAGGAAAACCTCGGCAGAACCGGTAAACATTGATCCAGTAATCTGTTCTACATTAGATGGTAATAGCGGGTGAGCCGTCTTCTTTGGATGATGTCACAGTTAACAGAACGCCAGACCAGGTGTACCTACTATGAAGATAAAAGAGAGAGAACAGAAAGTTAAAGCAGAAATGACAACACGTAATGCTTAATTGAAGAACAGTAGAACTCTATAGAGTGAGAAAATTAGATCCTGATGTCCTCCAGTAGCCTAAGCCTACAGCAGTAAAACTATAAAGGTAGCTCAGAATAACATGAGCCACTCTAGTTATAAGCTTTGTCAAAAAGGAAGGTTTTAAGATTAGTCTTAAAAGTAGACAGGGTGTCTGCTTCACGGACCAAAACTGGGAGTTGGTTCCACAGGAGAGGAGCCTGATAGCTAAATGATCTGCCTCCCATTCTACTTTTAGAGACTCTAGGAACCACCAGCAGACCTCCCGTCTGAGAGCGAAGTGCTCTGTTAGGAACATACGGGGTAATCAGAGCTCTGATATATGATGGAGCTTGATTATTAAGGGCTTTATACGTTAGAAGAAGAATTTTAAATTCTATTCTTGATTTAACAGGAAGCCAATGAAGGGAAGCTAAAATTGGAGAAATATGATCCCGCTTGTTGATTTTCATCAGAACTCTTGCTGCAGCATTTTGGATCAGCTGAAGGCTTTGAACTGCATTTTGTGGACTTCCTGATAGTAAAGAATTACAATAGTCCAGCCTTGAAGTAACAAATGCATGGACTAGTTTTTCAGCATCACTCCTGGACAGAATGTTTCTAATTTTGGCGATATTCCGAAGGTGAAAAAAGGAAACTCTGGAAACCTGTTTAATATGGGATTTAAATGACATGTCTTGGTCAAAAATAACACCAAGGTTTTTTACTTTATTACCAGAGGCCAAGTTAATGCCATCCAGATTAAGTGATTGGTTAAGAAGTTTATTTTTTGAGGACTCTGTGTTACGAACGGGAATCGGACCCCAATGACAACCCGAAACAGGTCAGTGACGTTTTTGAAACGTGTTTATTTAGAGGGAGGTAGAGTGCGGCTTCAGGGGCGCGTAGCATGCGCTAACCGTCTGGCAGCCCTCTGGAGGGGAGGGAACAGGTTAGTGATCAGCGGAGTCTGACGTGATGGGTTTGAAAGGCTGAATCACTAACCTGAACGAGCGCTGGCTGGGAGACGGCTCCGGGGCAAACTGCGGCTGGCAGGCAGAGTCCGTATGGGGCAATCCAGGGGGGCGTGAATCCAGGGGCAGTCCAGGTCTGTTCACGGGGAATCCCGAATCCATTGGCGGTACAGACAGGGATGTCCAAGATCAGGTTCCGGTTTGGTCCAGGTTCGGTGCACGGGGAAACAGTCCAGGGGGTAACGGGTTACAATCAGGCTGGGTCAGACAGGGCTTCGGCAAACTCAGGAGTCAGAAGGCGGATCAGGTCGGTAACGAGCAGACAGACAGACAGGTTCTCTGGATAGGCGCTGAAAAGTACTCGGTGGTTGGCACAAGACGATCTGGCACTGGAGACTGATAAGGACGGGCCTTTTATGCAGCTGGAGACAGGTGGAGCCAGTGAAGGTTGATTGCGCAGAGGTGGAGAATGAGCAGGTGTGAAGATAGAGAGCAGGATCAGCTCCAGTGCCAGAATCATCACACTCTGGCCCAAAGATTACAACTTCGGTCTTGTCAGAATTTAGATGCAGGAAATTTAAAGTCATCCAGCTTTTGATGTCATCAAGACATGACTGCAGTCGAAGTAATTGATTGGATTCATCAGGATTTATGGATAAATATAGCTGAGTGTCATCAGCATAACAGTGGAAATTAATCCCATGCTGTCTGATAATTTTGCCGATCGGAAGCATATATATAGTAAAGAGAATTGGTCCAAGGACTGAACCCTGTGGTACTCCACAGGTGACCCTAGAGTTTGAGGAAGATTTATTATTAACTTGAACAAACTGGAATCTGTCCGACAGATAAGATTTAAACCAGCCTAATGCTTTCCCCTTAATCCCTACAGTATGTTCAAGTCTTTGTAGGAGAATATTGTGATCAACTGTATCAAATGCACTGAGATCTAACAGGACAAGTACAGACACAAGTCCATTATCTGAGGCCATGAGAATATCATTAGTGACCTTCACCAGAGCTATTTCAGTGCTATGATGAGCTCTGAAGCCTGACTGAAACTCCTCAAGTAGGTCATTGCTTTGTAAATGTTCACAAAGTTGATTAGCAACTACTTTTTCAAGAATTTTAGATAAGAAAAGAAGATTAGATATAGGTCTATAGTTTACTAGCTCATCTTGATCAAGAGAAGGTTTCTTAAGTAAAGATTTAATAACAGCTACTTTAAAAACCTGTGGTACATATCCATTTACTAAGGATAGATTAATCATGTCTAAAATAGGACCACTGATCAAAGGGAATACCTCCTTAAATAACTTTGTTGGGATTGGGTCTAACATACAGGTAGAAGGTTTAGATGAAGCTAAGATTTTAGATAGCTCAGAAAGCTCTACTGCTTCTAAACAGTTCAAACACTGTGCAGGTTCTAAAGATTCCTCCAATGCTGCCTTACTTACTGGGGATGAGGTAATCATGTTTGGGAGGATGCCAATTATTTTATTTTTAATGGCATCAATTTTATTTATGAAGAATCCCATAAAATCATTACTGCTAAGAGCTGCAGCTCTGAGTAAGTTTGGCAACAGTACTAAAGAGAAATCTAGGATTATTTTTATTCGCTTCAATTAATGATGAAAAATATGCTGCTCTAACTCTGCGAAGGGTCTTGTTATACAACAATAGACTGTCCCTCCAGATTAAGTAGGATTCCTCTTGGTGTGTAGAGCGCCATTTTCTCTCCAATTTCCTAACATTGTGCTTCAAGGAACGCAGCTCTGAATTAAACCAGGGAGCCAGCTTCCTGTGAATTATCACCTTCTTTTTCAAGGGAGCTACATTGTCTAATGCAGAACGCAATGAGGAAGTCACACTGTTAGCAAAGGTATCGATTTGTGAATGGGAAGAAACAGCATTGCTGCCATCTACAGGGCATTTCTGCAATACTAAGGATATTAAAAGGGGGACAGACTGTTTAAGTTTTGATACAGCATTATCCGATAAAGATCTACTATAATGGAACCCTCTTTTGGGGGTGGAGAACTCAGTTAGATTAAACTAACTGTCAGATAGGACAGGGTTGTGAGAAAATACTGTTAATTCTTCACAATCAATGCCATATGTCAGCACAAGGTCCAAAGTATGGAGCCAAGAGTGCGTTGGCTTATGCACATTTTGAGCAAAACCAATTCAATCTAGGATAGTTTTAAAGGCTACACTAATGTTATCACATTCAGTATCAACATGGATGTTAAAATCACCCACTATAATAACCTTGTCAGTATTTAACACCAAATCAGATAAGAAGTCTGACAGCTGATCCAAAAACTGAGTGTAAGGGCCTGGTGGACGATACAAAACAATAAACAGAAGATGTTTTATTGCTTTGCAGTTTGGATGAGGGAAACTGAGGGTTAAATGTTCAAAAGAACTGTAATTATTAATTGGCCTGGGACTAATTAATAAATTAGACTGAAAGATGGTTGCCACTCCTCCTCCTCTTCCCACAGATCTGGGAATGTGGAAAGTTGAATAACTGGAGGGAGTTGACTCATTTATACTAACGTAGTCCTCTTGTAGCCAGGTTTCTGTGAGACAAAACAAATCAATCTGATTATCAGAAATCAATTCATTAACTAACAAAGTCTTTGGAGGGAGAGACCTTATATTTAATAGACCACATTTAATTCTTTTATTTTTTGGTTCAAAGTGATCCGTATGGACTTTTATTAGATTTTTATGATTTGTTCCCTTTAGATCAGTTTTTGATCTGATGATGGTAAAGCATGTTTCCACTACAAATGTTAGAGTGGATAAAAATATTGCTTTTAAAAACAGGCATTATAATTGGTGTAGATGCAGTTTGTGTTCTACTTAAATCATAGTCAGGGTCAAAAATCTCAATCACTCTTGTTTTGTGAGTTTAAAGTTTGGGTTTGTGTATTGTGATAATGTTGCCCAGTAACATTAAAATACTGAATTGCATTGATTGTGTTTCTGATGACTGTCTGGACCAGTTAACTCTTGTTAAATACGAGATATCATGACTCCTTAACTAATTAGTTGGAATTCAATTTATTTCTATAAGACTTATTCAAAACAAGTTTCCTCTCAAATTGCATTACAAGACAAAGAGATAATAATTATATACAACAATATATAGTAAATTTAACCCAACTACATAGGAAGCTTTAAATGCAATTATATACATTAAATATGGATTAACACCCTAACCCTAAACACCCCAGGCTTGAACGCAGGAATTTCCTGCTGCAACAACACTACCAACTGTTCCACTGTGCACCTCCTAATCAAGATGAGTTTATGCTGATTAGTGAAAAAAATTGTGCAAAGGAAACCATAGGAGATTGTCTCGAGTAACAGTTTGCATCAATCTCTTTCCACACCTGAGCCAAACATAACAACTCTGAGTGACCTCCAGCAATTTATTAAAGTCATATAAGAACATTTCCTTAAAGCAAACTATAAGCAGATTGCAGAAAACTATGTAAAATCATTGGTTATCAAGATGCATAGGAAATATCTCCACAGTAGGTTCAGTGCAGACTGCATTATTTCAGATTCAAAAGAAGTTTGTACAAAGAGATTCAAAATCCTAAGAGGACAAAATGGAATGTGGACGACTTAACCACCTCTAGTGGCAAGATAAGTCAGAATAGATATTTTGAAGTAGTACCTCCTTAAAAAGTAGAGTCGGCGATTTTTCAGCAAAATGCAAGTATAAGAAGTAAATCTCGTTTTGAATAACTGTGCATGCACAAGAGAGCCTCTCCTGCTCTTCTGCTCCTCAGGGGGATCACATGAAAAAAATCTCCAACATCCAATCTGGTCTTATTTATTTCTACTGAGGCCTTCCTCTTCTTCTCTTAAACTTGTACGCGGTTTTCTCTTGCAACTCTTAGCCCTTTTCAAAGTCTACACTGAGAGCAGCAGAGCTATAATGAACGGCTAACACCGAAGCTAACCGGATACATAAATGCTAGAAGTTTCCTCAGCTAGCAAGTGGAAACTGTCAAGGAATGTGCATGCATATTGATTTTACGTGAACAGAATGATCAGAATGATTGGCATGTGGGACAACCAATAGATAAGGTGATACTGCCGGCACTCAAGGGACAGAGGGGAGCGTGGACAGGATGAGACATGAAGGCATCTGATGGGTGCTTTCCATTCAAACCAAATGATAGGATTGATCAGAGTTTTTACAGGCCTTTAGCTTTCACAGAGATCAAATTTTTTAACTTTTTTTTTGAATAGAAGTTTTTTTATAAGGCACTTTTCAGTAACAAGACGCGAGATTTTTTTCACGTGATTCCCCAGAGGAGTGGAAGAGCAGGTAAGAACAAACAAACATGCTGAAAGCCCAAGATTTGAACCCAGGATTGCAGCAAAGCAACAGTGCTACCAACTGTGCCACTGTGCAGTTCTATTGACAACCATCCATCCATCCGACCATTATCTATAGCCGCTTACTTGTGCAGGGTCACAGGGGGGCTGGTGCCTATCTTCTATGGTCACTGGGTGAGAGGCGAGGTACACCTTGAACAGGTCACAAGTCCATCACAGGTCAACCCAGAGACACACAGGACAAACAGTCATGCACACACATACTAAGGGCACCTAAGGGCAATTGAGAGTAATCGATTAACCTAACTGTCATGTTACGTAAATTGGAAACAAAAATCAACTGGAACAGAGCAGCCAGAGGAAGCCTTGTAAAAAGGGCATGAAACCAGAGTTTGTGAGGGTAATCAGGAGGTCATCTAAAAGAGACACAGAGTTCAGGAGGGGGACTGGTCGTTCCAAAGAGACACAGTGGTCAAGAAGCCTATGGTGCTGAAATCTTGGAAGTTGGCACTGCATGAGGAACTTAGGAGACCCATAACACTGGAGAAGCAACCCTGGAGGCTGGCCAGGAAACAGGGAGAATTTACAAAGAACTCTGTCAGAAACCAGCCAACCTTGTGGAAGAACCAAGGGCCTGGTGTATGGAGGCTGAAACCTGGGTCTGGACTCTGGTGGCTAGATCGCTGGCAGCCACGGAGGAGATCTGGAGAACGCTGGCTGAATTGCTGAAACCCACGGAGGAGCTCGGCTGACTGGACCTCTGCAGACAGGGACTCTGGAGCTCAACAGACTGGAACCCATAGAGGAGATCTGGAAGCCAGGGGAAAGCAGAGGCCTGGAGAGCAGTGTAGAAGCCTGGAGAACCCTTGACAAGGCTCTGGGGACATCGGCAGAGGCAAGTCGATAAGGACACACTTGTCGAAAAACACGGGGACAGGAACAAAAGGCAGGCCCACCTGGACTCTCTTTTCAGAGAACTCAGGAACTAGTACATGAGACTGGGGTGGAGTTAAGGACTGGACAGGAAGTGCAGATGATGATCATGGATCCAGAGATGTAGATGGCAGTGGCAAAGAGGGTGAAGCCAGAAGTGTAAATGGTGAAGGTGGTGACTGACCCAGGAGTGTACATGGCGGTGTTGAAACTGAATAAGCCAGGAGTGTAAAAAGCAATAATGACAAAGATGAGTTTACACTGGGGTATTGAAGCAGATATCTGGAGGGCTGCTAACAACACTTGAGAGGGCAAGGCTGACCGTCAGTGGAAGGTGATGAGACATCAGATTGAGACTAAGAGGAAAGAGTTGAACCCTTGGCTGGACCATCAGGAAGGAGCTGAGGTATCAGTCGGATCCCCTGAGACTGCAACTGAGGCATCGGCTGGATCCTCGGAAATAGCAGCTGAGGCATCAGCAAGACGCTATGAGACAGAAGCTGGCACAGGGGTGACTAGGAGACAAGAGTAGGCACAGGCCAGCCATGAAGCTGGCACAGGGGCCATTTGGAGTTGTGGAGCAGGTTCTGAGGTGGTGTGCAGTGAGCTCTAGGCTGAGTGGAGCGGGTTCTTGGGCTCTCAGGTGGTGGGGAGCTGACTCTGAGGCAGTGTGGAGTGGGCTTTAGGCAGAGTGGAGTCGGCTCTGGGGCTCTAGGGCACTGAGGTGGCATTAAGCAGGGTATTGTTGTTGATTGGTGAGCAGAGCGACTCGCTGAAAATGACCACAGGGGGACACTGAAGGAGCAGCAGAGGGCGAGCTATGGGCTCTAGAATGCTGAAGATAGATATGTGAAAGGGAGCCAACCAACTTGGAATCTTGAAGACTGAGACGAGGTCAGAGACGCTGGAGCAGAAGCAAAGGAATTGTCTAGGGGTGCCGTGGGCACCATGTTGGTGAACTCTGACTCTCCGGAAGAGGAAGTGTCCATCAGATCCTTCGGAAAAGGTGTGGCAGCGTCTCTATGATGGTGTCCACTATGACTGCTTCTTCTATGATGGGAGAAGGAGGAAAAAGGAGATACCGAGCTTTATGGTGGAGACCGAAGCAGTGGCTCAAACTAGAAACCTTGCTGACCCTCGTGGAGGAAATGTAAGGCGTCAATGCTGGATCCCGGACAGCGAGGTGGGCTGGGGATGATGGTGCTTCAGCACTGGACTGGTGGTTCATGTTTAGGAGGCAGAAAGCAGTGATATTGCCACGGACTGGTTCCAGGAGGGGGTATTGCTAGCCTCAAGCTTCAGAAAGGTAGTCACTGCTCCTCCATATCCATAGACCGGCACATATTTTTCTTCTGCTTCCCAACAAATATACTTAAAACAAGTTATCATCTTCCCACCTGCCACTTGATCCTTACTCTGGCTGGATTCTTCAGGCAGCAGTTGAAGTTAATGTGGACCCAAGGTGCACCACGGACAATGCAGAGCCATGGAGAGAAGACAGATTCTTTGAAGAAAACTGAAGTTTACAGAATGCATTGAAATGAACTAACCATGAAAGAATCATGGAGCAGAGGAACAGAGGAGCAATAGAAGTGCAACAGAAAACAACGGGGAACCATGGAAAAATCCAATGAGGATGAAACAGAAACCAGGAACTCAAATATAACTGGGAAATAATCAACTATATGACAAACAGATGAAAACATTCAGCAAAATACTAACCATCTGGTGGAAGAATCATGATGGGGAACTGAGGAAGGCACATACATAAGAACAAGAACACAAAAGCTGTGGATCATGGAGTATGTTGGTAAAATAAAATTTTATTTTGTAAGCTGAATTTTTTTAACAGTACCAAATCACATTTTATACCCTTGTTTCACTGCATTTATTTGGTTCCATATAGTTTATTGCCAATTTACATCAAATGTCACTTAAAAGGACTTTCCAAGACACAGGGATCCAGTTCGTATCCAGATATACTGTACATGATCACATCAGTCCAGTCCAGTCATAACCAATCAGTATTCTTTGAATGTGCATATGCTATATTTCTGTGTGTGCATGTCATGTGTGGGGATATTATCACCCTTTAAGGGGAAGAAATCCCCACTCAGCTCCTGGTGAGGCTCAAACTGCAGTCCTTGCACTGTAATATAATGGGAAAGAGAGCAGGGGAGAAAAAGAGGAAGAGAGAGACTTGTAGAAAGTGAATTTTCAGCAGATTTTAGGCAAAACATTCCTTCCCGTTTCCTCTGTCAGCTTTGTTTAAACATCATGGTATGTCTGTCCCAACCAGTAGTAGGGTTTTTAAATCTTTAAGTACAAGAGAGAACATGAAATGCATCCCATCAAAGCCTGTGGTTAATGTTTAAAGAGAAAATAATGGAAATACAATTTCATATTTGGAACGAAGTGAATCAAAAATATGCTTTATTACAGCGGATATGACTAAATAATATATTAGAAGTGCATATTTTACATCATTGTGAATACCAAAACAACACTGAATGGGCAGAATAGAGAGTAGGTAGTGACAGGTAAACAAACAAGCAAACAAGATGTTTTAATGGATGTAGGACAACAGGCACATGATTTTTCCGACAAAACAGCTCTGACATTTTTGCTGTCTTGTAGATTTCCTGATGATGCTCTACTAATCTTTAATACATTTTTAAACCCGCTTTAGAGCACTTTGTACACCCAAGAACATTGCATTGTAAATGTACTTACATCAGAAAACAAAAGGTAACACACGTTGGTAAAATACACTTAGAAGAAAACCTCTGATGATAATCTAAGTTCTTTGAATCCCTTTTTCTTTGTTGCTTTGTGTCTATCCCTACAGAAAAGAACATTCTCAAATATTCCCTTGAAGCATTCAGCAGGACTGTCTGTAAACTACATTGAAAAAGGTCAGAGTTAACCACCTACCCTGAGGAAAGCACTAAACTCATTCAAGCTTGTTTTAGTGTGTGAACACTCATAACTATCTTAAGTATGGCCTGTGGCAGCGAAACTGGACACAAACCTGCATTCTCTGATCACTAAAATGCTCTCCTTGGCTTTTATGCTTGACCAAAGTATCATGGTTTTAAATAGTGCAGGAACAGCTTCACTTAACAGAGTTCAAAATTACCAATAGGAGTGGGGTGCCAAATGTTTAAAACATGTGACGTTGGTGTATACAGCCTTAATGGTGAATAAAAACATCAGCTCAGTCTGCAGTTAAATCCAGTAACACAAGGGGGAGCAACTCTACTAGAAGTATTCACCTCTAAATGGCTGTGTGGGGTTGTACTAGTTGCCACTGTGTGTTTGAGAGTCTTGTTTCTTTTTCATTCCAAATTCACCAGTTCACTTCTGTAACATGATTTTGGTTAGTTTTCTGGCATTTATTACACTCTACCACTAGTCAAATCTAAGGATTATTGCCTTACCATTCAGGCCATTCTAAAAGTTAATCTGAAGGATGTTAAGTGCTGACCGAAGGAGAAACCCAATGTTGGCCTTGGCTATAAGTGTGCAACTCTCACCACTCAGGGCTAAAAATATTCTGCACTGTCCAAGAACATGGAAAGAAAGGGAGGCTCAAGAAAACCAAGGCAACAAAAAGATGAGGTCATTAGTTTTCATAGTTTATAACGGTAACACTAATAGCCCATGGTTGGTAAACCATACCTGCAATTATATACCTGCCAGTTTTTAGTTAGTATTCCCATGTTTTGACTTTGATGTTTAAGATTGGTTTTGGTATGTTTATGTCAGAAGCAAGAAAGAGATATTTGATTTGAGCACAGTTCAAGTAGTTGAATAAACCTACAATGGAATTATTAGAAGCCATAGATTTTCTTCAAATTTTTTTATTTTCTAAATTCCCTGACCTGGCAGCGATAGGCGAAGCATTTAAAGGGACTGATTGCCTTGCATTGCCTGTAGCGAAATTACTATGCAAAAAGGGGAAAACACAAAAGATTATTCCCTATTTAACAGGTGACTTTATTAAATAAATCAAGTCAAGATTATTTGCAAAGCAAATTTCAGCATTTCAGCAGCAAGGCAGTTCAAACTGCTTTAAATCATGAAAACATAAAAACATCATAAACACGCTGAAATGGTCACCAGCTGTGAGATCAGTTACAAACATAGCATTTTATCAAGTGAAACCATCAATATACATCAAATTTCTTGGTCAATATTCCTGTTATTATGGGTCAAAAGCAACGCTAAACAGGTCAGAAACTCAATGTTTTGGCTTTTTTGCAGTTTTCTGGAAGTTTGTTCCAGATTTGTGGAGCATAGCAGCTGAATGCTGCTTCTCCATGTTTGTTTCTGGTTCTGGGTATGCAGAGTAGACCAGATCCAGTAGATCAGTGTGGTCTGGAAGGTTGACACAACAAGAACAGGCCTTTAATGTATTTTGTTTCCAAGCCGTTCAGTGATTTATAAACTAACAGAAGTATTTTAAAGTATATTCTCTGAGCTACAGTGAGCCAGTGTAAGGACTTACTGGCTCAACACACTATGTGGATAAGGAAGCAAATTGGACAGGCTAGGACAATTGTAAAGAGACAAACATGATGATAATATTGAAGGGGATAATAATAATAGCATTAATGATAATAAGAAGACACAAACTCAGTCTGTCAACTGTACCTGCGGTCATTGCAGCAGAACATTTTATACAAATTGCCTTAGCTTCTGCATCCTCATGTGTGCATGTAGTTGTGTGATTGTATATTTTCCAAATATACATGTTAGGTGTGTGCATAGATACATCTGCATGTGCTGATGTGCAAATGTGCACAGTCTCGCAAGTTGTTGATAGTTTGATCTGTTAAATCAATTTATACAAAATTCAAACAAAAGCAAGACATATAAAAAGAAAAGAAAAAAAACAACATGCTCATTGCACAATGCCCAATTCAAAGGTTTTTCACAAATTATGAACAGAAGCAGGACCTTTGGATGCAACTGTCATAATCTTGTTTTTTTTTTGTTTTTATAGGATTTTTATGAATTTGTGTTTATAAGATTACATATTAGCATCAGTTACAGCTCACATACGATTTGCAACAGATGCACAAACATCTACAATGTCGACGTTTCACATATGAAGTAAATAAAAAAGAATGTCTGTTTCTTGGAAAGTTATGAGTATCATCAGCATATGGTTATATTTTGAAGTAGATTAAACTCTTGGGTTAACTCTGTTATATTTCTTTTAAACCCTCTTCTCCACTCCTCATACATCCCTTGGAGTCCCATTATGCAAATATGTCTCATGCTGGAAAGGTGAATGTGTGGGCGAACACAGTGTCGTGCTTCACCACTGGAGTTTGATCACATTTGCCTAACTGATGAGCATCCAAATCAGGGATATAGTGCTGGGCCAAACATATTTTCATCAGATGCTGTGGTTCTCACTCTCTCTGTTTTTGCCTTTTCCTCTTTTCCAGGGATGAAACATTATCACTCTAACCCAAACATGAACTGTGCTTAACAAAAACATTGTTAACTAAGAAAGTCATGATCCTGTGTAAACTTTTTCACACATCTAGTCTGCATATTGTTATATTACTCTTTCGTTTTGCTAGTACTCTCAATCTGCCCTTTTTGTGTCCATCACTTTAGTTGAACATTTATTTGCCTGGTGATCAAGTTCAATGGAGCGTCCAAAGGAAGCTTGAACAGAAGCCAGTATCGCCAGCACTTCAAAGGCTTCCCACAACCCCTGAGGTGGTTGCAGCTTCAGTGTTTTCTTCATTAGTGTTGTACCATCATCCAGTTTAGGTACAACTTTTGAACTTTGCTTTTAGATCTTTCACTGATCAAAAAGATAACACATTACCAGGATCTGTTTGACACACATGATTGCTTTTTTTCTCAGCAGTCTCTGTGTACTATCCTCTATTTCCTCAAACTGAAATGCTAAGATATGGACATTTAGATGCCCATCGTTGTTTACTGACGTCTCCCAAGAGAGTTAAAGTCATAGTTCTGCGAAATTCCTTGACTCCAAAGAAACACACTCTGACATTAGTCATTGATTTGTTTTGTTTAAAGAAACACCGCAGCTCATTTGAGAAGGAACATTTCTCCTTGCAGAATTCTTTCAGGCAAGACTCCAGCCCCCAGTGGAAGCCGACAGATGACATATCTCCCTCCGAGTTTGGTTTATGTTAATAGGAGACCCTCGCAGGTAGAGGGCTCCTCTTACACAAACACCAGCTAGTGATTGCCTCCACTTAGGGCCAGTAAAAGTTATAAATGATGACCGATCAGGTCACACTGTAAATTCAGTCCAGTCACTCTGATGAATGGCCAGGTCTAGGTGAAGACTGAGCTAGGTTTGGTAGGTTTTAACAAGTGCTCAGTTTCCTCCCATGAGTTTGTGTCTGTCTGAAAATCCTTCCAATAGGAAGTCGCATACTTTTTTCTGATTCAATCCTCCTCATCCGGTGCTTTCTACTGTAATGTAAATACATTCTGCTGAGCGTCGGTATTATTTTTCCAAGGATAAGTTAATAAAGCATTAGATTATGCTTGGTATCATTCTTAAACACATCAGCCACTTGTCACGTATATATTTTTTTTACCTTTAGACCAAGCTGAACCAAAACAAAACTAATATAATGGCTTTCCCAAATGTTTAACCAGGTAATTCACCAGGATTCATTGTAGTAGGAGTGGGAACTAAGACTTTTCATCTGGTTGTAATTCAAATGCAAGAAAGTTGTATGTAACTACAATTCAAAATCATAATTACAGCATTGACACTAGTTGTTTTTTCCCCAACACACTTGACAGATTCATAACCAGATGGATTACTATTTATTTTGTTAATGACAAAATACTACAGAAGACCAACTCTGACATAATTGAAAATATAGAAATAAATACAGACAAACATACATGATCAATAAATAAAGAAGCATAGAATTAATGTACAGAAATACAGCAAATAATTAAATGATTAAATGTTAGCAGTAATTAAATTATACCATGAGACAAATGTAAATATATTTTGATTAGCTTATTTATTCATTCCTCTTTTTAATAATCACCTCATTTATTTATTTTTCTTTATAATTAGCAACATTATTTAAGAATGACTTAGTTTAATGTATTTATTTCTATGTATGTTTTAATATTTTTGCCTGTTTTATTCCTTTCCTATTCCATTTTTTTCTTCAACCCTATCTATTTATGCCTGTCCTTTTTCCATTTCTGTATGCATTTCAACCTCATTATACAAATGAGGAGGGGAGTGGGTCTTAAGGGGACAACTGCTCCCTATTGGTTGGTTAGCGTCTGACTTACATAGCTAGAATGGAAGTCTGCCATCAATGGCTGCCGTTACTGGCCGCTGTCACATTGGCCACCCAGGTTATCAGTGAGCTGAGGCATTTAGCAACTTGATTTGAAAACAACACTGTAATTCCAGACATTAGCATCTGTCGTGTGGATGCTCTGACCGAACATGTTTCAGTAATTGGCACACATGGACGCAGATGTTGGCAGGTGTCGTGCATGCCAGCTAGCTGACCCAACAGAAACTACAGCCCCTGTGCTGGGAGCACTCATTGGGCTGCAGCAGTGGATCCTGTTGGCTCTGTCTCATTTCCAGACATGTAGTCGTGGAAATAGAGATATTGAACACTTGTTAAAAAGTCAAAAATAAAGAGTCATTACCTCATTGTTTCATTGTTAAAACTGAAAATGACACATATTGCTCTCCCGTGGTACAACAGCCTACGTGATTGTTTGGACGTTGTTTGCCTAATATAGGGATGATCACGTCTGTTTAAACTCAATTCATATAAACAGCCTTATGGTCCAGGTCTGTCGGCCACCCTCAAGAGTTAAATAAAAGTTTTATTAAGCACAAGATAAACAAAGACTCTTGACACTTGAATGAAAGAAGGAAGGAGATATTAGGATCAATAAGTGGGACTTACATTGAGTTGGAAAAATTGTCTTTCTTGCCAAATAAATACAGGTACTAGAGGGTGGCTAAAAATCCCAGTTGGTATCAGGGGGATGTCAGATAGCTGTTGGTTGGTAGCTTGGTGTGGATGATCAAGGATTTGTCGAAATGTATGTGCGGGTATGTATCTTTGTTAAAGGAGCAGAGATCAAGGACAGCACCTTCTTCCAGTGGACAGGTGAATGAAGCAGATGTAGGTAAATATCACCGGTAAGCAAGGTAAACATCTCCTCTCGTAAAGGTGCGTACTCCAGGTTGGTATAGAGGCTTTGAATCTATAGCAGGACGTCACCAGAACTCATGGAAAACAGCTCAAAAAAATTTCCAGGAACTCTAAGGCACACAAACGACAGAAGAAATAAAGCACCAGAAGGTTTATCAAGCTTTATAGATGGCCGCAACCATAATTAACAATTGCACAACAAGAAGTCCTAAAATATCAGGGAGCAGATTGGAGGTTGAGCTGCAGCTTAGAGTGCTCAGAAAATCCAGTCTCACCCACGGAAGAGAGCTGCTGTACAAGACGGAGGGGGAGAGAAACCAGGGTGTGGAAACTCCTGCTTTCTTATTCTTCAAACATCAGTGCGAGCAGGTTCTCCTCCTCTTTTGGCTACTCCTAAACAACGATCACCACCAGTTTTAGACAAAAAATATTTCCTTTTCCATCACATATGTAGCTGGCTTTTGATGAGCAAATGTTTTTTTTTTCCCTACAGTCTACACAAATGTACATATGTTGATGGCTTTTTCTCCAAATGCATGCATAATACAGGGCAAAAAAAACAGTGCAGAGAGATGCTTTTTTCTTCTTGGTAGGAAAATATAGGACTCACATCTACTTTTGAAAGGGCTTTGTGAATTAGATAGACATGAAATGTTTTATGAATCAGTCCTTCTTAAGTCAGGAAAAACTAAAGAAAATGTAATTCTTTGGTTTTCTTTTTTAATCTGATGCCAAAACACAATGAAATTAATATCAGCATATTTTACAGGAAGATAAATGTCTTGCTTGTTTTTGCCATTGTTTTTAGGGAGTTCTGCTCAAACGTAGTTTGTCTGTGTTTAATGGTTTTGATTTTTAGCTTTCGTTTTTCATGTTTTAGTTTAGTTTAGTTTGATTATTTCACTCTTGATTCACCTGTTATTTTTTTCAGTTAATTTTATGCGCCGTTTTTTGTTTCTGTTCCCAGATTTGCGTTTCATACTATTTTTTATCTCTGTCAGTGGGGCATTCTTAATTTCAGCTACTCATATTCAACAAGATGACAGGTTTTAGGGATGGTGAGTTTAACGTTTTCTTCAAAGATCAGGAAGTCGATTTGAAGTTGAGGCAAAATACACAAGTTAAATTGAATTTCTGCTCAATACAAATTAAAAGATTTAATCTTTTTTGGTCAAACGTTGAAAAAACAAGGGAGTAAATGTATTTAAACTACAGCAATAATTGAATGCTTTTGTTTCTGTTCTGTTTATTTAACTATTTTCAGGTTTTCAGGTTCTGAACAACTCAATGTGTTGAGGATGATGCACTTCATGCTGTGTCTACTTAAACATCAAGCAATTTCTGTATGCTGCAAACCTTTTAACACCCATCTGTTATGCATTGTGTGCATCTCTTTCTCTCCGTGGCCACAGTATCCTGAACATATTGGTAAATATCTCTGCTCATGTTTGACTTGGCCACTACACATCCTGTGGGGATTTTGCTGAATCCATTTCCCTGTGGGTGTATGGTAATCTTGGTTTTACTTTCAAAATCTTTAACACATTGCAGAGGTCCTTTTTTGCTTTTATGGAAGTCCGTGGTGGAGAGACTTAAGTATCAAGAGTGAGCAAAACTTGAAGTTGAAATGATATGTTTCAGATGTGAATATTCATTTGTAATGTGTGAAAAGTGCCATTGCCAAAAATGGTTTTCGGCAAGAAAGGTGGCTTTCATTAATTCTTTAAAATCGGGTGATTTTTTTTTTCCTTCTAAAAAAAATGAAACCAGTTAAGTGCATTGTCTTACACTTCTTCTGCAGGACGTGGAACGAAACCAGCCATTTGGAGTTGTCATTAAACTGTGGCTTTTACTCAGCAGAAAGTAAATCATTTTTGTGGTCGTAATTAAAAGGAATACCCTACTGCCATAAAACTCCGGCAATATTATGTTCGGTTCTCCTGGGCTGAGATATAAATCCATGATGTCTGCTGCGATTCACTACGGCACATTAAATTCTTTTAGATCAATTAAACTTCCCATCTCACTTTACAAGCCACCAGGCCTAACGTTGGCTTTCCCTCACCCCTTTGAGTAGGGTGATACTCTGACGGGGTGCTCTGCAAAATTTATTTACCCATTGCTGCAGGAACTGCAGGGGTTTGGGGAAGTGGAGGAATTACCCATATTTAATTTTTATCAACAAAAGGGGGGCATTTTCTCAAGTTTGATGCTATTTATTTTTGGTTGTTATAAGATTCTTATTTTTACTTATTTTTTTACTTCTAAAGTATGTGTATTGCTTTAGAAAAAGACTCACTGTGGAAATGTACAAGCAACATTTATGGTTCGCAGTCAGCTGCTGTTTACAACTGAAACTAAATTTCTGAATCCTCTTGAATTTTACTGCATGGATAATAAGTCAACAGGTGGACCAATACTTTGTCCACAGCAATGGGGCCGACTTGTACTTCTTTGGTGCCTGTGACTTTAAAGTGATTGTTCAGGCCTTTTGTTTTGGTTCGTTTTTAGTTTGCGGAACTTGTCAGTAATATTTACCTAATGGTGGTTATCAAACGGTCTTTGCTTTCACATGGGACAATTGTTTTCTCTGTTACCATTTTCTTAGCTAGTTAACTTATAGTTCACTAAATTAAGTTTGGACCAGACCAAGAGACCTGGTAAAGCACTGGAACATGGCATCTTTGATGGTGTTGCATGAAATGTAATGAATAGTGCTCAAAGAACCTGATATTCCAACCAGACACAAAGTTATGTTTCAAAGGTTTATTGAAGAGGTTGAGTTGTGGCAGATGAGGCAGGCAAACAGAACGAGACTGACCAGATGCAGGCAAAATAACAGCACACCATCAGCGCATGACAGGATGAGACGTTCTGGCAGGGAGTGGATGAGTGAGGCAGGTATATGTAGGCAGAGGATCAGGTGGAATGACTTGAGGGTAATTAGTGGCAGCAGGTGGATCTGATAATGGTGTTGAGTGGTGGCTGGGAGGTGACTGGACAGAGTGGGGAATGGATGAAAAGTCCAAAAACAAAACCCAAATCATTAGATAAGATCCAGACGTTTGCTCCACTCTTGTCAGAGCAGACTAATGGGTCAAAGAAAAATACTACTATAAATTTTACTTCAGAGTAGTGCCACCCAATAAAACAAAGGTGTATTGTGTGTGTGTGTGTGTGTGTGTGTGTGTGTGTGTGTGTGTGTAGGGTGAGCTCTAGACGTCAGGGATTAAAACACAACAATAAGCTCTACTTGAACATACATTTTGCTCTCCTTCATGCCATCACATTTTTCACGTCTTTCTTACTAAATCTGTCACTTCACAGCATGACCAGAACCTTCAGCCTCTCCTGTCTTATGGTGTTTCTGAGAAAGGTTTCACTCTTTTCAAGGTTAGGAAGCACCGCTCAGCTTCTGCTGTGGTCATGGACGTGGTGATGCTGATCTTTAAAAGAGTGACCGTTTCTAAAAAGATTCTTCTAGATTGTTCTCCATGAACGACTGAAATAGGTCTACAGCACCACAACAGGCTTTGAGCTGTTCTTTGTTCTTTCTTCAGCTTGCTTTCCTTTGGCATAGGCACTGGAAGGTGCTATGCCATGCATCTTAAGAACATAAACTGTGATGTTCCTCAAACTCGCCCCCTTCCAAAAAGATTGTACAGACAAGACACTTTTGCCCTTTGTTGCTACATGATTTTGGAAATGAATATCCTGCTATTTTGACTACAGCAATTGTGATATAATTTCAAATTTTTATTAATCATTTTCATTGTCATTAAAAAAACTGCAGAAATATTGACAATTAGGTGATAGGTTGGGATATCTGTGCAACATGACAAGAACATATTTTAAATTATATTTCAAAACAGTATTGCAACTTCCAAAGAAGCAGGGACACTGACAAATTCCTAGAACATAAACTCAACTCTGCTGCAGCACTTTGACTTTACATTGAAACGCATCTTTGGTGGCAAAGTCTTACTGGGTTGCTCACTCATGAAATGGAGAGAATTTCTGTGAAGGATAAAAATAAGTCACAATAAAAATCAAAATGTGTAAAGTAATAATGATGAAAAAAGTGATGATCGTATTACTAACAGGAATTATTGTTACCTGATGTTTGGTATGTCCTGTTTGACCTGCTGTATGCTCCCTTTCATGTACGCCAGGTCTGTTCTTCTGGAGCTTGGCACCATGGAGGGCCACATGGGACATGTGGAAAAAAAAAGAACTTGATGTTCCCCTAGCATGGTCAAGTTTGCTTTTTTGAGAGAGATGTTTATGGTCGCTGACCCCCACTGTTGTCCACAAAGGTCCAGTGCCAACACTTTGAAAGCAGGCAGGCAGGGAAAAATAATAAAAAAAGCATTTCTAATGTCACATCCAGCTAACCAACTGTGTTCAGCATAGCACAGGCAGGAAAAGCCCTGGGTGAAACTCTTTCCATAGTCACTTGTCTGCCCCTGGAATTTTATGCCTGGTCAGTCTGGTCCATGTGCCTTTATCCTCTTTTTATCCTCCAGTGAAATCCTGGTGAAATTATTATTTTATAAATAAATTATGGCATTTTCCCGTGTCTTGTCACTGTTGTTAAACTCTTTGTTTGCATCCGTATGTTTGAGTGACATTTGAGCTTGTATGTCTAAGCCGCCAGGGATGTGACTTTGATTGACAGGTATGATTTGATCAGACTGGATGGAGAGTGACACAAAAAGCAATGATTGGACACTTAGAAAATTCTTGAAGCATCCAATTATGCATCAGCATGAAGTCAAGTGGAAGCCAAAAGTTTAAGAACATACATACACATTAATTTTGCTGACAGCCTTCACCATTGAAGCGTATATGTATTTAGGCCTGCACAAAAAGATTACCTCTAATAAACCCGAAATGGGTTTATTAGGGATTATCTAATAAAGCAATGCTGAAAAATCAAAAGTTAGACACATTTTACGAGTGAACAGATGTGATTATTACCTTCCATCCATCCATCCATTTTCCTACACGCTTATCCCTGCTGGGGTCACGAGGGGTGCTAGTGCCTATCTCCAGCTCTCAATGGGCGAGAGGCGGGGTACACCCTGGACAGGTCCCTGCTGCTACTAGTTAGGTCCCAATCTTGTCACCTGTTACTCCGCCTACTTATACCTGCCTCACACGACCACTCCATGCCACAACATCTCAGTTCAATGCCTGCATGTCTGTCAGTATTTGTGTGCTCTGCCAACCTATCCTGCTGTTCCTGTACACGCCTTGCCCTCACTAGTTCTACCTTCTAGTGCCTGTGTGCACCGCCAGCTTTTGATGTTCCTGTGTGGATAAGTGCCCTCTCTGAGGACTCATTAACTTGTAACTCTGGTCATCTCCCTGTCTCTAATAACATCATCTGTTCAACCTGTCTCTGCCGTCAGCACCTGCCAGCCTGCTACGTGTCATTAACCATCTACAGTCTGTCCTGCCTGCTTGTAACTTACACCTTCTACAGAAAACTTTTTACAACACAGCTCCACGTCTGGTTCGAATATCGGGTTCTCAGTGTACTAAGCATTGCACATGTATCAAAATGTGGAAGAATAATGATTTCAGAGACTTTGAGGGTGGCATCATTTCTGATGGGAGATGTGCTAGTCTGAGTATTTAGGAAAAGCGGATCCACTGGTCTTTTGTGTTTCCAGAGAATGGTCGGGGAAAAAAAGTGGAGAAATTTTCCAATGAGCAGCATTTGTGTGGATCAAAATGGAGTGGACGTCTTGAAGAGAATAGGATTACTGGTTTGATGTGACAGAAAGGCAACAGCAGCTATAATAATCCCTTGCTACAGTCAATATATGCCGAATACCATCTCTGAATGCACAATTCACACAGACTCAGCAAAACTAAATAAGATTGGAAAAGGGTTGCTTGGTTCATGCAGGCTTGTGTGGTTTAATGGTATACAGCAGGGGTCACGAATTAAAAATCAGCGGGGTCCGAATAAAGAAAACCAACAACCAGTAAAGGTCCGGACACATTTTTAATTACAATCCGTTACTTCAAACAGTATTTAACACTGAAATAAAATGTTTATGCATCCACAAAAAATAACATAAAAATAGAACGTTTTTCTATTTTAAAATCCAAAGTGCTTTTTGAAATAGAGAACCACAATCTTTCACAGTTTGGTATATAGACAATTTCCTGACTTTCACATCTTTTATAAAACACCTGAACTTTTTTTAATTTCTTTTTTATGGCTTAATGAGACAAGTGAGCTTTAGGCTGCCCTGCAAGGGTTTTAAACCTTAGTTTGATTGGCAACAAAGCCAACCTCAAGCACATATCAAGGTGCTCCCTGTCACATTCAATATAAACCAATTTTATGATCATACAAGGCCAAACACAACCTTGGAAATGCAGGACACATCACCAACACTATCATGACATAATACATTTTAATTTGACACAGATTGCTTTGCCCGTTATTGTTCACCAATTAATAATTACAGTTTATAAAAAGGCATGATTTAACTTTTGAAGTTTAATAAAATGGTTATATTTTAGCCCAGTCACTGGAGACCTGTCCAGGATGAACTCTGTGTCCGCGCTCCACTTTAACTTCATAAAAAAACTCTCTGAGAATCACCTTTCTCTGGCCTCACCCAGGTAGAACCCGTTCTCCAGTCCATGTTGTAGCTGCAGTTTATTTGTTTTATCTTTTTGATGTAGTTTTCTTAACAATCTGTAAGCATCAAAATCCTTGTCATTTTATTTAGTGTCCTGGAGCGCAGCTGCTCATCAGGTGATCACTGCTGGATACCGACAGCAGATACAGCTCTGCCTTCTTTGCTAAGAACAGCGCAGGTTTTTTTTTTTTACTTTTTCCGAATCGAACCCAGTCAAATGAGGCACATTGTTTCACAGCCCGACTCTTGTTCTTCAAGGGTCATGCTAAATTAGCCTGAGCTAGCGCGTTACTCTTCTTTGTGTTTAAATAAAACATAACAGCGAATCACGAGGAGATCCCTGGTTGGTCGCCGCGTTTATCAGCGAGGGAATAAACGCTGACAGACGACATGGCCACAGGTGGAAATAACTCATTGATTAACTGCAGGAGGAGATTGACGCTTACCGAGGGAAGTTGTTGTCAGCTGCTGAACTTTCTGACCTGCTGGTTCGCATTAATCCATAGAAACCTTTGACCACCGCTACTTTCATTCATACCATCTGTGGCCAGTTTAAAATGCTCTCCCAAAGGTTAAAATGATGAACACCGATAAACCTCAGACTGGCCATGTCCGCTTTGGAAAGACCCGCCCTGCTCTCATTCTGATTGGCTAATGTCCCGCCTCTGCCAGGTTTGATTGGTTGAGAGCAGCTTCGGTGCAAAACCTTGATTAAAAAGTCTAGACGGGACTTTTTAAGATCAATTTCCAAATGACGGAAATCCGTCGCAGCGACGGAGAACTTTAACCCCCGAGTTAGACACTGTCGTCGGACAACATGCAGTAATATATAAATGTTTTAAATGAGGTTGGGTCCGGATTAGGTAGCAGCTGGGTCCGGATCCGGACCGTGGTCCGCTAATCCGTGACCTCTGGTATACAGGATACTTTGGGCCCTTTAGTAATTATTGAGCTTTTGTTTAAACACCACAGCTTGCCTGAGTATTGTTGCTAACCAGGTCCATACTGTACTTTTATGACCACAGTCACCACCCATTTTCTGGTGACCACTTCCAGCTGGATAGGACACTAAAATCTCACAGTCAATTCACTGTGCTCCAATGATCTCTACCGTCACAAATTCTCAATTATAGAAGCTTTGGGATGTGGTGGAATGTGAGTGATATGTTTTGGTTTCATAAGGACTCAAATGCAGAGACTGGCTGAAGTGAACAGAGTTCTTTAATAATATAATAAGCAGAATTTACAGGTTGTTCTTGTACACAGAGAATAGAACACTGAGTAACACAGTCTCCTCCAGAAAAGGACACGACTTTCACGGCACTTCCTTGTGCAGATCTCAGCCAAAAAGGAGGAAAAACTCCGAGTTTGCCCAAACAACTCTGCTCGGTAGCAGGGTTGTTTCACAGAGTAATTTATTGTCATAATTTGGCTCAGGGTAAAGGCTTCTGAGCTTTCTGAAACAGAAAAACCAGGGTATGCAGGAATTTACTCCAGAAATTACTCTGGATATCCACAAACCCAGATTTCTGAACTAGGGCCCTGGTGAAGAGACACATATTAAAACAAATATAGCTGAGCTGAGACATAGCTATCAACCATGGAGACTTGTGAGATCTGAGAGAAATAAAATCCAAATATAAAAATAACAGAACACAATAATTAACAGAGAACTTCACAACAGAGTATGGCAAGACCTGTAAAACATAATAGACAACACAGAAATACTGAAAACAAAAACACAAAAGAAAACCTAAACTTAAACACCTGGAGATTTTGACAGTGAGTCATGCATCATGGGTGTGGAGGTAAAAGAAGCAGTGGCAACTGTGTGACCAAACTCTCAAACAAGGTGTAGGAAGAGTGTTTCCTACACCTTGTTGAATCTATATCACCTAGAATTCAGATTAGCAATGTGTACCTAATATAGTGGCTGTTAGTTGTACTTTTTCATTTTTGAGTTCTTTTAAATTGCCCATCAGACTGTTGCTGTGTAAGCACACTGAGAATGTATGTACGTTTCTATAAACTCAAAGCGATATCGTACCTATCTGCTCAGGACTGTTGCTGTTTATTGTTGCTGTTTATTTTACTGTGTATTTTGCCCATGCATTTATTATATTTCTGCCGTGCTGTTTATTGGTGCTCCTAGGATCATCTTCATAATCTTGATTGTAGTAATTATTTACATTAACACATACCGAAACCTTGCTGCAAAACCTGATTTTTTTTCACATGCAATACAAATTTTTTTAAAAATAACTGGCAGATTGTCCATTGGTATAAAAGTGAACTGCACCAGGTGTGCACGTTAAACCTAAAATGCACTTCACTTTTGAAATAATTGCTGTAATTTTGTCTGCCGTGCCCACCTCCTATCAGCCCCCTACAGAGACTTAAAGAGTTAAGGTGCGTGCTAAAGAGAAGCTAAGTAAATTCACTTTACGACACTGCTGTGACATGTGCATCTGTGATTTCGCACGCTTAATGTAAAATTTACAGTTGCTGTATTGAATGTCGCAGTGGGCTGTGGGGGAGAGCTGGGGGTAACCAGAGCCCCCAGAGAACAAAGCGGGCATTTCTGGCCCCGTCCCTCTACGCGCATGCCTTCCCGGCTGCCACCCCTCCCTGCTGCCCTTTACAGCTGCTGAGGTGTGATCCGAGCACAACGGCTCAGCTTATAGCCGTTAAGCAAGTGCCAGGGTGCCTCTAATGGCCAGAAGCCTTAATGAGCTAAACACCTGGAAGTGTGGGAGTATATGCAAAACATCCCTATCTCAGAGAGCGGATGCATGTTTTGGTGATCTGTTGGGCATTAAACAGAGGCCGGTCATGTCATGGCTACTGGGTCTCTCATGTGATCATTAGCAACCATATTTGAGTCAGCCTTGGAGGGTCTTGAGGCACGTAGTTGTCATGTTCAGAGGAGAGAGGCCTACACTCAGTCAGAGTTCAAACGTGGATTAGGCACGCTCGTCCCATGGTGTCATGTTCAGTTGCTGGCCTCCCCCTCAAGGAAGTGATCCCTTGCAGAAACCCCCGGCATTGATTTAGCTTCATATAGATTAAACCAGATAGATCAACCTAAATCTTGCTATTAAGCTGCAAGTCCTCCACCGAATAGATATAAAAAAGGGTTTTACAAGGTATTGTTTTCTGAATGACTCAGGTTACTGGAAATCTCCTGCCATTAGTTAAATTAATGATTATTGTTTAAACGAGCATTAAAATACAGTGACACTTTATACTGCTTATGAAAGGTTCTGTTCTCACAAGTGAACCCCAGTGCATCTACGCTCAGTCACCTCAAAGGTTAACAAGAATAAATTAAACTATTTCCCTGAAAAGTTGATGATTTCTCTTTAAATTGACCTCACACTTCTACTTTTAATAATGCATGGACAACAATGAGTAATTAAGAGTTTTGGCCTTTTGAAGGAATCATTTTGTATGCCTCAGTTTGCATATTTGGGCTTTTTACTGTTTGAAATTCAGGAATTTGTTGACTGATTAATTCATCAATTGTATCAGTAAGTCAACTATTGGTATACTACTCTGCAGATAGAGCCATTATTATTCATAAAGATTTGAAGAGCGTTGTGCAATTATACACTGTTTAAAGTTATTGAATGTTTATTAAATAACCCTCTGTCTGTTAAGTATTGTCTGGTGATGATCAGCTCTTAAGCTGATATCAAGACAATGGTTGAAAGGGATGAATTCGAGCACTATTCAATTCAATTCAATTCAATTTTATTTATATAGCGCCAAATCATGAAACATGTCATCTCAAGGCACTTTACAAAATCAAGTTCAATCATATTATACAGATTGGGTCAGATTATACAGATTGGTCAAAATGTCCTATATAAGGAAACCAGTTGATTGCATCAAAGTCCCGACAAGCAGCATTCACTCCTGGGGAACCGTAGAGCCACAGGGAGAGTCGTCTGCATTGTACATGGCTTTGCTGCAATCCCTCATACTGAGCAAGCATGAAGCGACAGTGGGAAGAAAAACCACCCATTAACGGGAAAAAAAAACCTCCGGCAGAACCGGGCTCAGTATGAACGGTCATCTGCCTCGACCGACTGGGGTTACAGAAGACAGAGCAGAGACACAACAAGAGAGACAAAAAGCACAGAAGCACACATTGATCTAGTAATCTGTTCTACATTAGATGGTAATAGTCGGTGATCTGTCCTCCCTGGATGATTTCACAGTCAACAGAACGTCAGACCAGGTGTACCTACTATGAAGAAAAAAGAGAGAGAACAAAAAGTTAAAAGCTGAAATGACAACAGTCATTTCAATGTAATGCAATGCAAATCTGGAGAACAGTAGACTGGAGAACAGTAGAAATCAGTAGAGTGAGAAAAATAGGCCCTGATGTCCTCCAGTAGCCTAAGCCTATAGCAGCAAAACTATAAAGGTAGCTCAGAGTAACATGAGCCACTCTAGTTATAAGCTTTGTCAAAAAGGAAGGTTTTAAGATTAGTCTTAAAAGTAGACAGGGTGTCTGCCTCATGGACCAAAACTGGGAGTTGGTTCCACAGGAGAGGAGCCTGATAGCTACAGGATCTGCCTCCCATTCTACTTTTAGAGACTCTAGGAACCACCAGCAGACCTGCAGTCTGAGAGCGAAGTGCTCTGTTAGGAACATACGGAGTAATCAGAGCTCTGATATATGATGGAGCTTGATTATTAAGGGCTTTATACGTTAGAAGAAGAATTTTAAATTCTATTCTTGATTTAACAGGAAGCCAATGAAGGGAAGCTAAAATTGGAGAAATATGATCCCTCTTGTTGATTTTCATCAGAACTCTTGCTGCAGCATTTTGGATCAGCTGAAGACTTTGAATTGCATTTTGTGGACTTCCTGATAGTAAAGAATTACAATAGTCCAGCCTTGAAGTAACAAATGCATGGACTAGTTTTTCAGCATCACTCCTGGACAGAATGTTTCTAATTTTGGCGATATTCCGGAGGTGAAAAAAGGAAACTCTGGAAACCTGTTTAATATGGGATTTAAATGACATGTCTTGGTCAAAAATAACACCAAGGTTTTTTACTTTATTACCAGAGGCCAAGTTAATGTCATCCAGATTAAGTGATTGGTTAAGAAGTTTATTTTTTGAGGACTCTGGCCCAAAGATTACAACTTCGGTCTTGTCAGAATTTAGATGCAGGAAATTAAAATCATCCAGCTTTTGATGTCATCAAGACATGACTGCAGTCGAAGTAATTGATTGGATTCATCAGGATTTATGGATAGATATAGCTGAGTGTCATCAGCATAACAGTGGAAATTAATCCCATGCTGTCTGATAATTTTGCCGATCGGAAGCATATATATAGTAAAGAGAATTGGTCCAAGGACTGAACCCTGTGGTACTCCACAGGTGACCCTAGAGTTTGAGGAAGATTTATTATTAACATGAACAAACTGGAATCTGTCCGACAGATAAGATTTAAACCAGCCTAATGCTTTCCCCTTAATCCCTACAGTATGTTCAAGTCTTTGTAGGAGAATATTGTGATCAACTGTATCAAATGCAGCACTAAGATCTAACAGGACAAGTACAGACACAAGTCCATTATCTGAGGCCATGAGAATATCATTAGTGACCTTCACCAGAGCCGTTTCAGTGCTATGATGAGCTCTGAAGCCTGACTGAAACTCCTCAAGCAGGTCATTGCTTTGTAAATGTTCACAAAGTTGATTAGCAACTACTTTCTCAAGAATTTTAGATAAGAAAAGAAGATTAGATATAGGTCTGTAGTTTACTAGCTCATCTTGATCAAGAGAAGGTTTCTTAAGTAAAGGTTTAATAACAGCTACTTTAAAAACCTGTGGTACATATCCATTTACTAAGGATAGATTAATCGCACTAGCGATCTTTTAACAGCAAACCCTGCACACACATAGAATAAAGGAGTGACAACTTCTTTTCAAGTTCAAGAATTTAATAACAGAAATAAAATGAACATCCAGAGAACATCACTATGTAATGCTGTTTATCTGAATTAACAATATTTCGATTAACAAATCCTCTCTATTAGGCTAGTGAAACTTAACTAAACTACTAAGCAAAATAAAGATAAAATGAAGCTAAGCTAAGGAACTATTTACATGCAAAAACAAACAACAGACAAAACAAAGTGGTTGATCATAATCAGAATAATTCAGTGAATCCTTGTTCACTACAGATCTGATTCCAAAAAGCATGGAATGGAGTTAAAACATTTGGCATGTGTTTCAATCCATTCGCAATGCGAATCCTGAGTTAAACAAAACATTATTTGATGAAATAATATTTTGTTTAAATTAAAGAACCAAAGTTCAACTTAAGGAATGTGAATTGAGGTCAAATTAGCTTGACTAATTTAAACAACATTTGACATGTGTTTCAATCCATTCACAATGCAAGCCCAAGTTAACCAGTACATTATTTTGAGTAAATAACATTCTGAGGACCGGTTTGTCCTGTAAAATCATTTAATTCAGAATCGCTTGCCTTTGTTTATGAGATTCTACCTCCGGGCGCTAGGGGTAGCTGTAGCGATTGGTCGCTAAACTGGTTAAAGTCTAAAGTTATCAAATTTTAGAGTCGGGAGGTGAGAGATGAGCGGCTGAGATCTCGCGAGAGCTGTGAGCTGTGCGTAAGTAAAATGGCGGCATACATGTAGTTCAAAATTAAATCCACTCAGGTAAGTACTAACCAATAACTGAAAATTAAACAAAGTAAAGTTTAAACATTAACAATTGTCTCATTTTCACGATGGAACAAACTGGAAGAAGAGACCTTGACGAGCCTGGAGAGCTACCCGGACGAGTGTTTTGACAACATCGTGATGGGGAAAAAAAATAATCCCGCAGCCACAAACACACCTTCACTCAAACGAACTCGGTCTAGCTCTACCGGTGCGTCAACTTCCACTTTGTCTCCCGACAGGAGCTACAGCGACGTCCTGGAATCCATCGACAAGAAGCTTACCAGCCTGGACGCTCGCCTCGCCTTGGTAGAGGTGCTCCACAAAGAGTTTCAGGCTCTGAGAGAAGCGGTCGAATTTAGCCAAGCCCAGCTGGCTTCTGTTGCCGCGGAGAACGACGCGCTGAGAGGGAAAGTCACGGAGCTCACCGAGGGGTTGATGCGGCTGACCTGCGAAAATAAGAAGATGAAAGAATCCATTCTGGACATACAGTCACGAAGTATGAGAGACAATCTCGTCTTTGCAGGCATCCCGGAGCGCCAGGAAGAGGACCCCGAGTTTGCAATTCGTGAGTTCCTCCAGCAGAAGCTGAAAATCCCGGCGGATCAGGTAAAAAACACCATCGCGTTCACCGGCTCGGAGGTAGGAAACCCGATAAAATCCGCCCTCGTCCGATTGTTGCTAAATTTGAGCATTATAAACAAAAAGTGTTTGTTAAAAGCCATGGGCGAGAATTGAGAGGAACGGATTTCAGTGTTAATGACCAGTTTCCCAAGGAAATCCTAGATCGTAGGCGAGTGTTATTTCCAATCAGGAAAAAATACATTAATGATGGCGTCAGAGCTAACGTTGCAGTTGACAAACTTTATATTAATGGTCAGTTGTTCAGGGAACAGAAGATCACTCCTTGGCTTTATTAGATGCACAAAGGGTGGATTTATAGCTTGTCACGCTTGAAAAAAAAAGAAAAAAAATGTGTATAGTTCGGAACACGGTGATAAAAGAAATAAATGCACAGCTCAAGAGCACGTTGGCACGGTATGGTTGTTAGTCACGGTTGGGTACACGAGGCATGGGCGGTGGTTATTTCTCTTTCATCTTTTCTCACTCTTTGCACTCTCTTAATTCTCTGTCTTTCTTTAAACTATTCATCTGCTCCTTTCCTGCTGACCAGACAATCACAAGCACGTCAGATGATGCTACCTGGGTCTTTGTATAACTATTCTTCCGAGGACATGCACTTTTCAACTTCTCACTTTCACCTATGATGAATGTAAAGTTTGTGACATGGAATGTGCATGGAGCTGGCACCAGGGAGAAAAAGCTAAAGATCTTTAACCAGCTTTCAAGATTAAAGGCAGATGTTGTCTTATTGCAAGAAACCCATAAATCAGCTACAACTGTAAGGGATCTTAACTCACCTGAGTTCCCCAATGTGTTTGCTGCCTGCTATAACTCTAGACAGAGAGGAGTAGCAATTTTAATTCACAAAAAGAACGACACTGGACTCACCGCTGACAACAGTTGAAGTTCAGGAAGCTTTAACAAGCATGCCCAATAAAAAGGCTCCAGGCCCAGATGAATTCCCTACTGAGTTTTATAAGGAGTTCTGGAATATTCTGGCACCAACGTTTCACAGAATGTTGCAAGAAATTCAGGAAAATGGCAGATTTCCAGCTAATATGAACTCTGCCACCATCAGTCTTCTGCTTAAGCCAGGCAAAGATCCTATGTTTCCCACCAGCTATCGTCCCATATCCTTAATCAACGTAGATATTAAAATACTCTGTAAAGTTTTTTGCAAAAAGATTAGACAAAGTCACTCCTTTCATAATCCACCCAGACCAAACTGGCTTTATCAAAGGAAGACAGTCATCCACAAACATATGATTTAGCAATGGCATCAAGGTGTTACTCGATTGTATCTGTTGCTTTATGTCTGTTGGTTGTGCTGTTCTTTTTGCGTCTCTTTCCAGGTGATGGAGCAGACAGAGGACGTTTTATCATTCTCTCCCTTTCTCTCCCATATCTCTTCTTTCTTTCACCTCTTCTCTTTCTTTTTTTTCTCTTCTTGTTCTTCCTTTACTCTCCTACTTTCCCATTGTAGTGTCCATATAATTTGAAATTCTCCCTGCAGGAATCACAATAAAGGTATTTACATACACAAATCAAGCGGAGCACAATGGCGAAAGCTGTTTGCTCCACTTGTGAAAGCAAAATCTGTCGAGCTCTATTTGGCATTAAGACATCACTTCTTATTGCCACATTGCTAGACAGGACACTGGGGAAAAAAATAAATAAATAAATAAATAAAGTTATCAAATTTTGCCTTTAAAACCGACATTAATATTCAATATTAATGCGGGAATAAGGCTCATAGCTCTATCTACCGACGGAGCAGAAAAGACAAGCGTTATGCTTTAAACAAACTCCTTTTGAATTACGGGAACAGGATGTTAGCAGGAGCTAATAGCATTTTGGCTAGCGGGCATTCGGCGCTAACAAATAAAAGCTTTAGCTTTATTTTTAGTCATAATGAGTGGGCTGGATAACGTAAACATTAATGTCCCATCAATGTATGAAACCCTTGTGGAGATAACCTTTGTTATAACCATAAAACACTCGACAATGACATTAGCAACACCATGAAACGGAAGGCTAGCGTGAGCTACCTCCATTAGCCCTTTGTTTAAAGACACCATGTGGAAACAGTTTACAAACATTTCCCGAATGAACCATTTAAACTTTCCCTTTTGGGTCTCTCTGCCAAACCTATCTTTTGCCTGGTGTGAGTTTTGTCCACTTTGGCCATTCCAGGAAGGAGCGCTGAAAGCAGGGAAGTTATTGGCTGTTCTTGGCGGACTAGCGTTTAGCTCTGCAGCACCATGTGGTCGGGGTCGGAGGCCTGGTCTCTGCCACGTTCTCTGACTCGGTTGCAGTCACGATTAGAGCAGATTCTCCTCACATTCGAAAGCAGGCCCAAATTTGTCGGCTTTTCAGCTCCAGCTGGGGTTCGCTTCTCTGTAAAGGCTGAGGAGAAATACAACAAAGCTGTTTTTGGCATGCAGGATCCTTCCCCCTGCATCTGATTATGAGGTTAAGACAGCAGACTTAACTCTGATTTGCCCGGACATGTTCCCCGGGCGACGAGAAGTTCCTCCCAGGTGTTAGTTCGTGTGTCGGTCAGTGTGTTGTTTATCTGGATTCAGTCAAGTCCTCCGCTCTCTCTTAGTCATTCCATCGAAGCAGCAGATGAGTTCCACAGAACGGTTGGTCTGTGGGCTTTCGGCCTTGAGTCACATGGCTGCTGAGGAAGGAGACCCCAATCTCCTTGGGAGCTCCAGGAGAAAGTTGCAGAAGAGAGTGTCTGGTCAGAAGAGCTCTGACTTTTATCTGTGGGGAGTGGTCCACAGCTGGCATCCTGCTGAGAGAGAGAGGGGCCGTCCCCGCTGGCTCTCTCTCCTCTGTGGCTGTGTGAGTCTCATGTCTAAAATGCATTTTAGATTCCTTCCCCATCGTACATGTTAAAATTAACACAATTCAGCCATGGTGTAATGGCACTACAAGAGTAACTATCACCAGTATATTTAATATTTTTATTAAAATGGCATTCCTCCTATAATCACTGCTTGAAGTGGAAAGAAAAAAGTGATGGTACTGTATTTTTTGGACTATAAGGCACACCGGATTATAAGGCGCATTACATATTCTTTCAAAGTGTGTAATATCACTCCGCCCCTCCGGTAGGTTGACCAGATGCCCCCGATTTCTGGGGACAGATCCCGTTTTGGATGACTGGTCTGGGCAAAAGCTGTCCCTGGAATTTTCTCCGATTTCAGTGTATCATGATGGAGTGAAAAAAGTTTAGCGCAGTAAGTGTAATGATTTGTGATGGAAGAACCCAAAAGTAAGCCGGACACAGAGCTGGAGCTCAAAAAAAGGGGTTTATTAACAAAATCCAGGAGGCAAAAAGGCAGACTTCAGGCAAGGAACAAAAACAAGCTGGGACAGAATCGGACTCAAAAACAGGCGGGCAGGAAAACGTACGAGCAAAACTAGCAGACAGGCTGGTTAAACTAAAACAAGCAAGGGTCAAGTGCTCTTACCGAGTAGCTTGAGGGTAGTGATAATACAAGACGTTCTGGCACTGGAGACTGATCTGGACTGAGTATATATGAATGTTAAACAGTTGGAACCAGTGAGGACTAATTGCAGAGGGAGAGGAATGGAGCAGGTGTAAAGAGTTGTAATCAGATAAGCTTCAGTGCCAGAACATTACAGAGCCCCCCCTTCAAGGGCGGATACCAGACGCCCTCCAAAGTCTAAAGAAAAACAAAACAAAAATCAGACCGGGCGGGTGGAGGGGGCTACAGGTCGGAGGGCCAGAGTCAGAAAAAGAACACACAACCAAATACAAGTCCAAAACAAAAACAACCCTCAAAGGGCGAATCCCAAAAATAAAGAGTCCAAATAATCTAGGTGACCGGATCTCCGGCGGTCGTCCCGGCGGGCGGTCCCGTCGAGACAGGCTCTCCGGCGGACGGCCCCGGCGTGACAGGTTCTCCGGCGGACGGCCCCGGCGTGACAGGTTCTCCGGCGGACGGCCCCGGCGTGACAGGTTCTCCGGCGGACGGCCCCGGCGTGACAGGCTGTCCGGCGGACGGCCCCGGCGTGACAGGCTCTCCGGCGGACGGTTCCGGCGTGACAGGCTCTCCGGCGAACGTTCAGGAGGCCCTCGGCGGATCAGGGTGACAGGAGGCTGTCGGCGGGCCAGGAACCTCGGAGTCCGTCGGCGGAGCAGGAACCTCGGAGACCAACGGCACGGCAGGACCCTCAGAGATCGTCGGCGGGGCCTGGAGAGGGAGAAAACAGAACCCGGCGCCAGACTACAGGCTAAGGAAGGCGCCAGACTACAGGCTAAGGAAGGCGCCGGACTACAGGCTAAGGAAGGCGCCGGACTAAAGGCTAAGGGAGGCGCCGGACTACAGGCTAAGGGAGTCGCCGGATTACAGGCTAAGGGAGGCGCCGGACTACAGGCTAAGGGAGGCGCCGGACTACAGGCTAAGGGAGGGGCCGGACTACAGGCTAAGGGAGGCGCCGGACTACAGGTTAAGGGAGGCGCCGGACTACAGGCTAAGGGAGGCGCCTGGCTCCTGGCTACAGGAGGCGGCGCCTGGTTAATGGCTACAGACGGCGGCGCCTGGTTAATGGCTACAGACGGCGGCGCCTGGCTACAGGCGCCTGGCTACAGGCGACTGGTGCGGGAGCCTGGCTACAGGCGACTGAGGAGAGAGCCTGGCTACAGGTGACTGAAGGGGGAGCCTGGCTACAGGCGACTGAAGGGGGAGCCTGGCTACAGGCGACTGAAGGGGGAGCCTGGCTACAAGCGTCCGAAGAGGAAGCCTCGCTACAGACGACTAAAGGGGAAGCCTGGCTACAGGCGACTACAGGGGGTGCCTGGCTACAGGCGACTACAGGGGGTGCCTGGCTACAGGCGACTACAGGGGGTGCCTGGCTACAGGCGACTACAGAGTGTGCCTGGCTACAGGCGACTACAGGGGGTGCCGGGCTTGAGGCTTCAGCAGGCCCCGGGCTGCAGGCTTCAGCCAGTCCTTTGAAAAAGAATAATCACCCAATCAGTCTCTGGAGGGGCTCCGGGAGTGACAGCCAGCATAAAAACTCAGACAGCTGACTGTCACATAGGGGGAGTGGAGAGGCTGGAGGTGAACGCTTCTGGGGAAGTCCAGAGATTCTGAGGTCTTGAGGGAATCTTGACTTCTTGGCCCTCCTCCGAGACCCTAGGGGTCGGCTAACCCATCGAGGAGTTGGGCGAAGTATGCGTCCTCTTCTGCCTCGGCTGGGAACGCGATTGCCCCGACCCCCCTGGACCCAACCACTGTGGGGAAGTGACTGACCCTCCTGGGTCGACACAATCTGGGCCGGCAGCGGACTCTCCTGGGTCTCCACGTCGCAGGACGGCAACTGACCCTCCTGGGTCTCCGCGCCGCAGGACGGCGACTGACCCTCCTGGGTCGCCGCGTCGCAGAACGGCGACTGACCCTCCTGGGTCGCCGCGTCGCAGGACGGCAACTGACCCTCCTGGGTCTCCACCGGGGGCTTGAGCGGAGGCGGGTTCTGCCGGACGCCCTCTAGGGACCTGGGCGGAGGCAGACCCTTCAGAACCCCTTCTAAGAGGCTGGACAGAGGCGGGATCTCCTGGACCTCCTTGTAAAGCTTGGATGGGGACGGACCTTCCAGGGCTCCGTTTTGACTCTGGGGAGCAGGTTCAGGTGCCGAGGCGTCGGCCGGACCCTCGGGGACAGGTTCAGGGGCCGAGGCTTCGGCCGGACCCTCGGGGACAGACTCAGGGGCCGAGGCGTCGGCCGGACCCTCGGGGACAGACTCAGGGGCCGAGGCGTCGGCCGGACCCTCGGGGACAGACTCAGGGGCCGAGGCGTCGGCCGGACCCTCGGGGACAGACTCAGGGGCCGAGGCGTCAGCCGGACCCTCGGGGACAGATCTTGGTCGGCTGTAAAATGACCGGAGGGCTGACCTGTAATGCCCCTCCACCTCCTTTAATTTCTTCTCCAGCTCCTCAGATTATTGGGCAAATAAGGCCTCCCTGAGACGCTTGATCACAGGGGCAAAGAATCTTATTTTGTCTTCCAACAATCTGTGGTCATCATCTGTGGTACCACTAGGAGGAGCTGTGGGAGTAACAGCACCGGAAGGTGGAGGACGCCGGCCCGCCGAGCAGGAAGAAGCCGCAGCCTGTCATTTCCTCCTCCGACGACGTGGCGGAGAAACTTGCTGCGAAGCTGGTGCTTCCAGCAGAGCCGGCTCCGGGAAAAGATCCGGGCGCAAATCCCGCACCACCTCCGCATCGACCTCCATAAAAATCTCTGGGTCTGGAAAGAACGGAGCAGAGGAGGACTGACAGCGGACGTCCGGTGAGAGAACATCTCGACTGTGGAGGGTGAGTGGAGCGCTAGCCTGAATTAGCATAGCTCTTCCAGAACGAAAACAACGTGTCGACTTTGGGTTCATGTGGCCAGAACGTAATGTAATGATTTGTGATGGAAGAACCCAAAAGTAAGCCGGACACAGAGCTGGATCTCAAAAAAAGGGGTTTATTAACAAAATCCAGGAGGCAAAAAGGCAGACTTCAGGCAAGGAACAAAAACAAGCTGGGACAGAATCGGACTCAAAAACAGGCGGGCAGGAAAACGTACGAGCAAAACTAGCAGACAGGCTGGTTAAACTAAAACAAGCAAGGGTCAAGTGCTCTTACCGAGTAGCTTGAGGGTAGTGATAATACAAGACGTTCTGGCACTGGAGACTGATCTGGACTGAGTATATATGAATGTTAAACAGGTGGAACCAGTGAGGACTAATTGCAGAGGGAGAGGAATGGAGCAGGTGTAAAGAGTTGTAATCAGATCAGCTTCAGTGCCAGAACATTACAGTAAGAGGTATTTACCCAGTCTTGCCGCTGTCCTGACATAGTAGAGCTTTGCACGCTGAACAAGGTGCTGAACGCACCTTTCTCACTTCCCAGCAGCGGTGCAGTTCAGCCAAAACAAACCGACCCCAGGCAGAGATTCTTTGCTTAACAAAATCAGAGACTTCCCCAGTTACGCGTCTGAAATTAGAACTTCAATCTAATTTAGGCATTGTGTAGCGTTATGCTTCTGGTGTACATTTATTGACTGATTAAAATGAAAAGTTAAGCGTAGGACGTGCATATGCTGCTTTGCAGTGCTTTGCAACACATCCGGTGTGTTTCTTCCTTAACACAGATCTCTCCTGAGAGGGAGAGCTACCTGTCTCAGTCGGGAGGACAGAGGGGTTGGACGACACTGCCCTGTTTCTAACATAAGGCCAAAATAAACAGAACTTTCATATTGAATTAACTTGCTAGGTTTATTGTTGCTAGCGCCTACTCCGGGTGAGGGCTGCCTTACATGAATGCACTTCTAGTTTAGACATTACAGTCAGGCATTCTCGTAGACACCTCAGGGGTCTGATCAGGTAGTGAACAGTGTACCGTAATGCTCCGACTATCCATTGAGCTGAGCGGCTTCGTTGCTAATCAATGTCGTTGTTACGCATTTTAACAGATTTTTGAGCGCATTGTACCACATAAAATTGGTCAGTAAGCACAACATTAATCATATATAAGGCGCACCAGATTATAAGGCACATCATAAATTTTGAAAAAATGTAAGGATTTTAAGTGCGCCTTAAAGTCTGAAAAATACTGTACTACTCCCACTTTTTTAGTGCACGCTTCTGTGTGTTGTTTTATTTTAAGCAACATGTCTAAAATTAAAATGTTTCTAGCATGTTATTTTATATAATCAATACTCAAGAAAGAGATGGACAGAAGTCTTATTGTAAGAGCACTTTATAGGATGAGACCTCATTTTGTATTAAACTGCCCTTTGTTGCATTTTATTCATTGTACTTTATGTGTTTTCTATCTATTGTCCTTGTTAATTTTCCTCCTTGATCAGTAAAACATACAGTTAAATTGCATGGAAGTATATGTACTATACAAAATTGATGTAATGTTTTTTCATGAGTTAAACTTCTCCTCTTACATATTGCAACTGTTTTAAAAACTGTAATATTGGGAAATTATTTTCGAAATAAAGGGAACCACACAGACAAATCCTGTGTTATTGTTCATTCATTTCCACATGGAAGGGGGGGGGACTACACAGCATTTGTGCTCAGGGCACCAGAAATGCTAGCACCACCCCTGATTCTAGCAGGCCATTTGTGCAGCAGCAGATTCCCTGTTGGATGCGCTACTGCCAGCTGAGTCAGACCTTTGTTTTCTTGTATATTGAAGGACTGCTCAGAGTCATCATTCAACTCTGCTCCAGTTTGGGTCCTCTTTGAGCCCTCTTGAAGCCAGGTAAACATCACAGCCGTAATAATTTTCCTCTGCTCTTTCTCCCTTGTGTGAAGTGCCTACATCCACTTGAATTTACGGTAAGCATTGTGCACCAAGGCAATGGGTTTCTTATGAGGCGAGATTTTTAAATCAACAAATAGGCTACAAGCTGTAAACTGTGGAGAGTTTGGCGCATGGGGTGGGCTGGGGGGTGCGGGTAGAAGTCCCGGTACACACCGCACACTGGAAAAAAGTCCCGGTATGCAGAGGGGTAAAATGTTGAAGTGCCGGTATTGCATACTGCTGCGTACCGGCCCACTTAAAGCACTGCCTATAATCAAAGTTGTGCCTCTTAACATGTTCTCTTTGCTGCTTTCCATGGAAAAAACATATCACTAGTTTGCTGTTGGGCTTTCTTTTGGTGGCTCAAACATCTCCTTGTTCCTAACCCCCTCTCAGAAACAAAGTTCCAGCTGTCATGAAAACATTTTTAAGATTTAACTGTGCCAGTGTTATGCATAATGTTGGTCTTGACTGTATGTGTTTGCATGCTCTCCAGGTGCACGCTTGGGTTCTCTCCAGGTACTGTGGCTTTGCTGTTGGGCTGCACTCCCACTGTTGAAAAATGTAACTGCCTACTCTAAAATGCCCTTAGATATGAGTGTGTGCATGCATGGTTGTTTGCCTTGTGATGAACTAGAGACCTGTCCAGGGTGTATCCTTCCTATCGCTCAATGACTACTAAAGATAGGCACCGCAACCCTGCATGGATAGGCGGTTATAAACAATGGATGGATGAATGGATCTAAATCCACTAAAGGTGTATGTAAACTTTTAACCAGAAGTTTATGAATTTCAGAAAATGATTGATGGAATAATCTTAGGATCCTTGTAAGTTAAAGTACGAGACACTGTTTGTTAATAAGCAAGACTCTCAATGGTGGATGATCGACACTAATATGAATGTACCTTTACAAGTTTTCCTTTGCTTGTGACAAATTGTATGCAGGTATTCATAACAGCTGAAAAATCACGCTGCCATATTTTCAGAAAGACTCCATACTACAGCTGTGTGTAACATAGAATGGTACAAGTAAGTTTTTTGATGGGAGGAAAAAAGAAAAGATCAAGTCTTGACCAATCAACGCAGTATTTTTTTTTAAACAGAAAGGCTCCAAGATTTGCAACTCAACCTAAAAAAAATATCATGTTTACAGAATCATTTTAACCTCAGTGCATGCTGTGTGAGGGGAAATTCATGTAAGTCCAACTTATTTCCTTTTATCTTCCAAAAAACACATGACTAAATCTTTTACCATGCACCACACGCAGGCTCTCTGACTAACCGCCTCGTACAAATTTGATAACAACAAGGGAGGATAGGTCTTTCACCACTACAACCACTAAACACTCCATACAATGAGATCCAAATGTGGCAACAGACAACATTTATTTGGAAGCGCAGATGTAACTCCAGCCTGCAGCCACATGATACTGATGATCAGTGCTGAGCTGCGGTTGAAGCAGATGTCTAAACACACAACAGCGCTGACAGCATGAGGGCTCAATGTTTACAGTTGGCTACAGGAACTAAACATTGTGTAGACACCGAGTGAGGATGTTACTTCCTCCGTGTTAATTGGGGATTTTAAAGAAAAAAGGGGCATGGATACAAATTATTTTAACAATACAGCATGTAAACCTTTACAGGTAGAATCTAAGCTTATAAATGATAGCAAGTAATACATGTTTGGTAGCAAAGCTTCCAAGGCATTTAAATGTTTCACTCTTTCATTTTATTTCTGAGTTTATTACTCAGAAATACATTTAGGACATGTCAAATTAGACATTGGGTATGAGATTCTAAAGCTATGATGACCTCGGGTAAATATACAGTGGCTTAATGGACTTGAGATAGCAAGGCAAACATTTAAAACGAAATTGTTATACAAAGTACAATATGTCATTTCATTATTATGTTAGAAAAATCGTATCGATAACATTTTATTGATTGTGTTTTTTTGCAACTTGAAATACACTATACAACCAAGAGTATTTGTGCGTTCATCCAAACCATCAAATTGAGTTGTTTCATTCCCTTGTGTGGATACAGGTGTATAAAATCCAGTACCTATTCAGGTAGATTGTACAAAAGAAAGGGTCTCTTTCAGGAGCTCTGTGAATTCCAGTTTACTGAGAAATTGCCACCTGTGCAACAAGTCCAGTGATAAAATTTCCTTGCTACTAAATATTCCACAGTCAACTATTAATGTTATTAAAAGCATTTGGAAAATAAATATAAACCCAGCCCTGGAAGGCCATTTAAATTTCCAGAGTGGCATCATTGGAAGCAGAGTAAACACCCAGGACGAGCCCAAAGTAGTTTGGAGCCTTAAACAGAATGATTTTGTGCACCTCCTCTTGGTAAAAACAGCACCACCACATACAGCGTTCAAAACAGATTGGATGGAATCTAGTCGAGGGAGCCATGTTTAATTAGCTAACCTAAAAAGCAATGACACATGATTGGTTATTATTTGCTGTGCTGTATTTGTGAACAAACAGAGCTCCAACACAAAGAAAAGATGAAATTTGTGGCATCAGACCGTAACTATGTGGACACAACAATCAAATGAGGAAGATTATTCTTTGTACTTTTACAAAAGGAAGATAGACAATTATTTTAAATCTTAAAGCAGCACTTTGTAAATTTAAGCCACTAGGAGTGCTAGACCTGTAACTTCCAGATTTAGTGTCCCTGAAGGTCACTGGCAGCACTGCACTGTCACAAAATTAAACAGTCTCCTTCCATGTTTTGGAATTTGATAGCGATTCAGTAACAAATCTGACCCTATCAAGTTTCATAGTTATGAGTTTTTTGAGAAGGGCAGTCTGCACAGAGCCTCGATACACACCATGTGCTGTTTATTGATCTGAAAAATTTCAAATTAACCTACAATTTGGGTCAAAAACTTACACGCTGCTGCTTGAAATTTAAAACATTTTAATTTCTCTATGGTGATGCAATATCATCACATTTCTTAGTATTTTGATTGTAAATTTGAGATCCATGGTCTGTATTAAATTTTAAGCAATTATATGAAGCCCCAAAGAGTTTGGGGGCCCTAAGCAGTGACTCGCTTATGCCTTGTGTGGAGTGAACAAAAATTGTCAACTTTCTACAGAGTCAATAGCTACAGAACTCAAAACTTTATATAGCCTTCAGATTAGCCCAAGAGCAGTGGACAGGGAACGCGCACATAGATTTGGAATTCATTGCTAAGCAGCTGTGTGAGTCATACAATGTTAAGGGCAATGAAAAGCTTCAGATGCAGTGGTGTAAAGCAGACTGCCACTGAACCCCAGAGTGTCTGGAGACTTGTGTTCTCTGGAATGATAAATCATGCCTCTCTGTCTGGCAGTCCAATGGATAAGTGGGTGACTGTGACTCAGTGAGTGGAGTAGTCATCTTGAAATCTGAAGGTTCTGGGTTTGATTCTGGCTTTCCCTGTCAAATGTTAAAGTGGCTCTTACACTGAGTTGCCTACCAGTGTAAGAATATGTATATGTTAGTGAGTGCGATTGGGTGAATCTGACAAGAGCTTTGAGTGATTAGTTTGACTGGAAAAGTGCCATATAAATTTAATGAATTTACCATTAGTCTGGGTTTGGCAAATTCCAGGAAATCAACACTTGCCTGACTAGAGATTATGTTTGGGTCTTGGGCTCTTACTTTCAATGAAAGGAACTTCCAACTATACAGGATTCATATTGGTAAGCAGTCTAATACATAGTGATAGTGAATCTTCTGGCAAGGATAGAACAGGTAACTTCAGCTTTTCAATTAAATTCAGTTGTAATTATTTAGTGCCAATTCACAACACATGTCATCTCAAGGCACTTTACAAAGTAAAATTCAATCAAATCATCCAGACAGATTGGTCAGAAGGTTTTTTATCTAAGGAAACCCAGCAGATTGCATCAAGTCTTGACAAGCAGCATTCACTTCTCCTGCAAGAGCGTAGAGCCACAGTGGACCATCGTCTACATTGTCGATGGCTTTGCAGCAATCCTTCATACTGAGCATGCATGAAACAACAGTGGAGAGGAAAACTCTACTTTAACAGGAAGGAAAAACCTCCAGCAGAACCAGGCTCAGTGTGAACGACCATCTGCCACAGCGACTGGGGGTTAGAGAAGACAGAGCAGAAATACAAAAAAGCACAGAAGCACACATTGATCCTTTCTATGTTATATGGTAATGGCAGATGATCTGCCCCTCTGGATGGTGTCACCGCTAACAGAACGCCAGACCAGGTGTACCTACTATGAAGAGAAAAAAGACAGAGAAAACAAAACGTTAAATTTGAAATAACAACAAACACTGCAAAATGTGGGAACAGTAGGTGAACTCAGCAGAGTAAAAAAATAGACCCCGATGTCCTCCAGCAGCCTAAGCCTATAGCAGCATAACTATAGAGGTAGCTCAGGATAACCTAAGCCATTCTACCAATAAGATTTGTCAAAAAGGAAAGTTTTAAGATTAGTCTTAAAAGTAGACAGGTGTCTGCCTCACGGACCAAAACTGGGAGTTGGTTCCACAGGAGAGGAGCCTGATAACTAAAGGATCTGCCTCCCATTCTACTTTTAGAGACTCTAGGAACCACCAGCAGACCTGCAGTCTGAGAGCGAAGTGCTCTGTTAGGAACACATGGGGTAATAAGATCTCTGATATATGATGGAGCTTGATTGTAAATGGCTTTGTATGTGAGAAGGATAAATTTAATTTAGATTCCTGATTTAACAGGAAGCCAATGAAGGGAAGCTAAAATTAAAGAAATACGATAGACAAGCCAAACCCTTGCTTTATACCTGTATCTCTTCTTTGCATTTTTAATTTGATCCTTTCACTAAAGTTAATTTAGGTGTTGCCTTTTTATATTTTATTAGAAAATTCATTGCAATTTTTTAGCTTATAACAACCTCCTGTTCATATTATTATTTTTTGTTTTGACATTTCTATGCAGCCTTCCCAGCACAGATATGTCTTCCAGCACCAGAAACTCCTGAGCCAAATGATACCTAGTTTATAGGTATCATGACTAACAAATCCAGTGCTGGAAAATAACATATTAGACAAACATTTTTTCATCTGTTCTATCACAGTTCTTTTAAATTGGCGACATCTTAAAGACTCTAGAAACAAACGGTTTTAAATTACATTCCAGCATCAACCTAACTATGTATTATATACCATACTAGATGGAATAAATATAGTGTTTGCGGAAAAATAGAAATGCCAAACATAATGTATATTACATATGTGCCAATGGTACGAGGTCAAAGTTGTGCTTCAAAAAATGTTGCAGCAATGAGCCACTAAGGAGATTGTTTAATATTGTGCTATTCAGTCAACTCAGCATGTCAAATGTTTCAAAAGGTTCCAAGAAGGGGATCATTCGAGACATTTTCTGATTAATTCAGCTTATAACTATTAGACCTATGTGGGCACTCACAAACAGTGTTTAGAGCATTGAACGTGAATCCCCAGATGGTGAAGGATTTATTCTTTTAAAGGATTACACCAGATGCCCATCCTGACACAACTGGGATTTGAACTAAAATGATCGGCTGTTTTCATTCCTTGAACAAAGGGATGTGTTTCACATCCACAGTGTCGATGTTGAGTCAGCCATCCTTGCTAAAAGAAAGGTGCTCTTTTAAATCAAATTTGGTATTGGAGACATTTTAAAGCAGAATTTGGTTTGGTGTCTGGATGTTCGATTTCTTATTGTAATCTGTAACCCAGCACACATGACATCCAAAAAAAAGGGGTTTTACTCTTTCTTTTTTGATCGTGTTTAATGTAACCAGAGCAAGAATAATCAAAACAGCCATCACAGAGCCCAGAGTCAGGTGTCATGGCTGTGGCTGGACAGGAAATTGATGTGGAGAGGAAAGACTTGGTGGCAAAAAAAGAAAAGTTAACTCAGGCTCCCAGAATTGAGCTAGATGAAGTCAGCAAAAATTGGTCTCCGCACAGGCAGTTGTAGACTTCACCAGTTTGGTGCTCCCCTCAGCCATGGCCTGTTCGCACTTCCACCTCCACCTCCACTTGCTGATAATCACACAACAGGTCTTTCCTTTTTACACTTCTTTTCTCTTCTCCCTCCACAGCCCTGGTGAGGAAGGAACTTTCACAACTCAACTTGTGTGGCCACCCAAAACCTGAGGCTAAGTCCAAAGTTTTGCAGGAACTCTGAACAAGCTAGACCTTGGATTTCTGCAGGATTGAGGAAATGAGGAAAAGAGGAGTGTGTGTGTGTGTGTGTGTGTGTGTGTGTGTGGGTGTTTGTCTGTGTGTGCAATACCTTGACAAGCAGGAGTGAGAGCTGTGTGGAAGTACACCAATGGAGAGAGAAACCAGATTTATTATCACAAAAAGAATCAGCTGCAGATGTCAGCTCACAGGTTCTGCCGCTGCCGCCAATTACAGACACTCACGCAACAATCTGCTGAGCCGCAGAGCCTGGATCCTCATACCAATGCGGCTGTGAATGTCTCTATGCATTTACAATTTTGAAACTGAAGACCCACTTGGATTATCTCTGACTGCAACAGGGGGTAAGAAGATGCCCATAGAAACCGTTAAGCAGGGTGATGTCAGCAGCAATGCTCCCTGGAAACATTTCTGCCCTCAAGCTTTTTTCCTGCCGTATACTGCTCCACTCTGGCAAACATCAGGAGCTATTTCAGGTCATTATTGTAATCATTTAAACGTTGGCTGGATTTAGCATAATCCCGTTTGTCAAATTTTGAATTTTATTGTTTGGAAGATGGAAAACGTGAACTTGATAATTGCTCACAAAAATTGTGAGCAGAAAACATGACTAGAAATACTCCCATTGTGTGGTATATGAAGATACCACACAATACCAAACGCCATTCAAAATGATGCTGATTCACTAGGTTTTCCAGATCCAGGAATTCAGGGCTGATGATGGAACATCAACAGCTGTGGACTTTGGCCCCTGTAGAAAATCAGAAAATCCATTGCACAGTTAACAGCCAGCAAGCAGAGGTGCTGCATTGAGCCTAATAATTAATATTTATTGATCTCACAATGGAGAAATTCACTTCTGCATCTTAACCCATCCGTGTGAGCTGCCATTGTGCGGCGCCTGGGGAGCAATTGGGGGTTAAGGGTCTTGCTCAGGGACCCAGAATGGCAGCTTGCGGGAGTTGAACTCAGAACCTCTGGGACCGAAGCTCTGTGCTCTAACCACTCGGCCACCACTCCCCCTTTAGCCACTGAGCCTAGCACAGTGGCTAACCAACTTTTAATCACAACATGCCCGCTGTGGGGAATTACACTCCCTGGCCGAAAAAAAGTCACCACCTGTATTTAACAAAGAAAATAGGTACGAGCCTCCCATTGGATAATTACTGAATGGACAATTATGTTTCAGCTGGCAACAAGTTATTTAACCCCAACTGGTGCAATGAGTAGCTTGTCATTTCTTAAACAACAATGCTGAACAACACATCCTGTGGTCATGGAAAAGATGTCAGTCTGTTTCAGAAGGGTCAAATCATTGGCATGTATCAAGCAGAGAACCTGCCAATTGCCGGACGAACTCCCTAATTCCTGTGCCATTGTCACTTAAATTTTCATACCGACTTTAGGGTTTTGCTATTGTCGTTTTAAAACGTTTGCATGGCTGCCACACATTTTCACGGCAGGTCAAAAGATTACGTGGATTTTCGCACACCTTCCTGCAACGTTCATTTTTGTACATCCCGATATGCGTCACGGGTTTTTTGTGTGTAGATGTGCATAATACATGAGGCCACTGGTGAGGGTGGAAGCATTTGGAGAACAGTGAATTCATTGTCATTTTCAAGAACCTAGTTCTAGGTGATCTGGAGTTCGTGACATGGTGAATCATACTGCAGGATGATTCACCATGTCACCTTATTAGGATGGAGATACTGTGGTAATAAAGAGATGGATAAATAATTTCCCTCTGGGATTATTTAAGTATTTCTGATTTTGATTCTGATATGGTTAGCAACAATACTTTGGTGGGTCGTAGCATTTAAGCAGTGCTCAGTTGGTACTAAGCTGTCTATAGAATTTTGAAGCTGTAATGAAGACACTAAAAATCTGCCATCTTTTTTGGCAATTTGATATATATCTTGTGTGAATTGCAGTCTCAATTGTTGTTCTTAGCTAACAAGATTGATGCCTGGCGTGGTCTTCCACTTCTGCAGCACATTTGCTTCATGATTTAGCCTTAATTGTGGTAATCCTCTTTGTTGTAAAGACTGGTTATTTGAAATACTGTTGCCTTTCTGTCATTTCAAACCAGTGTCCCCCTTTTCCTCTGACCTCAAACATCAATAGAGCATCTTGATTCACACAGCTACTGCTCATGGCGTATTGTCACTTTGAAGGAGTATTCTCTGTAAACCAGAGAGATGGATGAATCAAAATCCCAGTAGAACAGTAGTTTCTGAAAAACGTAGACCAGCCTTTCTGGCACCAACAACCATTCTATTCTGATGTTTCAGTAAATCATCTTTAATCTGTTTAGATGCCCAAATATATTGAGTTGCTGCCATTGTATTGGCTGAACCAGACAAAGACCCAAAGATTCTGCCAGACACAGAGCATAGTCTATAAGATTTATTGGATATCTGAAGCTGGTGGGAGTCAGGAAACTTCTGCAGGAATACACAGGAAACTCTATAAAGGGAGAAGAAAGATTAATAACTGTTAAACAGTCAGCAAAACTAAAATGACTCAAATCATAAACAACTAACCTGTTTAGGATCAGTTTATAGGGTATATTCCAGATGGAAAGTTCCTCCAGGAATTCATCTATAATGGCAATCCAAAGTTCCTCCTCAGTCTGCACACGATGGAATTATTCTCACTTCTCCTGTGAGAAACCAGGGAACGGCAGGCTAGGGTAATGACCACACAATAGGTAACATGGAAACAGGGTCTTGGTCAGGTTTGATTTGGTTCATGGACATCAAAAAATCTGTCAGTGATTAATCCAGATTCCAACAAAACAGGAGACAGACAAGTGTCATACATGAAGAGGCAGAGATCAGGCTACTTGTCTAAGGGCTTTGAAAAACTTGGAGGTCGGGGCAAAGAAACAGGATCGATGTCCAGAAATCAGATGCTTGGTAGAAGTTAAGTGAGGACGAGGCTGGAAAGGGCACATAAATGTTGTCTTAATGAGAAAATCAATCAATGGGAAGGAAACAATGCTGGACATCTACAGGCTGGAACTTTTGATAATCTGGCAGAGACTTGATAACCTGACTCTCGTCAGATGGATTTCGTTCTGCAGAGCTTCACACATTCATCTGGAATTTCTCCATTGGAGATGTGTTTCAGAAGGAGCGGCTTTATCAAAAATCCTAGCATATGAAACCACTTGTCCATCATCTTTACTGATGTGCTACTTCCACCACTCACATCGAAACCAGCCCGTGATATTGACATTAGGACATAAGCTCCTCCCAAATCCGGTCAGGAGACGGGCGAAAACATCGTTTCCACTAACAAAAGCCTTTAAAGCCGTTCTCTGTTGTTCTTTTAAAGAATTAATATTCGGTAGATTGGACCACACTGATGAAATAGCGGTATCAATGTTACAGCTAGCTTCCTCGCTGCGAGCCGCCATTGTTGACGGAATCCAAAGAGTTGCTTCTCTGATACATAACAGCTACGGAAATCCCGCCTGGTGATCCAGATTGGCTCGTCCATTTATTGAAATCCATCCCAATGGCAGCAATTCCAGATGGATGTGTGGAGCCATGTGGAGCCGTGTGGAGCTCTGCGGAACGACATCAATCTGCCAAGAGTCAGTCAGACTTGAAGGCTGGTGAGTGGTAAAATAGAGCAGATCACAAATTAATGTAATTGTACTGATTGTAGTAAAAGAGGCTGCCATGGCAGAGTGGAGAAAGACATAAAACAATAGAAAATTCACTATTTGTGTTAATCAGTAATTGAATGAATGTACGTTACAAGAGAATATACAGAAAAAACATACAAAACCAGACAACAAGCTGCTACAAAAAAAATCATTTTACTGTCACCATGGGGAAACCAGGAAAAGACAATTATGAACACCTGCAAAGAGACAAAAAAAACAAAAACAACAATAAAAGCAGCAGCAAGAGCATGGAACAAAACTGATACTGATGGAGAAAAATGTATAACAACATATCAACTGTATTATGAGTGCATAAGTGTGCGTGTGAACGTCCTAAATATGTAGGGCCTTACATTAATTGTGCTCAGTGATGGGTGCAGAGGGCCTCCCCCATTCTCTCCATGGATCAGAAGCAAGCAAAGAGGTCCTCAAGATCCATGACATCAGCACCCCCACAGAGCACAGAGGCCAGGCAGCCCACCACAGGGACACCATGCATCCACCCAGAGGACAACAGAGGAGATCCCTGGACAGAGTCCCCGCAGCTATAGAGCAGAGGCCCCCCAGGAACCGCCGGAGACTGCCTACCAACCCGGCCAGGCCCGGGTCATCCATGCGTGAGTCAGGTGTGGAATCCAGAGCCCTGCAGGCCCGATGGGACGCACTGTGCATGTACTAACAGTCTCTTTAGTCGGGTAAATGCAGCCAACATGCATATCAAGATTTCTATGGCGTGAACTCTGTTCCAGTATTGTTGCAAGCAAAGAACATTTTGTAGATGGAAATTTGAAAAAAAAAATGTTTAGAATGGGGCGACTGTGGCTTGATGAGTTGAGTAGTCGTCTGGCAATCAGAATGTTGTGGGTTCTGTTGAGATTAATGTTTATACTTCATTAACCAATTTATCTTGTTATGATGTAGTAATGTAAGCTTCTGATATAATCATATTACTCACATGATAGCTTAATCATGTCCCCTGTGAAGAAACAGAAGAGACTCTGTTTCTTCCCTTCCTGAAACAAGAAGACTCAGCTACAAGATTATGTGCTGACTGGACGTGATTACTCAGCTGTGTATTTTTGTTGACAACTGAGGCTGTAAACTATCTGTTCCCCCACCCCTCAGTACAGCCTCCGTCATTGTAACTAGGGACACGCCCCTTTCTTAATAAAATCGAGGAGAACGTTGAGACCGGCAGAGTGGGTTGGAGATTGTAACTGTGCGGTCTCTCCCTACTCTCCTCGAGAACGAAACCAAACTAATTGCCTTTGTGTCTTTCTTTCCCTGTTTATATGATGTTCTAGGTGCTTAGACCTGACAGGTTCAATTCCGGCTTCCCCTTGCCACATGTTGATGTGCCCCTGGGCAAGGCACTTAACCCCAAGTAGCCTACCCAGCTGCGTCTCGGTGTTAGAATGTGTGCGCGTTAGTGAGAGCGACTGGGTGAATGTGGCTATAGTGTACAGCGCTTTGGGTGGTCAGCATGACAGGAAAAGCGCTATATAAGTTCAGTCCATTTACCATTTAGAAACATTATCATATTTAATATTTTCAAATTTAGTTTTTCAATTTTGCTTTACAGATTTTATATTTTCAAATAAATCTTTTTTCAAATTTCCCTTTTTCAGATTGAGTTTTACAAATTGCATTCTTTTCAAATTGCGTTTTAGAGACCACATTCTCTTCACTTCTGGGGTCACCTTTCCTCTGGAGTGAGGAGCAAAGATGCATTTCTATTGGTCTGCATGGACATTAGCAACAGCATTTTTATTGGACAATGTGAAGACAAGACAGTCTGAAAATGCCAAAGTAACTGTCAAAACCTGTTTTTGATTTAGAAGTTTTGCTAAGTTTAATTTCTGGATTTTTTTTTCTAATTTCCATATACAAAACGAGTTCTTTGCTTGCTACAATAATGGAACAAAATTAATTCCATAGTTTCAAGTTTAACTGTTTATAACTAAAACTTCTTTCTGTAAAATCAAAGCTCTACCTTGTCAACTACATGCATGCATTTATTTTCTCTAACTATACACTTAAAAAGTAAGATATGTTACATTTCTCCTATTTCTGAATTTCTTTCACTGGTTTCCCAGCTTGTCCACAATAACTCAATAATTTTTCCAGCTTTCAAAGAGCTAATTATGATGAATGATTTAGTTAGCCCTAAATTTTAGTGGGGTCTCATATTGTAACTCTGTCTTCCCTTGTCTTCTAGAAACCAGGTTTCTACACAGTTAAATAGCTTTCTACATTGCAGAATGGTATATCTTTCTTTCTTTCTCATATTTATATTTGAATTACATTTATTGGTCAGTTTTATTCCAGTTTCCTTATTTTAAACCAAGTCATTTTATTAATTAACTGTGTTCTTAAGAGACACTGTACTGTAACTAAACATGACTGACCGGGTGATAAATGTTCTGTGCTCTAATAAATGTGACTCACTGATGAAAACATTATTATAACAGTCAAACTAATCACAACCTAATGTGTCAGTTTACTCTAAGTTAATGATCTGTGACCTAAATAACAATAAAGCACAGTGTAATTAAAAGTGTTTATGAGAGGTCTTTCATTCTGGATGGACATGGTGCATTAAGTACCACCAATGTGTCTAGTATAAACACCTGTGTCAAGGTCTGTGAGAGACATGTCAACTGACATAAAAAATTACAGGATTAAGAAAATAGGGAAAAAATGGGTGTGTGATCAGTGCTGCTAGCTGACCCACAACTTAAGCATATTTTTGAAACACTCCAAAAAAGTAATCAAGAAGGTTTGCGTTTTGCAAAGTTTGTGTTTGGCCCTAATAAAGCTGTTTGTTTTAGGTTAGAATCCAACATCCGTATATAGAAATTATTGTTCTTTTACTGCCATTACACTATGGCAAATCTGACTTTCATTTCAATGATGTAGGAAGATGTGCGGTGCAATAGAGAAATTTAGTTATCTTTCTTTTTATATTCTATGGAATAATCTTCTTTTGACTGTGTTTTATGTTTAAAAAATTCAGTTGATTCTCTATATGGATTACTTGTGTACACAGTGCAATATAAAATTTTGCTGGGATTTTTTTGTTTGTTTCTAAGGTTGAATTCTTCAACTTTACCCACATTTAGCTTGTGTCATGGTTTTTAAGTGTTTGGCCCCTATGCAGATACAGACGGAGGCAGAAACAATTTTAAGATGTTTATTAAAGGCTCAAAATAACGGGAAAGCACACAGTGTGTGAGACAGGCGAGGTCTGAACGTCAGAGCTGGATCGACTGCGGGAAGAAAGGGGAATAATGTTACTGAGGATCGAACCAGGTGAAGCTGCGCCGCTTACCGTTTAGTCGGGGAGACCTATCCGAGGAGACTAAGTGACGAGGGAACTCTGTGACCGTAACTCGTTGATGGAAACAGGTGGCTGAGTGACTGGAGGGCTGACAGATGTAATGCTGGCGAGGGGTCCGGAGAGCACCACAGACAACGGATGACGGGAGGAGCAGATGGAAGAACCGGAGTGTTGTGGGTGAACCAGGTGAATCCAGGAAGGGGGTTCTCACGCCCGGCTTGGTATCACCAAGGGAGTATGAGGGGAGATGCCAGAGCAAAATCTGAGCGGCGGGGATTCTGAAGAGCTAGTTCATTGAGCACGACGCCAAGACAGGTGAGTAAATCCAAACACGACAAAACTGGAGAACAACAGGAGACAAAGTTAGTCCAAAAACAGGGTTTCCAAGAACTCACAAGTACAAGGCACAGGAGACAGGTCAGAGGCCTAGGCATACCACGACTGGGTTAACACTCTGGCGTCTTCCATCTGTCTTAGCACTCCTTAAGTAGCCCGCGATGAAGGCTCCTGACGAGCAGTAGGTGTGGGCCACGCCCACCAGTCAACTACAACCACCTGTGAATCAGAGTTAGAGCACGGAAACACAGAGAACCCTGACACTACCCCCCCCCCCAACAGTCGCCTCCTGGCGGCCCAGATGACAAAGTAGATGGATGAGAGGACCAAAAGACATTAAGCAGCGCCTCATCGGCAACTGCCAAGCCGGGGACCCATGACCGCTCCTCAGGACCGCGACCCTCCCAATCGACCAGGTACTGATACCCCCTACCTCGTCGATGGGCATCAACGATCCTGAGGATGCGGGGGTTCAGACTGTCCTGGATGGGTGGAGGTGGTTCGGCTGGAGGGCAAAGCTCACTGTCGATAACTGGTTTAATTTGGGAAACATGAAAAGTAGGGTATACTCGGGAATGTGGAGGCAGGCGCAGACGGACGGAGGTGGGACTGATGATAGTTTCGATCTCATAGGGTCCAGTGAAATGAGGGGCAAGTTTCTTGGCTGTCGGGTTCGTTAAGACGTCTCTAGAGGATAACCAGACCTTCTGACCGGGGCGATACTGGGGGGCAGGAACACGGTGCTGGTCGGCGAACCTTTTGTTCTGCTCTGCGGTGCAAGTGAGGGCGGTGACAGTGGATCTCCAAGTTTCCTGACAGCGGTTGATGTACTGGCTGACAGATGAGACTGGTATCTGGAGTTCGGTATCTGCAGGTAGAAGAGGCGGTTGATATCCGAGGGCAACTTCAAAGGGTGAATGTCCTATAGCTGACGAAACATGAGAATTAAGGGCATACTCAACCCAGGCCAAAAACTTGTTCCAATCAGTGGGTGACGAGGAGGTGAGGCAGCGAAAGGTGGTTTCTAATTGTTGACTCATCGTTTCGGTTTGACCATTGGTCTGAGGGTGGTATCCGGAGGTGAGGGTGTAGCGGGCACCGAGAGCAGAACAAAAGTGCCGCCAAACCTGGGAGACGAACTGGGGACCCCCGGTCAGAAAGGATGTCCACTGGGATGCCGTGGAGGTTTAACACGTGCTTAATGAGTAGTTGGGCAGTTTGCAGGGCGTTAGGCAATTTGCCTATCGGGATGAGATGACATGACTTGGAAAACCGGTCAACGACAGTCAATATAGTGATCGTACCTTGGGATGATGGGAGTCCAGTGACCAAATCCAAAGCAATGTGGGACCAGGGGCGTTTAGGAATAGGGAGTGGATTAAGCAAACCGGAGGGATGCTGATTAGATGGCTTGTTTTGAGCACAGATGGGACAGGCACGAACATATTCCCGTACATCCTTTGTCCAAGATGGCCACCAGAAGCGACGGGATACCTGGGACTGCATACGATATATTCCAGGGTGAGCTGAGAACTTCAAATCATGGCTCCAACGTAACATATCGGGACGGGCTGATTTGGGGACGTATTTTAACCCAGCGGGCCCGGTACCTGGATCAGGATCTAACAGTAAGGCTTGGTTTATACGATCCTCCAGATCCCAACGTAGAGCCCCAAAGGTGCATGTAGGTGGGAGGATGTGCGCTGGCTCCCTTTCCTGTTCCAGAGGTGCAAACTGTCGAGAGAAGTCGTCAGGCTTGATGTTTCTGGAGCCGGGGCGATAGGTTATTGAGAGGTTGAATCTGGAGAAGAAAAGGGACCAGCGGGCTTGATGGGGATTAAGACGTCGGGCAGACTGTAGGTAAGCGAGGTTTTTGTGGTCTGTCTAGATTACTATGGGCTGCTCGGACCCCTCCAGCCAGTGTTGCCACTCCTCTAATGCTAGTTTAATGGCCAACAGTTCACGGTCCCCTACGTCATAATTTCACTCGGCTGGAGACTGCCAGCGAGAGAAAAAGGCACCAGGATGCAGTTTGTTGTCAGAATCTGACAGTTGAGATAATACAGCTCCTACACCTGTATCTGATGCGTCAATCTCCAGGGTGAATTGTTTGGCTTGGTCGGGATGAATGAGTATGGGGGCCTGTGAAAACCTAGTCTTTAGTTCGGAAAACGAGGTCTCAGCCTCAGAAGTCCAGACAAAAGGGATCTTTGTAGAGGTTAAGGCATGCAGAGGGGACGCGATCTGACTGTAATTCTTAATAAAACGTCTGTAAAAGTTGGCAAAACCTAAGAACCTCTGATGTTGTTTTCTGGAGTCTGGGGTTGGCCACTCTACTACTGCCTTAATCTTCTCTGAATCTGATCTGACCTGTCCTCCCTCTAAGATGAGACCAAGGAAAGAAACTGAACTCTGGTGGAATTCACACTTTTCAGCTTTGACAAACAAACGGTTTTCTAAGAGACGTTGGAGGACTAGGCAGACATGTTGTTGGTGCTGAACTGGATCACTAGAGTAAATCAGAATGTCATCTAGATAGACAAATACAAAGACGTTCAGAAAGTCCCGTAGGACGTCATTAACCAATGCCTAAAAGACAGACGGGGCATTACACAAGCCAGAAGGCATGACCAAGTATTCGAAGTGACCAAGCGGGGTTTTAAAAGCCGTCTTCCATTCGTCACCCTGACGAACCCGGACCAAATGGTAAGCGTTACGCAAGCCAAGCTTGGTAAAAATGACGGCTTTCTGGACTGGTTCTAGGGCTGAAGACAACAGGGGAAGCGGGTACTTATTCTTAACAGTGATTTGGTTAAGCCCTCGGTAGTCGATACACGGCCAGAGGGAACCATCTTTCTTCCCTACGAAAAAGAAACCGCACCTAATGGAGAGGAGGAAGGGCGAATTAATCCAGCCGACAGAGACTCACCTATATATTTCTCGAGCGCCTGACGTTCAGACCTCGAGATATTGTAGAGGCGGCTGGAGGGTAGAGGAGCCCCCGGTAGCAAATCTATAGCGCAATCGTATGGGCGATGCGGAGGAAGTGAGCACGCCTGACTTTTACTAAAAACTAAGCGCAGGTCGTGGTACTGTTAAGTCGATGGAGACCTCTAATTCAGTGGGAGAATTGGAGGGATGGGAAACTGGCTGAGCTGACTGCAGGCAGCGTAAATAGCAGGCAGGGGACCAGGATTATAACCGAGACTCGGCCCAGTTCAAATGAGGATTATGAATAGTTAACCATGCCAGACCTAGAACAACCAGAGAGTGTTTTACCGGGAAAACGAAAAAAGAGAGCTGCTTTCTGTGTTTACCAGAGACAATAATCTCCAGAGGATCGGTCTGATGTGTAATCAAAATTAATTTTTCTCCATCCAAGGCGGAGACTTGGAGGGGCGCAGATAAAGGGACTGTCTCGATACGAAGCTGGGTGACCAAACCTTGATCAATCAGGTTAAAATCGGAACCGGAGTCAACTAAAACTGAGACATTAAGGCTGTCTTGGTTAAAAACCAAAGTTACGGGCAGACAGAAACGAGACGGGACCTGATCATCAAAAAACTTGGGGAACGAAACTCTGCAACGGTCCACCGTCTTCCCCACTACAGGCGACGTCTTTTGGTCGTACCGGGCAGGAGTTTACAAAATGTCCTTCACCGCCACAGTAAAGGCACTGATTCTCTGAGAATCGTTGTTGACGTTCCTCACGAGTTAAATGAATGCAGCCTATCTGCATGGGTTCGGGGGGGGGGGCGATGGTGGTGTTACTGCTGGCCGCTGGGAACCTATTCCCTGTGCAGGTGGACCAGATGGCCGTATAGGTCTCTCAGCTCGGCCCCGGTTCCGACTACGTAACCGGGCGTCCAGCCGAATAGCTAACGCGACCAAACCCTCGAATGTGCTGGGCTCTTCTTTAAATTTTCATCCAACACTTGAAAAAAGACTGCCTTTAACGGCCTGGCTTCCCAGCCGGCGGAGACGCGTCGTCTGCATTGTTTTAGAGAGAGTAAAGAGTGTGACTGCTGCACCGGATCCTTAAACTCGCTGATAAATTCTGAAAAGGTGCAACCAAAAGATCTACAATCGGAAAAGCAAGTTTCTGCCCATCTAAGGGCTCTTCCTGTTAATAATCGTAAAACGAACAAGATCTTGGTTTGATCGGTGGAAAAGGTACGAGGGGAACGATTAAAGACTAGATTACACTGGAAAAGGAAACCTCCGCAATCCCCACTATCTCCTGAAAACTTCTCTGGACTCGGAGACGAGCTTTCTGAGAAAGGGGTTTGATCGGTGGCTTCAGCTGTCAAGTTAGCAGAGGGCAGAGCGCTAGGAGCATTAGTGACAGGCTGACTCGACGCGGAAGAGAGAGAAGCCATCAGCTTGCTAAACTGAGCAGCGACTAGCTGTAATTGTTCTTGCGTAGAATTGACTGCTAAACCGAGAGCCTGTAACTGTTCCTGCTAGGCGGTTAATTGCCGACCGAATGTATCTGCTGGGCTTTGTTGGCCAGAGTGTTCTTCTGTCATGGTTTTTAAGTGTTTGGCCCACATGCAGATACAGACGGAGCCAGAAACAATTTTAAGATGTTTATTAAAGGCTCAAAATAACGGGAAAGCACACAGTGTGTGAGACAGGCGAGGTCTGAACGTCAGAGCTGGATCGACTGCGGGAAGAAAGGGGAATAATGTTACTGAGGATCGAACCAGGTGAAAATACCAGAAGCTGCGCCGCTTACCGTTTAGTCGGGGAGACCTATCCGGGGAGAGTAAGTGACGAGGGAACTCTGTGACCGTAACTCGTTGATGGAAACAGGTGGCGGAGTGACTGGAGGGCTGACAGATGTAATGCTGGCGAGGGGTCCGGAGAGCACCACAGACAACGGCTGACGGGAGGAGCAGATGGAAGAACCGGAGTGTTGTGGGTGAACCAGGTGAATCCAGGAAGGGGGTTTTCACGCCCGGCTTGGTACCACCAAGGGAGTATGAGGGGAGATGCCAGAGCAAAATCTGAGCGGCGGGGATTCTGAAGAGCTGGTTCATTGAGCACGACGCCAAGACAGGTGAGTAAATCCAAACACGACAAAACTGGAGAACAACAGGAGACAAAGTTAGTCCAAAAACAGGGTTTCCAAGAACTCACAAGTACAAGGCACAGGAGACAGGTCAGAGGCCTAGGCATACCACAACTGGGTTAACACTCTGGCGTCTTCCATCTGTCTGAGCACTCCTTAAGTAGCCCGCGGTGAAAGCTCCTGACGAGCAGTAGGTATGGGCCACGCCCACCAGTCAACTACAACCACCTGTGAAGCAGAGTTAGAGCCCGGAAACACAGAGAACCCTGACAACTTGTGAACACTCTGTGTAGGATTTTAGCTGGGACCTCCCTAAATTCTTAAACATTAGTAACCACACACAAACATGTGCTTTTCTTGAAGGAAGCTGTAAATCTCAGTATTTATTTTGTCAGTCCCTGTTTGTACTATTGAAGAAGTTAATGGGCATGCCTTTCCACAACTGATAACAAGAGCATTTAGCAGCACATAAGAATGCATGTGGGATTGGATTTATTTGATGCCAAATGTGGATTAATGGGATACCGTTTTGTTTCATTTTGTTGCTTGAATAAAATGGTTGTGCTTTAATGCTAAAGTTTGTAGCTTCACTCCACCTTATTTGCTGGCATTTCTGAGACACAAGCCTACCTCCTAGCATCATCCAATCTTTCACTCTGGCACCTACTGAAATCTCATTGAGCATCACTAGCTAATAGCTCAGCCCCTTTAGCTGTTGTATAACTGGTATTTCTTTATGAGACCATTGTGGTCTTTCCAGCCCTGAGAGGTCAGGCCCCACTGCAGTGGTCAAAATAAATGGCTCATTTCCTAGCCGTGGCATGATGGAAGGGTTACAGTTCCTCCATTCTTCCCTTCCTGGCCATCAGAAACAGGGCAAGCCTTAAAGAGTGTGTCAAACCACTCTTTGCTCCTGCTTCATGTACTCAACACCACATGGGTCATTATGAGCTGATTCATTGAGACAACACTCTTCACAGAAAAAACAAGTCTCTGTAAAGGGGTTCTTCCAATGTGACTGGGAGAGAAGGTAGCTTGAATTCAACCAGCCATAGAAGATGTGGTTGATTTAATTTTATAAGGAGTGAAACAATGAGTCAGGATGGGCTACTGCTGACTTCTCAGTAAAAAAAGGCAGCCGTCCCATCTGGAGGTGACCAAGTGGGATTTGCATCAAACGTTACTGGATCTCATTGCTGTCGTGTTCTATACAGGATGAAAGAGGCAAAGAAGGAGGAGCTCATAGGGGGCGACTAGCTCTGGGAACTGAAGAAAAAAAATTGGCTTTTGGTTTGCACATTTTATGGGAACTCATGGCAAACGTCATTGGACAACCAACTTGCTGCCCAGGCACTCATGACTATATGATGTATCTGGTTTCCATCATGCGAAAGATGCTTACATGAACATGCACATGCATGTATAAATGAACATATCTGCACATGTGCCAACATACCCACGCTGGGTCATGCAGTTTGAACATTAGTCATGAATCAAACAAGCACTGTATTCTCCATGTCTTGCTAAATCACACACACACACACACACACACACACACACACACACACACACACACACACACACACACATTCACATTGCAGTTAGCATCTGGCACCAATCAAATAGCTGTAGTACACAGCCAGGCCGATTCTTGTTTTCCTGCAAGTCTGCACCTATGTACCAGTGGTTCCTTCCCAGTGCTCCAATAAAAGCCCACTAATGATCCCCTCATATCCCTTGCCCACACCCTGACTCTGGAACCCAGCCCGCGGATGCACATACCGAGGGGCACTTTATGAGTCAAGTGGCCGTGCTTGCCCGTGATGTCATCCTCAACTCGCACTTAATCCTGCCAATCCCTCGAGAGCTGCCAGCCAGCCGCACCAATAATACAGCTTTGTTCCGTCTTTTAATTTTTGACGTCTTTTTTTCTTTCTTTACTTTTTGTTTGGCTGTTTGTCCTGCAGGCTTAATCTAGGGGTGGATATTTTCGTAAAGGGCTTTCCCCAAAATACATGGCTCCTCCAATTACTGACACATTAACTGCTTCTCCTCTGACACCCTACACATCAGGCAGACACTGACCAACTGTTTTAAGAAGTACTTTAATGAAGCTACAGTAAACGATTTTAAGTTTTGCTCTGCCCTCTAGAGAGCGGCATTTGTTTGAAAAGGAAATTCTTTGACCTATACTCACACATTGTAAATCCCCGCATGCATGCTTTTGTGTTTGAAAAAAATATATTGTATACTTTTTGTTCTTTAGTTTTGTTCTATAAATGTTGAATGGAAAGAAACATTTAGAAATAAGGAATGTTTCATTGGTGCCTAAATCATATTTTCACCAGTGTTCAGTTCAAGACAATAGCTGTGATGCGAGTTTCCAAGCTGCTTGTCTGCAACTTAGACTGATTATTGCATCACTTTTTTCTAACGGGTGGAATTCTGACAGATAAATATTATTAAATAAACTAATGCAAATATTTTTCATGAGTAAAAACAGTATTTAAACACAGACACAGTCAATTCTATTGGTAGCCCTGGTAAAAAAAATGCCTAAAATAAATACACTTTTTCTTGCGGCACTAATGTCGCACACTGAATAAAAAAAAAAAAAAAATCCAACCTTCATATTGAGTACCCCTTTCATTCAGTGGAAAAAAGCTATCCAATGACGGTATATAATTGTTTTTCATATAAACTTACTCTTGCTGTTAATACTGTAGTAATACTGAAGTAATTTTATTAGAAAAAAAATACCAATAAAAAACAATGAAAACAAATGTGCAAAAACGATTTAATTGACAACTATTGAAAATAAATATAACCAACTGAGTCAACCCCAAAACAGGAGAGTCAAGCAGGCCTTGAATCACTCCCACATTAACAAGCCTGCAGCCTTTTTGTTCTGGAGTAGTGGTGGGGGGTGGGTGATTATTAGTTACATGTGTTCTACAAAACGGATTTTACAAACATAAAATAGCAGACATGTAATGTAAAGTTGCTGGAAATAATTTTGTCCAGAAATAAATAATTAATTATAAAGAATAAAAAAAAACATGATGGTACTTCTAAAGTGGAAGTGTGTTGTGTAGTTTGTTGTGTTTAGCTTGATGCGTATTAGCACACATCACTGGCATGCTTCCTGTCTGTTTAAGTTATTTTTGGGGCTAGCTGGCTGTTTTTCCACATTCTGTTTTGCTCCACTCCATTAATTAGAGTGAGCAGATACACCTTGTGTTATAATTACCTCCAGTAGTTCCATTTGTTTGCACACCTTTAAATACCTGGCTTCCACAGCCGTTCTCTGACAGATTGTCTTTGAGCGTTCAGTGAATAGCTTTCCAGCGTTTTGTGTGCATCGCTTACTCTGACCAGTTTCTCTGTTTTTTGATTCCCTGTTTGCCTTCCCCTCGCTGGATACCTCAATGGCCTTCTGACTCTGGACACGACCTTGGACTGTTTTGACCACAATTCGAGCCTAGTCCTTTGTTCCTGTCTGCCTTCTCCTGCCTGCCAACCCATGTATGACCCTAGCTCGCCTCACAGACCTGTCTGGCTTGAATGTTGGGTTCTGTGATTTGCTGCTCATAACGATCCCTGGTAGTTAAGTTTTTCCCGGTTGCACACAGATCTTACTTCCTCAGAAAAGGTGATACAAGGACATGCTATAAATCATTGGAAAGCTGAGTTTGTGTAGTTTCATAAAATACTGGACATGATGGGTTTGAGCAAGAAGATGGGTGTTGTTTGTAGTGTTTTTTTTTCTGCTGAGTCAGCCTTGTCTGAAGGACCTTTAAATGTCCTCACATGTGTTTATTGAGCCGGCACTGGTAAAGGACCTAGCACAGCGACTGTTGGGCCGAACTCTTTTGCATGGTTTGGTATCCCCACTTATGCTCTCTTCTCTTTATCTCAGTTCAGCTCAGCTGAGCTCAACATGCACTCTAACAAGGTGTCCACAGCCCTTCGAAAAGAAACGGCCCTTTAGCATCTTATATCCTCTACCATATTTAACGGTGGCAAGATGGGTTTTCCCCAACATTTTCATCCTTTGCTTTACATCAAACCTACTTACAGTGTTTTGTTGAAAAGACAGCTCAATCTCAGTCTCATCTGGCCAAAACACACAGTTCCACGAAAGCCACACTAAGGCTTAACAATCTCCACAGGTTTAATATTTGTGATTGTATGACTGAAAAACAATTATTCTGGCATCAATTACAAACAGTTCCCTTCTATCCAGATAGCACCGGATGGTAGTTATGGAGATTTAGGGACCCCAGGCTGCAATGCCTTGGTACAATCTATCAACTAGGTTTTTTAAGCCTTTCCTTTCACCATGACCACTGTGCATGATTGAGAGACATACAAATAGGTCTTCACCCAGCCCAGGGGCCAATGGTTAAAAGGAAGAAAGCTCATACAAATATAGATCAACTTGAAAAAGAGAATTATGCATTTAAAATAAAAAAAAGATAAGTCTCAATTCCTTTCATTGTACATGGCTTGTTAAGAGTACCACTAATTGTCCTAATTTTGCCACTGTTAATTTTGTTTAAATTCCCTGTGTATAAGATTTTCTCACTGGCGCACCATCTAGTGGTACACTACATGAATTACAAACAACCTTGCCGTTAAGCGCATAATAACACTACAGAAGCTGCGCAGTATCATAAATGTGGCAATGTAAAAAGCTCCTCCATGTATTTGGTGCCAAGATACTGCTAATAGCTACGGTCACTGTGTGAAATGATTTTTGACACTTTTTTTTTTTTCTAAAGTTGTTTGTAAATTCTGTGAGTTGCATTTTTTTGGGCTTGTTTCTGAATGTGCAGTTGCTTGTTTTGGGTTAATATAAGCAATTATAAACACCAGTAAAGAGACCCACTTTTGCTGTTGCGCTACAGAAACTGTGAACCTGCCAGTTGAAGTATCTCTCCGCCGCTCCGCGTTGACACATAGTCCATAGAGGAGAGAGAGAGACCGTTTCTAACGAGAGGACAGGGTAGTTGCCCTGTTTCTAACATAACACCAAAATGAATTAACTTATCTGTCCTGCAGAAAGCCTGCAACCTCCCTGGTCCAATGAATTATCTCCACCTAGTAATAATAGCGGGTATAGACTCTTGTTTTCTACCAGTTATTACTTCTCTTTTTTTCTTGTTTACTTTCTCTTCCCTCTCGCTGAGAAAGGAGTATGAATGGTCCTTCATTACAACAGAAAAAAGCAAATAGAAAGATCTACTGTCGTCTTTGCTTGTTTTCTACTCCTCCCCAACTGACATCACGTCTTCATATAAAAGACAGATAGGGAAAATACATATGGCAAGTTGGACCCCTTTTGGCTGCTGAAATCAGAAATATTGAAGCAACATGGCACCTCCCAGTGAGTGCACCGGTATGGAGATAAAATTGACTCAAAATATCTTTGTGTGTGTAATACTGGAATTGTAACCTGTGTAAACCTGTTCGTGCAGCTTTGGGCAATTATATGTGTAAAACATGATTTGTAAACCATAAAAAACATTTTGTGTGTAACTATGGGTACTTACAAATGTCTGCTCAAATCCACACACAAATACAAAGAGATTATGAATACAAAATAAATGTACACATGCACAATTACAAATGTGTGTATGCGTTTGCACAAATCCCCGGACAAATCTACGTTTACGCACAAATCACTTTACTTACAAAAGCATGAGGGGTTTTGAGACTCATTTCATGCTTAAGATTCGTGCGTACATGGTGCGTTTAAATCCTCTTGGAAAGCTGGGTCATTTGAGTTTTCCTCAGAGTCTAACGGTATCTCCCTCTTGCAGAAGCGGCCAATTAGATTTCAGTGGAAAAAATATTTTCTTTTCATTTCTTATATATAAGGTAGACCTATATTTACTTTGTGACATACAGCTCAGGTGGAAAAATTGACAAATAGCAAAAAATAGCAAATCACGGTATCAAATTAGTTATGTCATGAGCAGCAGGCACCATGAGAAACCGCAACAATTTATGCTCGTCAAGTCGCACTTTTTTGGATAGTGACACTCGTGACAACCATCAATTCTGATAAAACCGATGTTTTAGCAGCATCTTTGCATGCGTCCTCCAGCGGCGGCAAGTTTATTTTGGATCGGCTGTGAGTTCAGTAGCTCTTGCTTTCATCACAGCTATATGTCCCGCCTTAAATCATAATACTGCAAAGTAGGAATATGCAGGAATATGCTGCTGGGATCCAGTTCTTCACTGCGGTGACTGCTGGCTCTCCTCCGCAGTCACCACAGTCTCTGTGGAGGAGAACTTGCAGTGACTGTGGAGGACGTAGTGGAGAGCGAACTCTCCCTGCAGCAGAGAGGAGGAGAGCTCCCTCTCCCGGGCAGCAGCAGGAAAATCAAGCAGATGGCTGTGGTTTAGCTTCAGTTAGGCTACGTTCACACTGCAGGCCTTTGTGAAATCGGATTTTTTTACGTGTCCGTTCACATTTCCAAATATATGCGACTTGTATGTGATCTCCTGTGTGAACTGCATTCATACGCCTAAGTGTCCCGCATGCGCAGTAGAGGACGCGATGACGTCATACGTAGCAAGCGTGCTCATTGTTTGCGGAAGTAAACATGGATCGTAATGCTGCAGCGTATCTTGCGTTCTTTACGTTATTCTCCAACCGGAGCCAGCACATTACCAACGCAATCTTTTTAAGAAGATCGAAAAGGAAGAGAGCCAAATTTTAGTGATGTGAGCGGCTTTACTGATACGGACTTCATTCATAATTTTCAAATGACAAAGGCAACCTTTATGTGCATCTGAACGGCTCTCTTTAGCACTCTCACGTAAAAACACACATCTTCGGCGGCCATAGCAGCGAGTAAACGCGTTGCCGTGGGGCTGTATTGACTTGCAACAGGTGTTTGTTAGCCATTCGGCTACCATTCAGCCATTCAGCCACTCTTCTGTGTTTCTCTCGTCCTTTGGGAGTGAATGGAAACTTCATGCATTTTTGACCATCCTTGGTCATATGAGCTCCCCTTTTTAGTAAACACTGTGAAGTTAGTTTGAGGTTGAATATGGGATATTTGCGCTCTACTGCTTCTGCTGTGACTGCCTCCTGTTTGAGCCGATACAGGGAACCTGATATGGGGCTGCTGCACTTCCGCCTTACTCCTCTCAAGTCAGACTGTGTCTCAGCTGGGGGAGGAGGGGAGAGGAAAGGGGATTGGAGGAGGAAGGCTGTTTGCTTGATAGTGTGCTCTGATTGGAGAATATTAATTACGTAGAAAGACAGCCTACATAGAAAGACAACCCGTTTTCTGATCTGACCATTTTTGAGCAAATTAACAAAGCTGACTGCCCCTAGCAGGTCCTTTGGTATTCAATTTAGACATTAACATGACCTCATCAGTGCACAACAGACCATATTATACCCCCAAAAGCTCAGGAAAATGAAATTTGTTGTCATGGCCCCTTTAAGTGTGGAAAAGGAGCAAATGTAAAAATCTTTCAAATTGCAAAGATTTTTTTTCCCAGCATTACATGAAATGGCAGAACACAGTAGTAATGATAATCTTGATCGTCACAGCAGCATACATTCCAATGAAATTTGTTCTCTGCATTTAACCCATCCCCTTGGGTAGCAGTGGGCTACCAATGTGCAGCGCCCGGGGGGCAATCTGGGGTTAAGGGTCTTGCTCAGGGACCCAGAGTGGCAATGTGTGGGAGTTGAACCCAGAACCTCTGGGACACAAGCGCAATGCTCTAACCATTAGGCATATTTAATTTTTTTTTACAACAAGGTCTTTTTAATAACAGCTGGAATGTTTACAGTGTCAGGGGTTACGTAAGGCAAATCCTCAAAAACGTACTGCATCAGTGTATAACTTATTGCTTACAACAGAAAGTGAACGTCTTAGAGTTTTCTACCTGGGTTTCTGTTGTAAAAAAAACTGGCTGAAGCGATACAAGTTTCCTCACTTGATTAACTTTTTCTATATTTATACATTTGTTTTATCATCATTATTTTGCCTGAAAACTAGAGCGGACACGTAAACAGCTTCTCCTTCTAAAAGGGACTCTACAAAAAATCTTGAGTAAATGGATTGCAAGAGGAGTATATAGAGCTTGAGAGTCCATTAAAACTGACTGCCACCAGAAAAAAAAAGAAAAGAAAATTCCCCAAGGTATCAAACAATGCTGTAGCTGGGGTTAAGTGCTAGGATTTCAGTCGATGGGGGATTTGGGGGTCTCTGCGATTTTAAGCCTCTATCCCCAAACCTTGCCTTCATGCCCACCTCTCTACCAATACACACTCTCTCTCTCCACGTCTCTTTCACACACACACACACACGCACACATATAACTGCTTCTTTCCACTCGCCCCCACAATGCCCCCCAGGTCCCAGTCATCTGCCATAATCAGAATGATGATATACGGGCTGCATTAAAAGAGAGGGGCTGCTGACATGCAGGACAAAAGCCCCTCACAGCGTGTCCAGGAAGCCTGCCCATCCAGGTGCACTCTCCTTCAGAGCCGGAGGCCTGCCGCTCTCCCTCCTCATTCCCTCTCACTCTTTTGGCCTCTCTCCTTTTCTTACCCCCCCTCTCCCGACAGTCCCCAAACACAGCGTGAGCCAATCCAATTCAAGACTAAAAGTAAAAAAAGGAGAGGAGCAAATGAGGAGAGGAAGGGTTGCATGGACGTAAGGAGGGATTTGCGGAGTAGGATTCGAGACAAACTGAAGTACCATCAGAAAGGGAGGGCTGCAAAGATGAGGAGGACTCAGGTGTGCTGAAAAGACAGGACATTTGAGCAGTCATCGATGGCGAGGGAAGGGGAGACGAAGGGTGGTCAGTGAGCTTGATACAATGGTGATAGTAAAAGTCTCCCCTTTCACTCTTTGCTTCCCTGTCTTTAGCTCTGTTGCTCACCGTCTCTATCTAGCTGACCTACCGCAGCGCATCACAAGGCACAGAGGAAGGCTAAAGGAAAGGAGAGAGGAGCGGCTGATTGGATGGGTGGCGACAGGGAGGAGGAGTGTGTCATTGGTTGCACATCATCACTGACAGCCATCGGCTCTTCTGTCAACAGGTCATTTAGACGGTGGGGGGGGGGGGGGGGCATGCAACCACACACAACTATGCAAAAGGGAACAGTTACTCGTTAACGTATGTTGCTCTTTGTCTGTATAAGGAAAATGTTTTCTTATATTTTATTTGAAAATATAGTTCCGTTTGTAGCTTGCACTTTAGTGACTTAATTTTCTCAAGTTAGAGAAACATTACACTTGTGAATTGGAGGAAAATCCCAACAGTTACTCCATGTTTTAATAAAAACTACTGGTGCATTTCCCAATGGCTCTAAAAGGTGACAGTAAATAGTGTTTGTATGTAATTAAATATGGCTTAATTGTAGTGCTTTACCTTGGCTCCCTAAACAAGTATTAGTTTCTGAGATGACAGAGGCGGTGTCCTGGACTTGTGCAGACGCCCCTTGGCTCGATCTGTAGAGTTTACCGCGCATCACTGCCGTGATTTCCTCTGGGTTGGTTTCTTGCTGGAATTCTGAGAACTCTGGAAATGGTATGTATTCCACCCTTAAGTTTTCTGAATCCATCTTTCTCCTCTTGCCTATCATGATCTGTCTCCAAACTCCTGCCAGAAAAACAATATCCCAGCTGAATAATGCTAGTCCTCTTGTACTGGACTGCCAAAAATGTGGTTACTGAGATGTTTATTACTTAATTTTGTTTTTAAATAATATGGAGAAGTGTAATCAGATAGTTCAATCTATCATTAGATTTATTTTTTCTTCCTCGTGGGATTTTTGGAAGATTTCCTGCTGGCTCTCTCTTAAGAAATACTTTCTTGCCCCACTCTACCATAAGCTGAAGATGTGATTATCATTCCATGATGTTCTTGTCTTGAAGTAAGCAGTCATACTAGCTAAGCCAGGGAAAGTTAATTGACATAGCAAACTTGAAGAGATTTGTGTAAAACCATTCCCATGCATGAAAATAGTAACAGTAAAATGTATGCATCAAATGAAAAGAAAGGGATGATAAAATTCCACATTCAAAACAAATAAATGCTAATTAAATAATTAAAAGATGAAAATCTCCAGAATCTTTTACCTTTATTGAAAAGCTACAGTAAACAGTAATGTTTTTAGTCTTGATTTTGAAGGATTCAGCGGTTTCTGCACGCCAGGTATATGCAGTTTTTACCAGAGCTGAGAAGCATAGAAACTATAAATACTCCCTCCCCGAATTTAGCTGTGGTTCACTGACTAAACACGTCTCAGATCACCTGAGGTGTCTATGATGTTCATCAGCAAGTCGGAAATGTATTCAGGACTGAAGGTTAATAGGAATCATAAAAAGCATGGAGTATACGACATAGAATAGTAAGAGTATAGGATGAAATAACAGACAAGGGGTTGCCATAGATTTTAGGCTTTGTGGCTTTAAAGGCTGGTCAGAAGTCTTGAGGTGAGAAAACAAATGGACATTTGCCAGTGTTGCCAGGGAAACAGGTATGTGCAGTCATCATGAGAGAGGATTGTGTTTCCAGGGAAATGAACACGCGCCATTATCATGTGGTCGTGGAACCGAAGAGGACTGATCACGATGGAGGCTGTGGAAGAGGAGATGAGAAAGAACCAATCAGGACTGTGGTAAAGCTCAAACAATGTAATCTTTAAAAAAATTGTTGGTGATGAACATGTGGGCTTTCCATGCAGTAGATGCAGAATGTAGAGATTGTGTGAGGGGCTCCCCTTGGCCAAGGTGATTTTATCCTTCCACTGCTTTTTATAAATTGACTTTAACATTGAGCTCTTCAACCTGTCCTGAAGGATTTTCCTGGTGTTGGTCAAGACTCTGAAAGCAGCACTGGATGAGCTGCAGCTGCAAATCTGATTTTTTTACACACATCAGTATCGACACCATTACAATAATCTAAGCAACTGAAAATAAAAGCATGTCTCCTTTTTCTGTCTTGTTTTGACAGGAAATCCTTTATTCTGGCTATGGCTTAAGTTTGTAATAGGCATTGGTAGTAGGTTTTATTTAACAAACGAATCGCTTGATCAACCCATTTGCGCTGAATTCTTAAAGTTAGAATCTTCTTAGCTTCCACATTTTTTTTTATTTTGCCCAGAATGCATTCATCTCTCGGTCAAAATCAAATCACATAGACTGGTCAAATTTGAAATAAATTGTACTACACTATACATATATTTTTTTAAACATAGTTTGAAATTCTACACCGATTTAAGATTCTTAAAACAGTATATTTGTGGAAGAAACGTACTCCCCCCAAATCTCATGTTATTTCTTGGATGCAACCGCGATTGGAAATATACCAGAGTGTGTTTTGGTAGTTGTGGCGCTGCATTTCACCTTGGTGAAAGCTGGACTCTGATTAAAATGTTTAATCCCAGAAAAAAATATCAATTAATTTGTCATTTCATCCATTTTTTTTAGCAAACTTTCCCAGAGACTGCCTGGCAACCAGATCCACCATGATAAAAACAAAAGAAAAAAGAGTTTAAGAATATTATGACAAAGAGTCCTGGATATAAGTAGAATAACCAAATTGTCTGTTTCAAACACTTTCACCAAATGTTGGGTCATAAATGTGTGATCTATACTTATTCTTACTAACCTGACGTAAAGCCGCCTAATTTGGAACACATTTTTGATCTGAAAATGTTTTGTCAGTACTGTAAATCCTACCAGTCAACTGAAATATGAGAGGACATTGTTGCTCCCTTTCTGTTCAGCAGTATGAAGGGTCACAAGACACGCAAGGGTCCAGTAGACAAATCCCTTCTTGCGCCAACCATTTCCTTCATACATACCAATGATCTGCTCTCAGCTCAGTGTGTGGTCCTCTGTTCTCTGCTGAAAAAAAGAGGAAAAAGTAAAGAGAGCTGACAACTCTATCTCATATGCTTCTTTTCCCCACATATCCTGTATCGATGCAAGACTCAGGATAGCAGTTTAGATTGCTTCTTTCTCCGCTCATTTTCTCTTTTGTGACAAAATGGGGATCAGGAGCATTCATCCGTAGGGCACTTGATCCTGACTTCAATAATCAAAGCTTTGTGAAAAGAAAGGTCATCAGAGCCATTTTAGACTTTTTTACTCTCGTTTATAGAGTTAAATATCAAATAGAGCACTGGCGAGAGGTATTCTTGCATATTTGCATAGTTTTTACGCTCCCAAACCCCTGCAAACCTATTTTTTTACTCTTAGGTCAGCCCCAGTGTTTACAGTGCAAAGTTTCTGCAAAGATCTGCAGAGATCCACAGCTCAGGTAGGAGAATCTCCCAACAGGATAACTATTAGTGCATTTTGCAAATCTGGCAGTTTGGCAAGAAGAAAACTGTTGTCCAAAACTAAAGGTGTATTCACACCTGCCACATTTGATCCACTCAAAACGGACCAGAATTTGTTTCCCCCCTTATTCCAGGCCTTTTGTGCAAGTGTGAGTACACTCAAATTAACCTTGGTCTGGACAAAAGAACAAGACCAAGAACCACTTTTTAGGTGTTCTTGGTCCGTTTGCAAACAAACTCTGGTGCGGTTCACCTCTGGTGTAAATACCAGGGCCTCGATTTGAGTCAACTACAGAAAACATATGTCTCATGGGACTTAACAAGCCACCATAGCAGTGAACGTAGTAGTGAAATCATACCTGATCTGCCATCTGTTGCTTAGCAATGCTGCTTTCTGCATGCTGTGGGACTTGCAGAACACATTCCATGCTATTTCAAAATTAGAAATAACATGTCTTAAAAAACTGTGTTGAATGAGCTGCTCTTGACACTGTAATAACAGCATAAATATGCAAAACAGGGGTGCTACACAAAGGATGTGCATGATCATTTTCCTCCACTTGGTCTGTGCTACATCCTGCCTTAGTCATTTCTGTCTAATTGAAGCAGTGGTCATCACACATGTGGCTTTGTTACATGTTATTGTTCACTTGCAAAACGTACAATGCTGAAAAAACCATTGAAAAAAAAAGTCTGTTTTTGGTCCAGATGAAACAAGAAAACGCCCTATGACATTGCACATCATCCCAAACCCAGCATCCCAAGAGTGAAACAGTATCCTGTTGTGGGGATCATTTTATCAGCAGAGACAGTGAAGCTGGTCTTTGTGGATATGATGATGAATGGAGCAAATCACAGGGCAGTCCTGGTACGAAACCTATTGGAGACTTTAAAATAACGGAGACTAAGGCATGGGAGAGCAAACCTAAAAACAGCCAGAGCTATCATGGAATGGTTTAGATGAAAGCATAGATTAAAACCATCTAGTAGAAGGGTCCAGTCAAAGTTTAGATCTTAATGTAAACAAGAACAAGCAGCAAGACTTGGAAACTGATGCTCTCAAATGTCTGGATGAGGAATATATGTGAAAAAATTGTCACTAGATGTACAAACAATATATTAAAAAATTAAAAATGCAACTGTTTGTGCTGAGGGAAGTGGTTCTACAAAGTATTGCCTCGGGGGGATGACCCTTTTCAGCAGGCCCTGTATCCTTTTCTCTCAGTTATATTTTGTGGCTGTCTATAATGCAAAATGGCAACAAAATACTGTATGTAGCAGTACCGCCAAGCCCCAAGAGGTAAATGAAACCTAGTCGGGGAGATTCAGTCAACAAGGCAACAGGAATTTTAATCACCAGCTTTCTGCTGTCTTTTCCTCTCCAACTGTTTTGACACTCAAATGACGGTTCTAAACATTTGGTCGTTGGCTTTCCTAACTCAAAAAGGTGGTGAACAGAATAAGCCTAACTCAGCCCCCTGCCCACTCTTTAGTAAGAAACAAAGTACACTTAATTAAAGCTGAGGTAAACCAGCTTGAATGAATTTTTCCAAAAGGTTATTTTGTTTTTCTGTTGCCTTTTCGTGGTTTCTTTGTTCTCTTGCTGGCATTTTTATTCTGCGTTGATCTTAAACACAATGTCCTGTTTTTGTACATACGCTTTCATGGAAAATATAGACTTGTATGCAGTCACTCTCATGTGAAATCAAGGTGAAAAACTGTCCGATCCTTTGCCGCAGACGTTACCTGAGAGCAGTGAGCAGAGGACATTCGTCAAGACCAATCAGAAGAGCCAGTGGAGTTTGTTATTGGAGCTCTGATTTTGGATCAGGGGTGCTTAAACACTCAGCGGTAGGTAAAGTTGACAAGGTCCTGGACTGTGTGTGTCTCCTTGCGAGTGTGTGGCACACTCCATTCCTATCAGATCCCTCTCTCCTCTTGAGGCAGAACAGATCCTCTGGATAAGCTCACCCTGGGGCAGAGCACCCCCTCATCCCCCAGCCCCCATAGACACACATACACAAGTACCTTTACTCTAACATGGCATCTCATCTGTCTTGACCTAATGTTCAGATGAATAAAACAAAGATAAAAAATGATTTTTTTTTAGCTTGTATACCCTAAATGAAAGTTTTGGGTTCTCTGTGTGGGCAGGCAGCCAGTCAGGGCCCACTGGGAACATCCAGCAACCAATGTGAGGAAACAGAGCAGCTTTCCTGGCCGTAAGCAACATCGTGTTTTGGTCTGTAAAGGATGACTGATACCAACGCATCATGACCCGTCTCTCAGATCTGCAAACGGACATGCTCAGCAAACACCGCATACCAGAAACCGAGTTTCTGAAAACTGTAACTGCACTTTAATTTCTAAAATTGCTTTAATCTCTTTGCTTTTGATTATTTTTGCAGTTTCTATTTGAGTTTCCAGTTTAGAAGACGGGGAAAACCCTGCATAATAAGACTGGCTCATCTGTATTAGTAATTGAGAGCTAAGAGAGAAACTCCTGGCATTCGGTTCAAAAAAGGTTTTATTCAGATTTGGGGAGAACGAAAAAATCTCTTGCTCATCATCTCACGGAAACTTTCTTAGGGATCCAGCTTGAAAAAAACAACAGAATTTTGACCCTCTATGTTTTTGCCACAAATGCTGTCATAGCTTCGTTTTCAAGATGCAGCAATGAAAAGCAACTTAATGTTCTTTTCCACTATGACTGTGGAACTTCTGTAAAGTTGTAGCTCATTCATAGCAAATGGAAATCAGATATCTCTTTATTTTAAACAGGGTTGCCATGAGTCACTGACATCCTCAATGATGTCAACTATATACAAACCTGTTGAAATGAGTGTTTTTGGGCACTGTCATCTTTTTATTTTTATTTTCTTAAAATGATCAACAAAAGTTAAGATAATTTTCCTCCAAAAGGGTATTCTACACTGTCTATGTGTGTCTCTATTTTTAATTATTGGAGAACTGGTTGAGGTTGTAACAGGTTTAGGAGGGAAACAGACATCCATTTCCCCAACTACATTCCTCAACTCATTCTGGGGGCGTTCAGTGTGTTTCATGACTTCATCCCAACATCAATAGTGAACAAGACATAAAGGGATGTTTACTCCTCCTTTTGATGCAGAGACTGATCCTTGAGTCAGAGGGAGTGGTCTACCTGTTTAAATTGAGAATCATGGCCACAAACCTAAAGGAGTTGACGCTCATCGCAGCTTCTTCATGCTCGACTCAGAAACCGTGCAGTGCCCACTGAACTTCAGTGGTGTCAGGAACAGAATCATATCATCTGCAAAAAAAGGTTAATATTAGAGGCTAGTTGCCGGTTCTGGATGAAATAATTGTCCAAGCGCTTATTATTCGAGGAGGTTTGAACTGAGAATTCAGGAAGTGTCACAGAGCGACATATTCAGGGGAGTAATCAGGAGATATCCTTAAGATGAAGAAGTGAAAGGAGGGTTAGCATAAGCCTCCTTACTCAGGAGGCGAGAGGCGAGAGACTTTGAATGACCAACAGCCAGCTCCTCCTAAGCTCCAGCTGATGGCTGATCATGAGCAGGCGTGCAGGAGCACACAGGGGGGGGGGGGGGGGGGGGGGGGTGTTCACTCCAGCCCTGTGATGACCCTACACAAGTGTAGATGATGGGTGAAACTTTAGCACTTTACCCTGGGGTTCTGAGTGAGACTACTGAACTACACACATAGCAAAGCAAACCGTCTGACAGGACTCAGAAAGCTCAGATATGCTAACATGTCTTGCGAAAAGGCTATCAACTATGTCTCACAGCAGCATTTTTCCCAGACAACTTCAAACGGTTACTCTGCTTGGGTCTCACAAAAAATATTATTTTCAGGCGCATGTGTGATGTTACAATATTGAGGGGGAAAAAACTCCCATAAATGTTATGGCAAGTTGACCAGCACCTGTTTACCAAGTTTCTGTGACATATACTGTATGAGCTAATGAAGTTTAAAAGTGAAGACAATGCAGATCACAGATCTGGTCGTCAGACTTTATTTGTTCTTCCAGGAAGACTGCATATTTCCCATCTCACACTGTGACACATTTGGTCCACAGATGATCTCTATTGTAAAACAATGTTAACAGAAACAATACTGCTAAATTAAAGGCTTTCAGTGATGAGCAATCAACATCCATATGCAGGCTGACATTGGCATGCCAGCATCCAACTGCACAACTGCTGCTCTAAATAAACACCTCAGTATATGTATATTGTAAAAAAGAAAAAGAAGACTGTTGACTATCTGAGATACTCCAGCGTTAAATGAGTAATGTAGGTGTCCTGCGCAGTGGTAATTGCATTGTTTTCCAGGATTTGGCACCCAGCTTTGTTTGGAAAAGCGTATGAGAGAAGAATGACAGCCTGTTAAAATAGTGGGTTTGTTTCTTTAATCTCTCACGGTAAGGAACAAGGAACACACACAGACATGGAGACTCATGTAAAAGAAAAATGTTTTATGTGCTGTTAGCAAACTATGACCCTCCTGACAGAAAAAGAGTGTACATGCATCTTCTATCTTAGTACAGGAATGTCTGATTTCATCCATCCATTATCTTTACACTTTTAATACTTTCAGGGTTGCAGGAAAAGCAGCTGCCTATCTCCAGAGGTCAGTGGGTGTGGGGCAGGGCACACCATGGACAAGTCTCCAGTTCATCACAGGCCAGACAGACGTACATACACACACTCATACCGAAAGGCAATTTAGAGTAGTCAGTTAACATAGATTGGATGGTTTTTGGACGGTGACAGGAAGCCAGAGTACCTACAGAGAACCCACAAATAGTCCGGCTGAGATCTGAATTCAGATACTTCTTGCTGTAGGGCAATAGTGCAAACAACTGCTCCACTTTGCAGCTCACCCCCTTTTGCATGCTGATATTTTATCTTGAAATTATACATATACAAAGGCTTTTTATTTCTAGTCAAAAATAGTTGAAAGGCAGCGGCTAAGATCAGGGTTATTGTGCAACATGACTTTGTTCATTTGACTCAGGAATGCAGTCTTTCAATGCATCTCTCTAAACCGTCTTACTCTTCATTCACTCTGAAAACCCAGTCATTAGACTGAAGTTGATTTCAAACATGACATTGGATATGTAATTATTGGGTATAAGGTAACTAATACAACTTCATTTGGGGTCTCTTTACCTCTTCTTCAATGTCTTTTGCCAGTAGCTTCCCATTTATTTCCTCACTTGCTCTCTCTTTTCTTCTCATTCTCCCCATCGCCCTCTGCTACACTTTTCAGCCGGGAATGCTTACAACTCCTTTTTTTGAGCTGTCATAATTGAAAAATGTCCAGAGTCAATATTTATACAGGTTGTGCATGAAGCTATCTGCCGTTTCAGCACTTGCTGTGCCCCTTCGACAAACAACACGCAGCTCTGATGCACATTGAAATTCCTCTGCGTGTGTTTCTCAAACCCCCAAACCCAACCAGCCCCCGATGCCCACTAGAATCTCTGCTGTTACTGCAGAAGTCCAACTAATGATTCAGTTCTTACTCTAGGTGAGCATGTCCTAAATAAATTCTTCATTAACTACCCCCCACCCTCACCCTCACCCCACCCAATCGAGCATCCCCAGCTTTGTGTGTTGTGTGCAGCAGCTCCTGTGGGGGTGTAGGGGGAAGGGGGCTGGTCCTACGGCGGAAGTTGTGGCAAACCCCGGGAAGTAGGGTTGTTTTTGATGTGTTACCGAGATCCCGACTGCCCCCCACCCCCACCCCACCCCACCTCTTCCCGCGATCATCATTGCTCCCCCATCCTTGAGTGGAGATCCTATTAATCATCCTGTCAGTCCCAGCAACACATGCATTTGCTCCCTTGTAGCAGACACACACATACGGTTGGCAATAACACATAAACAAATAAATAATGCAGTTGGTCACTGCTGGGCAGCAGCCTAAAGAGGGAACGAGAGAATATTTCGATGGAAATAGGGGAGAGAGAAAAAAACTGCCTGAGAGCTGCCAGATATGTTTGCGCTCACAGTGTTTGTGCTGCAGTTATTGAAACCTTTATTGGTCTTTGTTGGGCTGTGGAGTGTTTGGTGTTTTATGGTTTGTTTCACCCGCGATGTCAGGCTTATAGTGTAAGTGTTCAGCTTGGCCTAACTTTTTTTTTTTTTTTTTCTAATGCTGGGACGCCATTCAGTCCTGTGGGAAAAGAGACTAAGTTGAAAATGTTTTCCAGAGCATTGGGCAGTGTAGATGTTTATATGTGGGTGTGCACAGAAATGAAGAGAGGAACAGGTACGTCTCAGAAGTCTTTGGGAGTTGCTAAAGTCCCTCACGGCGCAGATTTGCATTCCTTAACGTGGAAAAGTTGCTGAAATCCATTTGAGATGCATTTGGATTGTAAGACCCTCTTCAAGACTCAGATTTGCCATAGACACACTAACCCTGCTTTAACTTCACACCCTTCCTCCTGCATAATGAAATGTTACTTGAGCTACAAAAGAATATAGGCTAAGTTATCAGGTTCATACACCATATAAGGATTCCACCATGTTATGAAACTAACAAACCACAATTCATTTTATTTCTGTGATTAGGTATCATATGAAAGAAATTTCACATTTTTACAATGAAGGAAAAAAATTCACTTATTGGTCTACCCAAGGCCAAGGAATTTTTTTTTAAATATATTTTAGGGAAGATAGTCATGTTTTTTTTCAACAATAGTGGCAGCATCATGCTGAGTCGATGCTATTCTTCAGCAGGGACAGGGATTCCACATCTGAATCCCAGTGACAATCTATGGCAAGACATGAAAATTGCTTTTCACAGATGCCGTCCATCCAGTGGGACTGAGTTTGACCAATTTCACAGGGAAAATGTTTAGTCTTTAAATGTGCAAAACTGGTGGAGACAAATGCCAAAATAGTTACTGCTGTAATTGCAGCAAAACCTGGTTTTACAATGAATTGACTCAAGAGGCTTAAATATAAATGTACACCACACTTTTCTGATTGTTGTTCGTATTTACTAAAACCAGAAAGACTTATCCTTTTTCTTCCACTTGATAATCACACGGCACTTTAATAAAATCAATAAAACACTGAAATGCATGAATAACTTTGAGGTGCAGTATAAAGGGACTGAAAGAAGAAAAATATATCCCTCCTATACCAATAGTTCGTATATATGCAGATGTTTAAATAGAAGAATGACTAAAACTACACTTTCCTATTGTCTTTATATTTTATATTTTAAATGAATGCTTATTGTCACATTATTTTTAGGCAAAATTATTAATAGTCACTGTGGAGAGGACGAAGAGCCACAGGTTGCAGATCCCGTCCAACTAAACATAATTTATGAAAATACATGCTGATAATTGTACCATTTGAATATGAAACCAGATATTCAGCGCTGTACCACAACGTGTTTGTACTTCAGACCCCGGCAGACAAAGACCTCGGTCCCCCTTGAGCATTTTCACCACTGTGAGTATGTGTATGCTGTGCAGTCAAGCACCATTATAGCCACTCATATGACGTCACTCCAAACAAATAACACTGTAGTACCTCACGGCTGTTTCTCTGGTGACGTGCAGAAGGTGAAGGTGCCTGGAAAAGAAAATAGACATGTTTTGTAAGTTACAAAATGTGAACAGGGTGGTCTCAACGATGTTGAGAGCCTAGGCCTATACCTATGATTATCTTGCCATAGATTTGTAGTTTAGGGTCTCAAAATACTCTAATAATAATCAAACCAATATTTTATTAGACAGACCCTGTAGATTAACTCATATTACTTCCTAAGAAATATAATGTGTCATTGCAATTCAAAACTACACATCATCTGAGATCTTCCTCGATTTCAATGAAAGATAACGCAAACCTTGGGTCAGTTGGTTTCACAGATGAGAAGCAGAAATCCCCAGAAGCTGCAGCGCAGCAGAGAACCGCTGATTTCTGAGGAACCAGCCAAGCCGCCATGCCAGGCTGGTGTGAAATGGACACTTGTGGGCTCTGCCTGCTCCGTCTGTCCACAGTCGTTAATGATAAAATGCACTGGCCTCGGCACTTGATGCTGCCCGCATGTGCCTCTCACAGCCTGCCAAGTGGTGCACATGTTCTTAGTGCTGTTAATACATCTGTAATATGCTGGACTCATTCTGACACGTGGCTCTTACTAACTTCGGAAATTGCGTTCTTCGGTGGCCTTTAACAGAACTGTTGAATCACATTTCTCACTTCTTAGGTTTTCACTTGAAATCTGCAGAACCACAGTAAGGTTGATTTTAATCAACTTAGCAGTGATTCATATATATATATATATATATATATATATATATATATATATATATATATATATATATATATATATATATATATATATATAATGGAAATAATAATTATTTCCATTAATTTAAAGTGATTTAACATGTAAGAGCAGTCTCCTTTTGATCTTGAGAGAATTCATTATTCTAACAGTGTGATTAAGATTTGTATATCTCCCTTGTATATTAAGAGAGCATCCATAGATTTCTGCTGAAATGAATAACGCTGTATTTCTGACATTATTTTGTGACTTTAAGGTGCCTTACGGTCTGCATCGCCGCAGACTGTGCTCTCCTTGGCTGAGGAAAATATGACAGGTTATCAGCCCCACCTCCCACCCCCTCCTCTCCAAACTAAAGATTAACATTGTGATTCCCAGTGTCCCAGCAGACAGCGTGATTGATTACATCATATTAAGGTCATTTCTACGTTGGGGTAATTTTCACTCGAGCCTCCCGGCGATATTTTAATGTGCATTTGTTTGGCGGGGCTGTCGGGGACTCCTCGCTCCTCTGATCAGCGGGGAAATGGATGGCGACATTAACGAGCGATTAATTAAAAGCAACAACATTAATGATGATGGCTCGGGAGGGGGGAAAAAGGCTTTCGTAATCAGAATTTTTCTTTTTTTTTTGCCCCCCAATTCTTTGTTTACATTTTGCAACTGTATCGTGAGGTGTCATTTAATTTTGCTTGTTATGAATATTTTTTGTCAAAAGTCATTGTTACAAAATTAGGGGATGCTTGATGTTTTTGTCTTTATTGGCCTTTTTCATATGATAATAGGAAACCTTGTAACGCCGATGAATCCATACTTCTTTATTTAGTTTAATTTGTGGCTTCCTCAAAATGTATTCAAATCGTGTTTATCAAACTCGAACATTATTTTTTTTAATTATTATGTATATTCAGCTCTCTGCGTGTTTGCGTTGTTCAGGCCGTCACTTTTCTATACTATGTTTTAATTGAGCTCAAAGACTCGGTCAACTCAGCTCCATCCTGCTTCCACTTTGTACCTGCAAACAAACCCGTCCGTACCCACGTGTCTACAACCCGTTATCATGTATATTTCTTAGTTATTACGTATTTATTTAGAATTATAGATATAAACAATTATAGAAAATTTTAAAAATCACTTCTAATTTAATTGTGGGCTATGCTATGAGGATTTTAAATGTCGCATTGTGTCCACTGGTTGGTTTTGATCCACGTTTGGGCCTTTCAGCTCATAAAATATGCCAACCCATGACCTCTGATTAAACCCAAACAGGTCCTGCGGTAGATAATATTAATTGAAGTCTCATACATTCCAGTGCATGATATCTAGAGGTAGATTATAGGGAAAGGGCGTTTTTAAATCACCGGTTATCAAAACAGGGACGTTCCGTATGTGGACTGAAAAGTTCGGTAGAAACGTCCGATCGCACCTCCTCTGGGTACGAAGGTGAGACGTGATCAGGGGGTACGAAAAGAAGACAGAATTACATAGATTATAGAAGATTGCTTTTAAAAAATCTTTATTTAAAAAAAAACAAACTGGATCATATTTATGTTTGCAACCTAGTTGGATTGGTGCATTTTTTTGCATTCTTCCTTTCCTAGATATATTTCTTATGCTGGACAATAAGTTCCATCATCTATTTTCTGTGGAACATGAAGACACATGAGACATCCAACCCATGCACTACTCGGTAAAAAAAATGCTTTGGTGGAAACATTACTGCAGCTCAAGCCTCTTGCAGTTCCTTTGCCTGTACACAGGCTGCCCTCTAACCTCTTCATTTCCCTGCTCTCGGGAGCTGCAGTGCTGCAGCTTCTGACAGCATGTTAACAACACTGCAAAAAGGCCCCAAAGAAATGTCCTGGATTAGCGGTCAGATTTCCCATTTCCCATAGACGCACTAGGTCCTGAACCCAATTAATGTCTAATAATTACCAGGGCGACTTCACCGTGACCGCTCCTGGGTGCTGCTTCATTAAAGGAGAAGGAGGCAGCGGCCCAATGCTGAGGGCTCCTCCTGAGACTTTAGGGAAACATTGATTCTGTGATTGATTAGCTGCTGGAATTGGGGTGATTTTCTGTTGATCAATCTTTGACAAACACATCACTTTCTTGCCATGCATGAAGCGGCAGGCGAGGGCATTTTCGGTCCAAGCGCCTTCTTCCAGACTGTGATTACTCTCCCGTTACATCAAGTGGGCCGAACTACAGTTCGCAAATTTGCGATGCGCACCCACCGCGCCCCCTCAAGAAAGGCCCGCCGCGCCTTTTTGATGTCGCCCGCGCGCCGCAACGCGAGCTGCTCCATTTCACATTTCTGATGTGCGCAGATAACATCGGCAGCGTCTAATCCACGGACCAAGAGCCCTCTCCATCGCGGATAAAGCTTGTGTTTCAGCGGCCTTTCTGCACATGTTTCTCTGTGTCTGTGTGTATGCGCGTGTGTGTTTGGGGGAGGCTGGCACCACGGTCCGACCCCACCAGTCCATTGCGTCAGAAACTCCTGTAACCGTGAAAACCTCAGCTCACGCATTAAAGATTACAGTGCACTAGATTTGGAAGTCATAATTTTCACTTCACCCTAACATGTAAAACAATAACATACGCGGTTACTGTGTTGTGCCTACATTCTCTTTGTTAAATTGCAGGACTTTGATCCCCAAAGTCTTATGCATAATATTTCTTCTGTATTTTTTAAAAAGAACAACACACCATCCTATAGCAACATTTATTTATTTGTTTGTTTTTATATTTATATGTCTTCACAGCACTTTATTTTTACCTGTTTCTAGATATTCTTGGTTACGTTACATGTTTTTTAAGCATGTGAGCAGTGGCGATTCCAAAGGGAAACTGGTCCGGGCAATAGCCACCCCTAAAAATGTGCTTCCATTTATGTATCTAACTTAAGGTGTTTCCCCTTTTTGTTGTCAAAGTGTTCTATTTTTTTTAAATAGGATACCATCACTTCAGGAGAGCTATATATCTTAAAAATCACCTGACAATCCTAGCAGTAAAAATAAATACATAATGTTCTAACACATCAAATCAGCCGATTTTAGGTGGAAAACTGCAAATGCACATTTAAAGCAAGCAACATAAAAACACCCCTGGAATGATGTGGCAGGAAAATACAAAGGCAAAAAGCATGATAGAACTATGTCGGTGCAAAAACATAAATAAATAATTTCTGTTCTCAAAAAATATAGGTCTTTCTATTCTGCTTGGAACATTTTTGTTGCATCAAAATAATTTAGGAATTGAGACTAATTGATGCAAATGTGTCATTTACAATGTAAAATACCCTAAATGTGCTTATAAAGGGCCAGTAATAGGACCCTCAGGGACAACATATTGACATAAGCTCCAAACAATGCTCAAAGGTGATTAAACTAACGGCATGCAGGGGCCCCTCCAGAATTGAATCAAAGGGCTGGCCTCGATAGGGGCCACTGATGACCTTGTGGGCTGGCGCACCAAAACAGTTGTACACAGTCCAGTGCTGGGCAATCAAAAGTCGCAGCTGTAGCAACCAAACCTGGCAAATAAATTTCAAATATATTAAATTAACATTCATATAAAATATTTGACTGCAGAGACTGGGACAGCAAATTTTAGAGATGGCCCCGCGTTCCCTTCCCCTTGGTGGCGCCACTGAGAGCAGGTAAAACAAACAAATCTTAAATCAGGGATCAGTACATCCTAATATTGCTTTCTTCTGTTTGTTATCCCTTTCAGTTGATAATGAATTTGCTCCTGTTTAGTCTAATTAAAGGGGTTAATTAAAACGAGTGGTGACCCTGCTCGAAAGACGCGGCGCACCTCTCCATCTCTCATCCTGGGACGGAGCCAGCGGCGCAGCTCCTTCCAAACTCCGAGACAAAACAAGAGGTTTCCCCGAGGCAGCCTTTCCAAATCCTCGTTTTAATGGTCGGCTTTGAAACGATGCCGGGAAACTATAGCTATTTCCCCTGCAGGCCAGCATCGGACAGCAATACGTTCCTTTGCATGACCTAATTACGGTTAATTGCGCCTTTAAAAAGGTGTTGCAGCGCGTCATTTGCCCGACCCAATGCGGACCGGAAAATATTCAGAGGCCTCCAACACATTGGACCAGTTGATGGAAGTAATTGAGACATCTAAAAAAAAAAGTCTACTTGAAAGTCCATTTCCCTCTCTTTTCTTGTAAGGTACCAATAGCGCCAATCATTTGAGACAATGGTTTATTGATAGATTGTCGCCACGCTTCTGGACACAGAAATTACTAAACAAAACCTTTTTCAGACCGTTGTTATTCATCTAGTTTCATAAATTAATTATCTACCGATCAGCAGCCCTTCTGAGCCTCTGTTCTATCTAAGCAGCCGTTTTGTCTTTAAAATGAATCCGCTTAATAATCCCCACTCACACAAAGGTTGACAAATAAATTATTAAAAATAACTAGGTGCTCACCCTTGTACTCCATCCGCGCATACATTATCACCCCCCCCCCCCCTCCTCCTCCGTCAACTCAATAAAATACCCTCACCATCATGACTCCTCCTCCCCATCCTTCGCATATGGATGCGAGACAATCTTCTTAAATATCCATCAATTGCAGGCTAATTACGGCTGATTATTATTGATCAATAATCGGGCTTTCGTTTCACTTTATCTCGCGAGAAAACGTCCAACGGCAATTGCTCCCCAGTAGCAGCAGACTGGAGCCGGAGTTTTACGAGCTTTGGCATTTATCCAAATCAGTTATTTCATATATGAGACGACACAATTGTAATATTGAAACCGTTATAAACAAATAAATAAATAAATGAATAAATAAATAAATATTTGTTTAAAAATGTAGTCAATGGCAACTTAATTGTTATTCGTATTATTGGCAATAATAATAATAATAATAATAATAATAATAATAATAATAATAATAATAATAATAACAGAATCAAACTTTTTGTTATTTATTTTGAATCATAAACAATTCGTTAATAATGTGGTATGTTTTTTTTTTCCTCCGGGTGCACGCATCGCACCGTTCTCCCAGCAGACTGCAGTTGCTCCGTCACCACCGATCCTTAATAGGCTTCAGCATATAGAGCCGCCTTTATTCAGCCAAACTAGACGGAAACCATTCCCATATGACATGTGGGCTGGAGGCCCAGCACCACATGAATATAACGAGCAGCCTGACAGCGTTAGGAAAAAAAATTAACTTTGCCTCTTAAAAACAAGCACACAAATAATAATAATAATAATAATAATAATAATAATAATAATAATAATAATAATAATAATAATAAACACTTAGATTTTTAACTTAATCTATGCAACATAAGCATCACTTACAACACCAACATTTCAATGCACAGTAATGTATTTGTTTAATAATAATAATAATAATAATAATAATAATAATAATAATAATAATTAAATTAAAACAATGCAAATTTATGTAATAACACAACAATAAAAATTGTAATAATAAATGCTGTGAATTATTTTAAAAAACTGTTTGCGTGACCTCCGTGTCTACTGAATCCTCTTTTTGGTCCACATAGATCTGAGAGGGGGGAAAATACCTTGTTGATCTTCAACCTAGCTGTCAGAAGCCCGTAGACCAACAGAAAAAGAAACGATCCCCTGCCGTCTGCAGTAAACAAACAAACAACAAAACAAGGAAACAAACAGGTGCAAGTTAAAAATCGTAGTTGCGCAAAGCTGAGGCTGCGGCCGGTCCACCTTCCTCCAGGTGCGCTTCTGCGTTCACGAGACGTGCGCTAAACATTCATGTAAGAAAAAAAGGGCTGCAGATACAATTGCAACAAATCGGAAAATAGCTGTTGAAAAAAAAAGGGAAAGCCAGGACTTTTCCCTGGTGCTGGTGGAGGGTCCATGCCTCCGTCAAACAGCTGCTGGCTGCTGCTTGTCCAGAGGGCAACAAGGTTTACACACACTGAGGGACACACACACACACACACACACACGCACACACGCACACACACACACACACGCACGCACACACGCAGAAACATGCTCCTCACAAGACCAAAGCATACCCTGTAAACTTGTTACAGCAATCGAGCCGTGTTCCTATTTTCACCCACATGTGCGTTAATGAAGTTAAAAATAACGCCTGGAACCTGAGCGCTTTTTGGCACAAACGCTGCCATGACGCATCAACTGAGTCGGTGAGTTTCTATAAAGCTGTAGATTTAAAAGAAGAGAAGAAAATTGTTGCAATTCATAACAGAACAAACAAAAAAACATTTGCAATAACATTACGAAATGCAAAATCTGATATTTAATGAATAATACATCTGGGGTTTGTTTTGCTTGTATCAAAATGCGACCTTGACCTCGGCACCATACCTCACTGCGTCTCGCCGCCGCGCTGCAGAAAACCAAGCAGCCTCTGTTTAAAGGGGTAAAAATCCGGGACGGCGCTGGCAGGACCTGCGCGGGGCGGACGGGGCAGGGGGGGAGTGCATGGGTGCGAAGGGGAAAGAGAGTGAGGGGGTGGCATGGGATGGCGGGGGGTGAGGGGGGATGAAGAGCGAGCAGGAGGAGGAAGAGGAGGAGGAAGAGGAGGAGGAGGGGAAGAGATAAGTGATCTAAAGGGGAGACGATAGGACAAAAAAAGTGATGATGATGAATACATTGGAAAGTTTTTTGGCCCGGGCGAGGGTGTCAGATTGAATGGCCTGTGCGCATGTGCGAAGGTGTCCAAACTGACAATGCTGGTGAGATGAAGATAGTGTTGTTGCTGCTTCTGGGCTCACGGAGGACGACGAGAGGAATCTACAAGCCGACAAGATGAGATCCAAGGCGAGGGCGAGAAAACTGGCTAAAAGTAGGTCTTCCTCTTCTTCAGTTTTTTTGTTATCCACGTCCGAGATCTTACCGCTTCAAGCCGGCTTTGTCCCGGTCCAAAGTGTGCTTGTCAATTGCAATCCAGCCTTTTAAAAGAGGACGGGAGACTCTTTTTGGCGGCAGATGCTTCCTTACTTACTTATTTGTCCGCTCTGTCTTGGTTTCCTGTATATGCTGCACTCTTGGTTTCGCCGATCCATGCGTCCAAAAAAGTTTCACGCGTGATGAGGAACGCGCCGCCGGTCCTTTATAGCTGATCACACTTCTTTCCAAGCAGAAACGAACACCTTCGGCCCGATCTTATTTTCTCCCCTATTCAGCGCAGTTTCTTTTGTCGGTTTGGTCAGGCGCAAATGTCTTGTTTTTTCTCTATTCTTTTTCTCAGCGAAAGTTGTCGAATCGCATGGTAACTTTTCATACAGAGAGTCGTTCCAGGTCTAGTGCAAACGAAATGTAGTGGGCGCTGTGGCACCACTCTGCTCCGAGCTGCTTGCACGGCTCACGCCGCTCTGGACGCACTCTCTCTGCCCCTGCAAAAAAAAGAAGAAGAAAAAAGTCCTGGGACACGCGAGATGCGAATTTGGGCGAGGAAAAATCGGTAGCAAGATTTTAGCACTCTTATTTGAAATCGTATTTGCCTTTTTTTATGCCAGGGCCACCGGAGCTGCTGGTGCTGACTGGGTCCTTCTCATGGGAATGCCAATCAATAATGTGTCCTGAAAGCGCCCATATAATGCTGCTGCTGCTGCTTCTGAGGGGACTGCAGCTCGCGTCACACGGAAAAATTCATGCATTCGTTTTTCCTTTTTTTTTACCCTCTTACAAACATGAGCAGTTTTGTTGCCAGGCGTGCAGCGTGTTTATTGTTTGACATTTGTTTATTGGTGGTGCATTGATTCATGAATCGTGTTTACTTTATTCTTGCATGAATGAATTTTGTTTTATACGGCGTGTTTTTAATGGGTCAGCCTGCTTATTTGGCCTGTTTATTCCGACCTCATGTGGACATGGAAAGGCTTGTTCCTATTTTTTTCCACAATCAATTTTAGTATATATTATAGTTTATATCAGCTACATTTGCTGTGTCGTCTATAAATTGTTGGAATTTATTTAATTATAAGGGTGTTGATAGTTTTCATTCATATATTTTTCTTGGCACATCGCACACATTTATTTGTGTCCTCGCAAGGATTAAAAACTTTCACACTTTACCACTGGTTTTGTTGATTGACGGCATACTAATAACAGACGTGTTTCAAAGCTACAATGAAAGGAGCAACCGGAAATATTTAAAAACAAAACTAAAACAATTTAGTAGAATTTAATTTAGAGCCTTATCTCTCTTTTACATGCCCTTGCAGTGCTCGCAATATCAGGTGAAACACACACACACACACACACACACACACACACACACACACACACACACACACACACACACACACACACACATATATATATATATATATATATATATATATATATATATATATATATATATATATATATATATATATATATATATATATATAGCCTCACCATGCAGTGATCATGTTATCGTGCAAATCTAATGACAAGTGCAGAAACTGGAAAAAAGTAACAAAAAGTAGAAGTCTGATTCGGTAGCTTTATTGAATGAAAAAAAAATATTTTTTTTACCAGGAAGTAAATACACTTGGTCTTGATCTCCACACAGTCCCGATACTCTGCCGATCGTGGTGCTATATGAACACAAATGTCTGGCCTTGGTGCAGTCGCGTCGCAGCACTGGCAGGCAGCCTTCTTTGCAGGCCTCAGATCTGTTGTGTTGTAGCCGTAGCTATAGGGAAAACACGAGCAGACAGCTGGCATGAAAAATATCTTCTTCTCCTCAAACATTCAAAACACACAGACCCACAGACTTTGGATATGACGTGCACTGGCCTGGACAACTTTTTCCTGTTTTTCCTTTCTTTTTAATGACCCCTCTAACTACAGGAGGCCCGCAGCAAATATCCATCAGCTGTTTTAGCATTTTATTTTTAAGCAGCGAGGTGCTGACAAGTAGTCATGTTTAAAATGCAACCGTGATGGTTGTGTTTTAAGAAAATGGGATATATTTATTATTATTTATACATGTTTTACTCGTGTTTATTTGTTCTTATTTAACGCTGTTAATTTAGTTTAATTCTAATTATATTTGCATCTTATTTGTTTTTATCAATTTCCATTTACTTTTTTACCCCAAAAAATGAATAGGACCTATTTTATTGTAGTTTTTTTAATCTTTATTATTGAGAATAAAGGCAACACAAGCCTGAAACTTGATTGCTCAAGTTGTGTTTGTTTCTGTCTGAGTGTGCGGCCGTGCAACGTTTAAAGAAAAAAAAAACACCATGCGGCTGGTTTATTGTGGCATTCTTCTGGGTCCATTTGGAGCTTTTAAATTGGTTTTGGATCAATTAAGGGCATCCGCTTGCGTGAACGGAGATTTATTTTCCCCTGTATTTTTTCTTTCTTTTTTTAACGGGGCACGTGTGCGGACAAAAAGCGGCACGCGCGCACACACATTCAAGCATACAGATCACCCACACTTGCGCGCGCTGCTGTACATATTCGCCCGGTGACCTCTGCACCAAAGCGAAAAGAAATATAACGTGAAGGGAAACGTGAAGCAAGCTCTCTATGCAGGCGGGGGAAGAGCTTTTTTTTAAAGGCAGCTTACACTTTTTATTGATTCTCATCACCCGTTTTTATTCGTTTGTATTATCAGTACAATAAAAAAAACAAAGGTAGCGCGATATATTGGAAGAAATTTTTCTAAATCATTTTCCCTCTTCTACTGACCCATTTTGTTGAAGAGACGCACACATTATCCAGTACTTCCCACCTCCCTGACCTATACGCTGTCTTTACACATTTCCAGATCTCCCTGTGATCTTTGCGTTAAAGGCCCATTATTAGAATGTATACTCCCCAGTCATGAACTTGGCTCGGCTCAACAGCTTCTTATGTTTTGACAGAAGTAATAAAACCCAACCCATAACACTTGAAAACCAACAATGGTCGCTATGTTTAACTTCTGGCTAAACGCTCAGGGTCTCCCATGTATCGCTGCCACGCAGCTGTAATGTGTCACACAGCTCCCTTTCACATTCGCAGATTAGAGCCTGGGCCTATAAATGATAGGATCATCAAATGTAAAAGGAAGTCGTGCGTGCTTTTATTTTGAAATCAACTTTCCCTTGGTCATTTTTTACAAGCCTTCTCTGTTGAAATCTCATCATTCAAGAGCAGTGTTTTTCAGTCATATATGTCTATATCTATCTATATAGATATATAAATAACTTCCATTTCAGCCTCACATTTCTGAAATTATAACTATAGACCCAATTATAAACCTTTGTTGTTATCTAATTATCATAACAAAACAGATTTAAAAAAAAACCTTGCATTTTGTGTAAAATATATGTAGCAGCACCTTTCCTTGAGACAGCAAGTTTCTGAGGGACGTAGCAGCTTTGTTAGAGAACAAGTATTCTCAGAGACATTCTACATATGTTATCCTATTAATATGTGTTCTTGGAACTTATTTGGGAATCTAAAGTGGTTTTTAAGGAAATTTATATCAATGTTGTTAGGACAGAAAATCTCTGCAGGCTACCCAAATACAACAGTCCACACCAAGTATGTGCTGTACTGTATTAGGAAAACTGGTACTTGCATTGTTGCTGAATATTGTGATGAGGACACTGATTGCAACGATCCACATATTCTTTCTCCACTCTATTGATTTCCATCACCACAGTGCATCCACCACTGTCCTTCAGTTGTCACACCTTTGTCACTAGAACCTTATAAAGGTCTCTCAAGTATACTCAAGTAGAAATATGTAAGCCTATCAGATAACCCATCCAAGCAGTGCTTTACGATTGCAATATTGTGATTGCCTTTTGGTTCATTGTGCAGCTGTAATGACATAGCATGGCCAAATCTGCAGCGAAAGCACGTGGAAGCTTGTTGTTTGGATATCAGTTTCTTAGCTTGGAGTAGCAGGTACTTGCAAAGATGCACCAGTCAAAGTTTTTTTTCTGGCAATTACTGATTTCCACTTTTCCTTGATGTCTGAGCTGCCAATTCAGTTTCTCATTCTAGCAGACCAAACCGATCAAGGAAAAAACCAAAACAGCTTCAGGTTCTTTGATATAGATAGTACATTTTAATGCAGTAGAAAATATATTCACAAGATTATCCCTATGCAAGAAATCACGTCTCAAACCTGTGTCAGATTTATATAAACAGCAGAAGTAGCATGTCAGAGTCCATGCTATGTGTTTTTCTAGATAAAAAGTATTGAAGAAATTAGTTATGTTGCATTTAATGAAAACCTTCAGATTTTTCATTATTTGAACTGCCTGTCAATAGATCTAGTCAAAGGATAACTGACCGATTGATAGATGCATCTCTAATTAACATTTTTCTGTTTGTCAGGTAAAATCTGCTGTTATTGCACATATAAAATTACTGATGGCTGTTGAAACTTTGCAAGTCAGTAAGACTCACCAAGACCATATGATTTATAGAACAAGATGTGAACTGCTTTGTGTAGACATATCTTCCATCAAGTTGCAGGGGCAGACCCATAGCAAAGGGTTTTCGTAGTAATTTTTAATGAGTAATGAGTGACTGAATCAAATCTTTGAAACAGTTAGCCTGGTAGAGAAAAAAATCACTTTCACCTGAGCAGGAAAACAAAACATAGAATTACAATACAGGTAAAGCTGTTTTATTGTTTTTTAAATTGTTTTATTATAGCTTTTTAATGGTTAATATACTGGGTATTACATTAGATCGATATTATAACTGCTCCTTTTACTCTGACGGAATCTCTTCACTGTTGAACTTGAACAGGAATCACCAGGGATTTCTGAACTCCCAGGAACTTTAATGATAAACAATCAAATGCAGCTGCCTTTCTGCAGAGATTTTGGCCTAATGTACTTTGAAAAACAAGAAGTAAACATTTTTAATGTTATAAAATACATACACTACGAACAAATTAACCAACATAATTTAATTGCACATTCTTTTTAAGTTATTAAACCATATGCTCATATTACAGACAGTTGCAGTGTTTTGCTCCACATGCATACACACCGAGATGAACGCTTTGCATTTCGTCCGTCAGGTAAACTGAACTGACTCCAGTTAAAGTTCAGCAATATTATGAAGTCACACTGACCCGTCAGTGCCTACTGAGTCTCGCTGAAGGCTTGAATACACTTGACTGGCTTTTCCTCGTTCTCCACCCCACACACAAATACACATACAAACACACGCACACGCTCACACATACTTGGACCATGCATGGGCACACACCTGCACACACCTCGGTGGTGACAGATTATTTTTTTTTTTGTGCATTGGTATGGTTTAACCCCAATCAATCACAAACTAGAAAGGTTGAGTGTAAATGTCATCCAAACAGCAGGGGCTGGCACTGTTGGCCCAGGCTGAATGTGTGCGCGAATTGGTGCTCACACCGTTTTGTACAGTTGTTGGCGGTCCTGTCACAGTTCCGAGCTGTGACCTTGGTCATGGTGATGGGTGGGCACCTGGACACACGCAGACGACCTCGCAGCGACGTGAACCCCGTGTTTCCTGCCGAGTCTCATGCTGGCTTCGTCACACTTGGAGCGGACACACAAACATGACTGCATTAAGCTCATGCACATGGCTCCAAATCCCATTCAGTCCACCGATACATCGACCTTACATTATCCAGTTGGCAAAAGTGGCTCTTTTCTGCTTTGCACTGACCTCATGTTCTATGTTTGCAGAAAAAAAAAGAAAACAGGCTCCCTATCACATCGTTAGTTCAGATTTTGGCATGGCTGGGAGAGTCTCAGATATATTGCTGATGTTTTTTTTTTTTTTGTTGTTTTTTATAACAGCCCCCTGTTTTTCATCTGTCCCCATACAGTACGCCTCTGCTTCCAGCCTGCAGATAGGGGGCAGGGATTTTTTTAAAAATAGATCGGGACAAATTAAAGAACCGCACTTGGTGGGGTGATGGGGGTTACTAAAATGAAAAGCCATTACCCTGAAGTTCAATGCGTTGTATGTTGAAGAGTGACTACTCATCCGATTGTTATCCACTTTGCTGCTTTGCAGTTCGTAGAGGACTTCTTCATCCAGTCTCTGCACACCTCATACCTGTTTCTGGCTTTGCTGATTTGCACTAAATGATGATCTCTGTGTGTCTGCTGTGATTGTACAACACCTGCTGTTAAACACTGCGCGTTGTTTGCTAAACAAGGGCACAGATGTGTCAAGACCCTAATTAGCCTGTTTTGTAGCCCTCATGATCCCCTCCATGCCCACCCTTTCTTCTTTGTTTATTGCGTTGTGATATTCAAGGGATTGCTAAACATTGTGACTAGTCTTATCTGGGTCTAATCCAGATTTGTTTAGTTTTAACTCCTTTGTCCCTGTTTTACCCTCTTACATTGCTAATAAGCTTTTGCCTTTGTTCATTCTTGAACTTGAAGTCCTTCATGTTGCGTTTAATACGTTCTCTGTTTCAGTGTGTTTTATAATGTCACATTAAAAGGGAAAGCATGATACAGTTGACAAAGTAAATTATTCATTATCTTTTAGTTTATCACAGGTAAAATGATAGTTCAGGAGTTTAGAGATGAGGTTTAAGTTATAGCTTTTTCATTTAGTGAAATACTGATCAGCTAGAGGGGGAGGCTTATGGTTATATTCCTGAAAGTGTATGATTATTTTCCATAGAAGCCAATGAATATTTCCGCAGGAACTTGAGGCAGGACGCAGTGCACCCACCATGTTCTTCCTAAGTGAATGAATGAAGGAATGATATCTTTATTTTAAACAAGTTAACAAGAAATGGAAGCAGAAATAATATAATATAAATACAAATGAAACAAAATAAAACCTTCGAATTATGTTTATTATGCAGTTCAATCTAAGTCAAACACATACTACGTATGTAACTTGTGAAGTGTTATCATAAGTGTCTGATATAAAACAAAAAATATTATGTCAGTTTAAGGGAACAATATTTTGCTGATTAGTGTTCAGTGGTATCCTAAAATTTTGAAAGTGTTGACAACTCTCACTCAAATATTTGAATGAGCCAGCCTTTCTCCTGAGCAGCAATAAAATAAAAAAGAGAATAAGTTGGCTAGTTTACTGTCACTCTAAGGCTTTAAATAAGAAACTGAAGGTTTATTAATACAAGTATTCTCTGAAACAGTTTTGTAACTAAACCTACTACACCTACTACACCTAGCAGCATTTACTCCTACGCTTCTTCAGGAGTGAATGCTGCTTGTCAAGACTTTGATGCAATCAACTGGTTCCCTTATATAGGACATTTTTTTACCAATCTCTATAATCTGACCCAATCTGTATAATATGATTTAACTTGACTTTGTAAAGTGCCTTGAGATGACATGTTTCATGAATTGGCGCTATATAAATAAAATTGAATTGAATTGAATTGAACCTAACAGTCTTGTAAATCCAGATTGGCAGGTCCTGAAGGATTCAGTGTCAAAACAACTCCAATCTAAAAAATGTCAGAACTGTTATATAACGCCTACTTTACACATTTCTAAACTGTCATTCCAATATCTTCAATGGATTATTACAAATTAAGAAGCCAATGACTATTTACATGGGACTAATAAAACAACATAAATCCATTATCTGTACCCACTTATCTGTACAGGGTTCTGGGGGGAGTCTGGTGCCTATATCCAGCAGTCTTTGGGCGAGAGGCAGGTTGCCAGTCCATCACAGGGCAACACAGAAACACACAGTACAAACCACCATGCACACTCACACCTAAGGGCAAGTTAGATAGACTACATGTTTTTGGACTGTGGGATGAAGCTGGAGTACCCAAAGAGAGCCCATGCATGCACATGGAGAACAAACTCCATGCAGAAAGACTCCAGGCTGGGGTTCGAACCCAGGACCTTCTTGAAGCATGGAAACAGTGCTACCAACTGCCTTTATTCATAGCCTCAGAATGTAACATGCAAATCATAATTTTAGTAGACATAACACTAAAGTGGTATGAAAAGCAAAACTAACTTTTTGTTTTTTGCTTTTATAACCACTTTCATATCATTCAGTTGCTCTGACACTGAAACGCTTAAAGGGGCCTAGTTTGTTTTACCATAACAAGAAAACAAACAAAAAAAGGATATATTTATCTTCAAATATATCAATTTAGCTTTCGTCCTGATAATATTTCCTCACTCCTTTTTCAGCCTAAAAAGAATGCACACGGCGTGATCAGCAGACATAAACATTGTTGTGCCATCTGCCGGCAGTACTGCAGGACTATTAGAAAGCAAGGTGGCACCAATTGATGCAGCTGCTGTAAGAGCCAGTAGACCGTCCTGCAATGCCTCACAGTAGTGACGGCTCAGCGTGGTCAAAGACCAACTTGATCCACAGGGTTAGGGTTGCTTACTCTTTCTTTTTGCACCTCCGCTGGCCGTTGCTGACTCACTCGGCTCCATCACAGACATCATATACGTAGACGACCTCGTTGAGTGCTGAATCGCACGTCGACGTTGCCACCTTAGTTGGAGGTGGCAAAGTGGACCGATTCGGAGAACATGCCTCATTCATGTGCTGCGTGGAGTTGTACCAACTGATTCACAGTACAAACCAGATCTACTGGCATTACCGTTCACAGGTAAGTATGAGCATACACTTATGAGTCTATGTATTCTTTATTATAACATCGTACATATGTCTGTGGGCTCCATTGCTTGGCCTTGTTTACTCATCGCGCGTTCTTCTGGTCACACGGTCTTGTTATGGTAAATATACACAAAAGCATGTCGTTTACTAACATATAGAGAAAAATCAAAGCCATAAACTATAATAAGCCAACAGGGTGTGATAAGTTAATCAGAAAATCTTTGTATGCAACCAGAGCGACTAGCATAGAAATTCGAAAAGTCATAGTATGTGACCAGGTCCCTTTAGCATGTTCCATTCTCAGTACGTGTTTCACACAGGAAGATCATTAGTGACTAACCTCCTACCTGACCCCCATTTTTCATGGAAATAATAATGGTCTTCTGTTTTAAATAACTGTGCAATGCAAAAGTTACCTTTGTTTTAAGGTTTGTAACAAGACGTTTGCACTAAATAAAGTTAACATGAATGGTTAACAACAAAACACTCACTTCAGAAATCCTGTTAAAGAATGTTCATAGTTTCAAACTGTAGTTGGGAATGTCAGTTTGGCCACGAAAGAGGTCTTAAATGATAATACTCAGCAATTCTACATCAAATTACTTATATCAGTGAGAAGCATTTAGTAAAACACAAAACTGTAACTGAAAACCCCACAGAAAAATGTTACCCAGGCTCAGTGATTGCTACTTTTTAGATTTCAGTGCTTCTGTTGTCGCTGCACTGTGTAGCACTTTTCTCCAGTCTCACTACTGTGCATCTTTAGTCCCTCAGCACCCGTGCTGATGATGGCTCATCCTGTTCAGATATGATAAGCAGACAAACTGCTCTGTCCCCTGGGTTGTTTAGCTGTCTTGCCAAACAGACAGTGGTGTGCAGGGGCAGAATGGCTCTGAACTCCCTCTGCCGTTTCTCCTTTCATCGGGCCGGTAGTTCAAAGCCTTGGCTTATTTTCCCCCCTCCTCCGCTTTCCTCCGTCTCTCACTCCTCCGCTCCTCCTCACTGTCTCTGTGTGTCGTCGTTAAAGCAAAGATGGGCAAGCAGTGTCTCATTAAAGCGGATTAGAGACATCTCTGTGTCTCACACGGGGCCGTTTGTGACATTTCGCTCCTCTCCTCGCCCCCCTCTTTTCATCCCTCCTTTTCTCTCAGAGATCAGGTTCTTTGATTTGGCCAGATAAAGACCTCTTTCATGTTGGTTGGGACGGTTAGCGATTACACTGTCAGACCCTTCGTTTTGGCGAGTTTGACAAATTTGCCGTGCAGGGTGGGACGGGCGCAAGGATTGTATTGGGGAGGAGGCTATACAAGGAGATTCTCAGTAATTGAGCTATCATTACCCAGTGACCCTGCCAGGCGTGAGTGCATAGGGCTCACCGGTTCTCTATTTGCTTAATACTTGGCTAACTTTCTTTGTAAGTATGATGGATAGAACAAGGAGGAGAGAGTGGAAGCGGGGTAGCAGCCCCCCACATGAATGCCTCTGCTTACTCAACCACCTCTCTCAAGCACTGCTGTCCATGAAAATTGGCTGTGCTACAGTGCTGCTACAAGTTTCCCCCACTCTCCCGGCTCCTCTCTATGGTGCAGCACAATTAAGCCCATATTCACCAGCTGCCATTTATTTTCATACAAAATGCAAACTGGTGGCATGTTGATTACTGAATACTCCAGAGACAAAGAACCACTACTGGTCTGGTTTAATTTCATTATGCAGAGTGTGGTGCACAGGATAAATATGTTCGAAATTCCCCCACATCCCATCTCCTTCCCCTTCCCCACCATCCAAGTTTACCTCATCCACTCTATATGCTAAACAAATCTTGAGGTGTAACAGTTGTGGAATTGGAACAAATTACTTGAAATGTTTTGGTTAAAATTATGCAGATTTCCATCCAGCCCTCACGTTTCCTCTTTGATGCTTGCATTTTTCTGGTAGGCTTCGTGTTTGTTCTGTTAAGAATCTGCATAAAGCAAATATTTATTGGCTGATGGTTGGCAGATTTTGTCATAATATGTAATGTGTATGGTGCCTTACACAAGTACCCCTTCCCAAACCACAAACTTCAATGTACTTTGGGAGAGTTTATGTGACGGGCCGGGACAAAGTAGAGAGGGATTTGGAAATGGAAGGAAAAGAGATACGTGGTTTTGAAAATATTTGACAAAAAATGTAAAAATGTGGCATGTGTTTGTTTTCTGACCCTGTTACTCTTAAAGCTCTAGCTAAAATATAGTCTAACCAACTGCCTTCAGAAGACACATGATTATTAAAGTCCACCTGTGTAAGAAAAACCTTTGTTAAGGCCTCAGAGACTTGTTGAGAGAGATTAAGAGAAAACAACAAAGAGAGAACAAACCTCCTCATGATGACAAAGGAATGCAGCAATCAGAAATACACTCTGGAGAATGTTAAAGCATTGATTGGGTTTTAAAGGAGAAGTCCGGTCAAAATCAGAATTCAAACTGCTGAAAGTACTTTAAATATAAAACTACTACATACTGTGCAATAAATTATAAGTTTTTTTAATTAAGAATAATTTTCATTTAATCATGTTTATGTTGAGGAACCCATCTTGGTCAAGAATAGTACTGTTTGTGACGTCACTCAGCGGACCCACTGTTGAGCAACGACGCACTATTTTCCAAGATGGCGACGACTGGTGCTCTGTACGAAGCAGAGAGTGATGAAGTACTTAGTGACAGTGATGAGAGTTCCGTGGAGCTATCATCATCTGATAGCGATATGGATTTTTTAGAAGAGTTTCTTGACAGAAACCGGACTTATTTCCAGTGCAAACTCAGTCGGGCGCCCCAAGATATATATATATATACGCGCGTGTGTGTGTGTGCGCGCGCTCGCTCCGCTGCAGCGCCTGCAAAGCCGTGCTGGAGAGATCGCGCTGAAGTGACTTGAGTTAAATTTGCCCCCTAGTAAATAGGGCAGGTGGTCATTATTATATAAATATTAAAATATAAAAGCGTTCCAGCACATGCTGGGGCGGAGGGATACCACATCACATGTGGTATCCCTCCGCCCCTCTGGTCGGTAACCATCCCCGCAAATTCTAAATTAGAAATTCTAAATTAAAAAATAACTTACCGAAAATCCTTGCTCTCATGTCATGTTCAAAACATTCTTCTTCGAAATGGTCGCTGCATATGACGTGTTTTCTCTCTGGCCAGAAGTTAGATCCGCTCTCTTCAAGTGGCAATCCAGCAACGAGCCCGGTGGCTCATGAATCAGAAAGTTGACATAAGCAATGTTTTTTCTACTTTTACCAGTTGTGTTGGAACATCCAATGGCCATGCACGTGGGCATTGTTGCTGTAACAATAGCTCTTGCGAATGTCAGCGGTGAAGTCCTCTGGAAATCGAAAAAAATTGTTGATGATCGCAGCTGTGTAGAACGGCTCCTATTGACTTTGCTTGGAAAGAGCGGAGAAATGCTGTCGCCGCTCCGCTTTTCCACGTCGCAGGATGTGATGTCAGACGGCCCTTACTGCCCAAATATGGGCAGTAATGGCCGCCCCCATACACAGCGATCCAGATGACAATTTATGTTTCTATTTTCTTATTGATTAAAGATAAGTTCATTAAATAACCACAAACGTATTAGTTTTAGTTATAGCTAATGGTCCCCTGATTTTTCCTTGTTGACCAGACTTCCCCTTTAAAACATAACATTAACCCACGCCCGCTGACAGGGGGGGACAAACGGGTCAGTCGTCCCGGGCCTCGGACCGGCCCGGGACGACGGGGGGGGGGGGGGGGGGGGCAAATCTGACACTCTGACCATTAGAATGGTTGCTGACTGCAGCAGCTTCACCAAAGTCTCTCCGTCTGTGTCACGGCACTTTGCTGCTCCCCTCCCCTCTCGTACATGGCTCAGCGGCGCCAGCCAATCAGCACGCAGGCTCAGCCTGGCCCGCCCACTCAGCTCTCTCTCACAAACAACCGCGCTGCTGCTGCTCAGACTCGGAGAGAGAGAGACCGCAGGAGCGGAAAAACATGAAGAGGGAAAGTAGCGGGAAAGTATTTAATATCGTAAATGAAATCAAGTTGTATGTTTTGTAAAAAGCCGGTTAAATTCAGTGGAAACACAACAAATGTATCTAAGCACGTGAAAAACCATGAGCAAGAAAACGTCGAGCGACAGAAACGGAGAGAGGAGACGAAACTTCTCTCATTGCCCCGACAGACCCACAGACTGACGTCACTCACTGAGGCATTTCAGTCCTCCAGAGAACATCCAGGTAGATAAGAGTGGTCATCTTCAGCAGCAGTTCATGTTAACTTTCAAAGTAGATATTATCTATCATATGTTACTGGAGCCCACACAGAAAATGTAATTAAGACCTTGAAAGAACCCAGTACACATATCCTATTAAAAAGTGTTATTTAAGATAAGATAACATTAGCTAATCCTTTATTTATCCCACGACGGGGAAAATTATAGGATTAAAGCAACAGGCAGGTGCACACGACACAGACAAAATTACATAAGGATTGAAAGATATAAGAGGTGGATTAGTAAAAAAACACTGAACATAACATTATTATTATTATTATTATTATTATTATTATTATTATTAATATTTAATTGTAATAATAAAATAAAAATCACAAAACCCGAAAGGTCAACAGTTTCATGATACATCAAGTTTAAATGTCAAAAGTATTGGCATCGCATCGATAACGCCGATCACCCTGTATTTACTTCGGATAGGATCGATTAAAAATTCCCGGTATCGTACACCTCTAGCGAGGAGCTGGGGGGGGGGGAGGGGGGGGGGGGGGTTGAGGAGGAGACAGAAAGAGCCATCCCTAGCAATAACAGAGACATTGCAGGTGGAGAGGCTTACTGCCCGATTGGATAGTCTGAGCATAGTCACTCAGAGATGGATCACGGCGTTAATTTCAATGATCCCGCGTTATGGCCAACAAAACTGACTGATTCTGATCGAATGAATGTTGTGCGTTTAATGGCAAACAGAAAGCCTTTCTCAGAGATTCAGAGGGCAGAGAATTCCCAAAGTATCTAACATATTCTACCTCCTGCAATGGAAGGGAAAATTTGTTAGGGACTGGCTAATATACAGCAGGTCAAAAAAGGCCATATTTTGGCTGCAGTGCTTGTTGTTCTCTTATGAAGAAAAAATCAACTAGTGCACTAAATTCAATAGATGGGTTGAAAATATGCAATATAAAATACAGAGATTTCCAGGGCACGATGTATACAGTTAAGTTGACATTTTTTGGTGTGTGTGTGTGTGTGTGTGTGTGTGTGTGTGTGTGTGTGTGTGTGTGTGTGTGTGTGTGTGTGTGTGTGTGTGTGTGTGTGTGTGTGTGTGTGGTGGCGGCAGGTATGGAAGGGGCGGCCCAAAAAGACTGCGTTGTCCCGGGCCCTAGCAAAGCTGTCAGCTGGCCTGCATTAACCCTTTTGAATAAATCATCCAATAATGGAAATAGTAAGGAAAATTGCAAACATAGCACGGTTCTAGAGTAACTCTGGAGAAATTTTGAGATCCACTGCTCAGATGGAAAAATCTGTAAACAGAAGAAATAATAGCCATAAATGGCATAAATCTACATAAATCTCCTTTAGTAAGAAATGACAATTGGTGAAACCAACCCATAAAAAGACGTGTTTGAAGTTTGCCACAAGCCATATTGTGGAAACGGCAAACATATGAAACAAGGTGCTCTCGTGTGATGAGATCAAAATGGAACATTTTATCTCACGAGCAAAACGCTATGTGAGATGGAAAGCTAACATCACATCAACGCAAACTCTCTGAGGAGCTCATATGCAAAATACTTCTGGAGCAAAACTTGTTAAAGGCTGCAAAGACATAGACTTGAAGTAGCATGATGTTGTAGGGGTTGAGGGGAGGGCAGAACAATGCCAGTGTATTAGCACAGAGATTTTGATGAAGGAAATAAGAGCCCCCCCCGCCACCACCCCTTGTTAACCTTGAGGCAGATTGGATGTAATGTGATGAGTCGAGAGGAATGTGCGTGTAACCGTTGGTGAGTGGGTGCCCACTTGTCTGAGTGAACGTAGGTGTTGGAGGGATCGTGGTAAAACATTTCAAGATGGCCCATTAGCTGGCTCGGGCCCGTCCCCTCCCGACACTAGGATTCCTCTGTGCTGACACCCCACCCCCTCCCGATCCAAGTCCCTCTGTCCCAGAGGACCCCCAGCCTCATCCTGCCAAGTGTATGGTTCCAAAGCACAGATGAAGCTGCCTGCGTGTGAAAATATTGAATTGCAAAAACATCCCTGGGTGAGAGGGTGTGTGAATGGAGCTTTCAGCACTGGGCCCGACCCGAGCCTTGTGCTACTGACTGATGGACAACAAATGGCATTTTGTATCCAGAGATGGAGCGGAAAGGGGAAAAGAAAGAAAAAGGAAGAGACATAGAGAGAACGGGGGGAGTTTGAGATTTTTCAGCCCTCTTCAATTGAGGGTCCTCATATGCAGCTTTCTAATGCCTTATCACATGGCCCGTCTGACCTCTGGCCCCTACTCAGCCAAAGCTGTCAGGCTGCTCGCCAGCACAAAGCCTCATAGCCTCAGTGCCCCCCCCCCTCTCATACAGCTGCACTCCAAAGGTAATAGGAAGAAGTAATATCAGTGACCTTCACTTTCCACCTCGCTGCAGGAGGGCAAAACTCTTACGATTCCTTGATAATGTCAAAGGTAGAGGGTGGCCATTAGGCCTTTTTCACTACATGTACTTCGATCACTTCAGATTACATTAGAAGAAAGCTAAACTGCTCACTATATTATATTCCTACAGGAAGGTATTTTATCTCAGACTTTTGCTAAATAAGAATTAAATCATACGGATGTTTAAAAACATCTTCATGGTTTCACTTGCATTGGGAATATACCTGTGCAACTCAACACTATGTTGCTGTCTGGGGTATATTAGTGGATTTCTTAGGTCTCAGAGGACTGACAGGGTCAAGGTATGACTGTAACCTCCTGTCTCGCTTTGCTAGAACACACAGGCAACTCACTCTGTGTCTCTCCTGACCGGTCTGAGGATACTTTTTCTCCTTTTTTCCTCTTCTTCCCCTCCTTTTCTGGAACACAAGAGTTTCTCTCTCTTTTTCTTCTTCTTCTTCTTTCTCTCTCTCTCTCTCTCTCTCTCTCTGGTCTCCTTTGAAAAGATGCGGCGTCTTTGTCCCGCCTGATAAAGGAAGCCATAGTTCCCCTTTTCCCCTTCTTTGTGGCCTGGGGGCTGGCGGCTCCTGTAGAAGTGCAAATGGTATCCTCTCGGAGGGGCTATCCCCGCGGGCCTTCGAGGGCCCTTGCTCTCCTCCAGGCTTGGCTAATTACCACCCTGCAACCCCCTCCCCAGCTCCACCACCACAACCACAGCTCCCTGGTCTCTGGAACCATGGACGGCACATTCCCACAACCAGCACCTGGCCTTCTTTTCTCCTGGGCGTCTTTGATGGCTGACACCCCAGCCTTATCCCTCCCTCCTTCATACTCTTCCTCTCTCTGCCCTACTACACCATCTTTCTTTTTTTTCCTCTCCCCACGTCCCCCCCTTACTTTTTCATTCTCTCTGACTCTCATTAGCAGAGGTTTTAAATTGCTTTCTGACCCTAACACACTGATCTCATCGAAAACGGAGATGTCAGAAAGAAGGTGAAGAATAAATTAAATATGTAAGAGGGGCCAGTAGAAAGATTTGTGTAGTATGCTTTTGATTCTATACTTTGTCAACTTGTCTGTGTTTTTGGTTACATCTGTCTGGCAAAGTTCACAAAAACTAGCAAGCATCCCTAAGCAAACACCCATTTCCATTTCCATGTCACTGTCTATGTTACTAAAAAGAGCAAATCACAAGAATCTTTATAGACCTAAAATTCTCTGATTCGTAAAACCACACAGCCATCCCTGCCGATAGATTTGATTTCTTTGCAAGTGACATGGACAGACACAATACACAGTTGTGCAGTCCCACTAGTATCTAATTTAGTTGCATATTTGCGTTCCGCTAGCAGCAAACCTGATCAATAGCTCTCCCCAGTGGATTTGACCAATTCATAGCTGGCCTTTTGTGTAGTCTGGTGATCCCAGCGAGAGCATTTAGACAGCTTTCTGAGGAAAACAAATAGCTCTATTACAAGTTGGCACCTCTGTGATGCTCAGGATCCCAAAGGCAAAGCAAGCAGCATGTATTAATTGTATGTCTTCCGTACGAAACAGATTCACCAGGTGGTGTATTTAAGATGAGATTTATGCCAGTCAGCAACTTGAAAACTGATGTTTTTGCATGTTATTTCTAATCAATCAGTCAATCTTTATTCCAGACACAAGGTTGATCCATAGAATAGTAAAAGTCACCAGTTTGCAGGAGTTAATGGTTTCTTATTTTTAGCTTCTATTTAATATATACAAAACATGGGGGCTAGTCATGTCATCCATTCAGACTTTTGAAATTTGTACCCAACTTTTTTAGGTACCAAAAGGTCCCACGTAAATTGGTACCCACCAAGGATGTATTGTAGCTGATTACTTCAGTTTTTTGTAAGAAAACATTTGGTGTTGTTACTCCAAAGCATCAAATAGACATTCAGGGGGTTGCTCAGGTATTTTGGTTTAACCATGGGTTGCAATCTCATATATTTCATGAGTCATCTGGCCCAAAAATAGGTTCACAACTACAATCAAAGTGAGATCTATGTGAGCTCTGAGCATTGTTAGGATTGTATATCTCCTAAGTTAATAGAAAAGACTCAGCTGCTTAGTTATATAAACTGAAATATAATAGTTAAGTATGTTGTCATATTTAAAAAAAAGTTTGTTTACAGGTACACAAGGGAAATAGGAAACAATACAATGTCATTGTGAAGTTGAAAAATGAGGGTACAAATTGGAAAACTATTGAGTTTGACTGGTTTGGATACTCCTAATTAAATAGACTCTTTCTGTTTAGAAGGTATATTGATAAAATATTGCTAATTTCTAAGATGAATTGTTAAATCATATCATTCATTCTGTCCATCACATCTCATTGCCACCTCTCTTTCGTTTTTGATCTGTCTTAGTAAAGAGCTGCTAAGCAATGATAAAAACTCAAACGTCTGTTCAGCAAGTGGATGGTGGCCTGTTTTGTACGTCCATCATGAAAACTCATGCAGAAGCGTTGAGTGTTATTGACCACACCTAGACCAGTTACACTTGTATGGCAGAGTTTTACCAGGAAAAAGGCTTAACATAGATGCCATTTACACAATATCAGCACTTTCATGTTTGAAATATTATACACAGTACTTGCATGAAGAGTTATTCAATAGAATCTGAAAATTACTGAAACAGTTTTGCACATCATCATAATGACAATTCGTTCCCGCTTAAGAATTTGTGAAGACTGTTTTCATGAGAGATTAGCACCTCTGAAGATTGTACTAAATATGAGTAATAACAAATGTATTTCAGAGTAAAACTTGTGGGCAGTAAAAAAGCATTAAGAACATGTTGCTTGCTTATGTCAGACTAACTTAACAATATCTGAATTTACTGAATTCAGTGACTGAGTCAACATACAGCCAAACCTTAGCTTAATATGAGATTGGTAAAAAAGAAAAAAATATTTATGACATCACAGACCTCAGCATCAGCGCAATGACACTAATGATCTTTACTTGTAAACGCCATTGCAGTGAAACACCTGACTGGTCACTTGTGGCCGTCCAGTTGCTCTACACACCGTTAATATGCTCATAGTGCTCCGAAAAAGCTGGTAGACACGTGAAACCAAACTGTAGAGAACTTGCTAAATGATTGGCATGTTTTCAATACATTAACTACAGCGAGTGCTTGATGGTTTTGTAAAAACGTTAGCATGAAGGATTTAAAGTATGTCAGAAAAACTGATTTGATGGCAATAGAAAAATATTATGTAAGTACAAAAAGAACATCCATTTATTGCCTCTACCCACTAATCCATGCAGGGTCACAGGTGGCTGGCTCCTATCTCCTACACCTTGAGCAGTCCATCACATGGCAACACAGGACAATCAACCATGCACACACAGGGCAATTTGGAGAGAACAATTATCCTGACAGTCATGTATTTGGACTGTAGGTGGAAGCTACATTCCCACTCAGAGAGAACCCACACATGCATAGTGAGAACATACAAACTCCAAGACCCCAGGCTGGGATTTGAACAAGGCAACAGTGCTACCATCTGTGCCACTGTGCAACCCTCAGATCAGTGTGTGGGCATTGTATGGATTCAGCAAAGATTATAGGGTTAAATATAAAGTGTAAAATATATAAAACATATAAATGTAAAAATATAAATCTACAACTGCATGTTTGATACAGCTCTAGACTGCATAGCAACAAGAAATGTAATTACTTCTAAAGAATGATAACTTGTAGTTTTTTTGTGTGCAAATACTAATCAAATTACTTTGGTATGATGTAGAAAAAAATAATTTCAAACCTTTATCAGTCAGACTTCAAAGTCTAACATAATATGGTGTGAATATATGTTCTATAGTCTACTCATAATTTTGCTTGAGGAGTAGCTTCCCAAGACTTATGTCTTTCTCTGCTTAGTTCTCTCCTCATCAAGCCATGCCACATCCTCTGTTTTGGGTACAGAATAAGAAAGAGGAAGAGTTGGTTTCTGAATTGTGTTTTACGAGAGGTTAAAACGAGCTGCTTCGGTGGTTTTAGGGTGTCCACACTGACCATCCCACTTAAAGTTCCTGAGGTTTTCAAACATGCCAATTAGGCACTTTTATTAGGGATGATGTTATTCCAGGCAATGCTTTGCAGTCTTAAGATATGCAGTTTAATTGAATTGCTTGTCTTTTTGCTGTTTTTCTGTTGTTTTTTATTTTAGGCATCATGCCGGATTTGCAAAGCTACTGTCCTTATTTTTCTTTTAGACTCCATAATAGTGCAGTAGTTCAATCTCAAGAGATGTCAAATGTCCAGACATGGATGGGGTGCATTTCAAACGCGAGGGAGAGTAGTAAGACTCAAAGAATGGTGAGTTGATGACAAAGTAAATAGAGGAGGTGGATGTGCAAGGCTGCTGGCCTGAGTACTATTTTAGCCATTTATTAATTAGCATTGCTAAATGTGGCAAGTAATAAGTCATATAGTCACATCTTACTTGTTTAAGATTTTTAAATATTAAAAATGTATTAACAATCATATTCCTAATATATATGATTTTTTTTATATCAACAATATTTTGAGCTTCCAGTACTTAGTAATTTTTCACCTCAATCTTTTTATGAGTTCAAGTATTTAATCAAAATAAAATTATAAAATGAAGGGTTCAATTTCTGTATGCTCTTGAGTCATTAAGGCTCATATTCACTTTACATAGACAACAAACTGCAGTTTTAAGTGTTGTTCATTCCCATTTTACCTCAATTGAATTAGACCTGCATGTAATGATTGCCATCCCTTCTTATGATACCTGTCATTTCCCCAGACACAGAGCTTGACCCACAGGAATAGGTTCTTTTTTTCTTGGTTTTATTTATTTGTTTTCCAGTGAATTCAGGAAAACTTTGATGCCAAGTCTCTCTGCAGCAAAACGGGAGGCCCCCGACCTGGCACATCTGAGAGTACTTTGGTGCAATAACAGCAAATGTTTGTTTTGTATTGTATGGCACGCTGCTGGAGGAGCACTAAAGCCCCTTCTTCCAGTGCCTAAAGCACCTCTTAATAAAATAGTCAAGAATAACTCCCTTACCTTAATCTTGCCTTCAGATTACTGCACTCGGGGTGGGAAATTAGCAGCAGGCCCACACACTTCCCTTCCTTCTCTAAAGCTTCTGTATCTTTTCTTGCAAGCAGCTCCTTCTGCACTATTTCTCTCTTTTTCCGTGTTTCTGAACTTTGCTGCTAGGACTTTTGTCTTTCTGTGTATTATTTTGTTTCTTTTGTTCTACTTTGCTTGCTCAGTATAAGAGGCAACTTTTTTTAGCAATATGTGGCCGAGGGAAAAAAGGTCTGAAGGGAATGTAACCATTGATAATTGATACAAACTCCTTGATTCATCTGTGATGAGGAGAGAGTTGGTACATATTGACTGTTATATAGAGACACAGATTACACATTTTGGAAGCTGTGAATATGTGTGTCCTTTGTGCTCAGCAGTGTAACCCACACCTTGACATTGGTAGCGGCAGCCGCTTTGAGCTGGGTTTGTAGTACTACCGTCTGATCCTCGTAACCAGAACTGGCCTTTACAGCTATGTGTTCATTTTGCCCGCCGACCCCCTTACCCGCCTGCCATATGGGTCTGCCAGGAGGCACACACTTTCACTTGCACACACAGCGGTAGTCAAGCTTAAACCTGTATCTTTCACTTATAATACTGTCATCTATCCATAGTGTTTTTTTTATCATGTTCAAATGGTCAAACAATATTTGTTTTTTTGTAAAAGGCTTATTTGCAAAATTACAATTTAGTTAATTACTATTCTGAGGGAACTACGTTTTCTAAGGAGACCTATTGAGACATTTAGCAGTTCATTCAAGCAACTAGATAACAAAAAGGTTGGACATATTACAGCAACGTTTTTTATTATTATTTTCCCTTTGAGCTCTCAACTTATGCTTCTCATAGAACATACTGGATTTGGAAATGTTGGCAGCCGTTTTGGAAGTCTCAGAGCTGAGGTAAGGTTCTAAATTCTCCAGGGAATACAAACAGAGACTGCAGTTGCATTAATGGCAAGTGCTCTAATTGCTAATATAAAATGCTAAAGCCTGTTTAAAATGCTAATCATTTTTGATATTGTTTTGAAATAACAGCAGGACCCATTAAAGTGATTCTCTCTCACAACCATTGATCTTGAAAAAACGTATAATGACTGCTCTCGGCAGATAGATTACCCATAACATTTTAAACGCTGCTCTTACACATTGATATAGCTGTTCCAAAACAGAATGTGGAATCAGCTAAAATGGGCACTAGCATGTCAAAGCTTCAGAAATGCAGGCAACGGGAATCGGCCACAAAATACTGAGCAGTGCATCCTCTCACAAACTGTAATTCATTAGAAAGAGAAATTCTTGAACAAAAAAAGTTACCTAATTTAAAAATCAGTGTGATGAAAATACACAGCTTTTGTCCACCTTTAAACCGATTATCATTTATCTTACATTGGCAGCATAAGACCTTTTTAAATCCCTGGAACCACAATGATGTCCATTAAAATATAAAATAACATTCAAATGTTTAAAAAACTGATACCAAAAGTGTGTTTACTCGGTAATTATTCATTTTAGTTGGGAAGAAAGAAGTACTTGCAGCGGGGACTATATTAGTTTGTCTTATAACTTAATCCAGCATTAAACTAACATCAAAGCCTTGTTGGAGTATCTAAATTACGAGCCTGTGGAGATAACATTTCTGAGCAGAGGGCACTGCTGGTTTTCTCTATCAGGGGTTCGAGTTGATACTTTGATCACTTCCTACTCTCTTCATACCTTCACTAAGAGCAGAGATCACATCACAGGGACACACACACACACACACACACACACACACACACACACACACACACACACAGTTGGCCCATGAGGCAGTGTCAGGTGTAGTGGGGGACAGTGAAAGGATGCTTAGCAGCAAGCCAACATGGTGTCTGTGACAATGACAGCGAGCGTGCGCACATCAAAGCGGCTTTTCTCTTTTTATCCTGTAGAGCAGTGGCATGAGTGACAGTGTAACTGGGCTGTTTAGCCTATATTTAGAATTTCCCTTTTTCCACAAAGAAATTATTTCCAGTTTTTCATAACAGTAAGTAGAAGGTTCCCAATGAGGTCTAATTTTGTTCAACTTTCTCTCGAGCGAGCGCAGTCAAAACAAATTTCTGTTTACCTTTGACCCCACAGATTAAATGGATAGTCCGGCTGGCGACATCAAAAGGATTATTTTTTGGCATATGGAGTTATTTTACCAGTGTATTTAAAAATCTTTGAATCCGCACCGAAACTAAATTTCTGCCTAACCTTTTTGTTTACTTGATAATATTCAATTCCAGGTCAGTTCAGCCTTCACCAATTCAGAGATCAAGTTTTATCCTTTCATCCCTGTGTATTGCCATTTTGTAACCATAAACAGGCCGTTTTTTATTCACTGGATATGGGTTTATTTCTCATCATGGTATTCTATGCAAGTCATAAAAATACTCAAATCTCACATATAGTTTCACTTAATTCTATTATTTCATGAAACCTTTATATTGCATCAATTTATGTTCTTCTGGTGTTTCTGTGTCTGATCTGCATACGGGCTGTTTGCCAACTTAGTCTTTTTTCCCTGTATTTAACGGCTTTTCAGACCTCTCTGAAAAGCATCAACTTTTCTATAAAGCAACTAGTGACAAATCTACATACTTTTTCTTATTTTATTGAAGGCTTTTGGAAACTCATAAATACACATATCGTTCATAGTCTACTCAATGAGCAGTGGGTGCTGCCTTAGGCCTTGTGCAGCAGTTCCTTCCAGCTGGAGCCAGACCCAGATCGTTAATGAATCGCGTATGCTCGAAGCTGCCACTGGCTGAGCCCATTACAGTTAGGGTGGGCTGTCATTATAAAATGTTATTTGTCTATAACAAATCCCTGCAAAAATACCCAAAAACGAACAAACAAACAAAAACGATTCAATTTCTATTGTCTCTTTTTGGTAACAAAATGTTCCCAAGAAGGGTCTACGTTGAGTGTTTGGTACAAAGCATCCAATGAATAATGACTACTTCAAAGTAATTGGAAAGTTCAAGTATGAAACAATCAATACTTGGGCAAAATGACACATACCTTATCCAAACTATTTATTTAAGGTGCTTAAAGAGAAGAAATATATATTTGTCATTTCAACTGTACATTCCAATGAAATGTGTCTTCTGCATTTAACCAATCCCTTAGGAAGCAGTCGGTAGCCTTATAGTGCCCAGGGAACAGTCTGGGGCTGAGGGTCTTGCTTGGGGACTCATGGTGGCAGTCTGTGGGGATTGCACCAGGTACTTGCGACCTTCTCAAAACACAAGCACAGTTCTCTAAACACTAGGTTACCACTCCCCCAAAAGAAACATCACCATACATTACCTTCTTTATCTGTATTCAACTTATGAAAAGTCATGTGACTATGTTAAGAAAAGGGCCTAAGATAGCAAGCTATTTAGCTATCTATATTTTTGTAAGACTATTGCTGTTTGTGTAATGCACATTTAAAATCTTTCTTGCAAGAAAATAACAAGCCTTGAAAAGGTTTGCACTATTTCCTATATCTTGATTATAGGTTATTGTCCAGGTACTCTGCATTGAGACCAATGCATGCTTTAAATCAAAGTGATTTATTTAGTGAAAAAGCTCAGCCAGAAGTCTAAGGGTTTATTTGTGTGTATACGTTTTAATATTGTGGGTCTAAGACAAGATGGCTGCCCTTAAGTGGGAAATAAAATCACATATGTGTGACTTCACCGAATAAATAGAAGTGTATTCACAGTCCGCCGATTAGGTGATGAGAGTGTAAGCAGGGTAGGAATGTCGGGGAAAAAAAGCAACATATTTATTTTTTAGTGTCACAGGTGCCCACTCACAGCTTACTGGTTTTTTGGACGACTCTTTTACTTTAAAGAGGCCAATTTATGTCTCTTTCTCGTCTCTCTCCAGAGACTAGGCCTGAAGTGGTTCACTTATTTGAACTGGGTCTTGTGGTCGTTGTGGTGACACATTAATTGAGCAGTTCCTCTAAAGAAAAGAAAGGCGAATGTGACGATTGGCCCCGCAGTGTTTGTGGAGTTTTGAAAATTGGTTTTGTTTGGCCAGAAATATCTTAGGTGTTTATTTACACGGCAGAATGTTTCAAACACCGGCTGACTATCCCTCTCCTTTCTGCATGCGTGCTTCCATGTCTCTGTGTACATGTGTGGTTGCATTTAGGCTGTGTTTGCTCTCATACGAACATGCCATATGTACCGTATACCATGTGTTTGCACGTGACTGATAATGGCTGAGGGACGGAGGGAAACGGAGGACATAAAGTCAGCAAGACATCTCCACATAAGCAGTCATCCTTGCCGTCCGTCTCATCTATTATTGACAACATTTATTCACACCAGCCAGTGCTCATTACACGTTAAGCAGACACAGTCTAAATCAATGACGTGTTTCAATTGCTTTCCTTCCCAGGTTGCTATTTTTCATGATTTCTAGAAAATTCCCACTTTAAGGATTACATTATTGGGATCTATTTGTTAGACTCAATTGTTTTTCTCATGAATTGTAGCATATTTGCTGGCAAACGTTTACTCAACGACCGATCAAACGAGACTGCTGCTCTCTGAGTGTGTTAGTGTGTTTATTTGGGAAATGAGCACATAATTGTGGCAAAGTTGACCAGTGGTGAGTACAATCTGTCAGAACAGTAATTTACACACTTGTATAATGTTTTCCTGTCACTGCTAAGTTTAGTGCTAGGTCCAATGAAGCACACGGACACACACAGAACGACCGAAAAAACTGTAAATGGGTTGTTCGTTTCCTGAACCTCGGGCCAAATCTCTGCTGTCCAGCAAAAAAAAAAAAAAAAAAAAAAAAAACAGAAACTGCTCCTTCTGCCTTATTCCTGAGCATGGTTTCCAGGACAATTACAGTGTTATTTTACAATATGATGAAAGCTTAAATATAAACAAAAACATATTAGTCTGTGGAAAACCTGTAAATACGATTAAATTTTTTCTTCTGCTTTTGCACCTCTGTTGTTGTTATGTACAGTATCTATTTAATTTTTGCTCCTTTTTACTGTACAGATAATTCCAGTTTAGGGGAAAAAACATATGATACTTTCATCAAACCATGATCATGTAGGATTTAAAAGGAGATTTATGTTTTTTGTTTGTTTTTGGTTAGACAAAGTTATGGGAACTCATGTTAGGACTCCAGCAACGTTTAAAATTCTAACAATGCATGTTTTTTTTTTATCACACAGGGGCATCACTATAAAATGGAATATAATAGAAAAAACTATTTAAATTGTCTGTTCAAATTCAGTTTTTTTGCACACAAAGAAATATAAATATGATACATGTGCAATTTTTATCTTCTGTTACTCGTATGGCTTAAAGCTATTGACAGCTTAACATTATTTTCCAAAAAATATAATGAATAAGAAAAAAAGGATTTTTTAGATGTGATATGTTATTATACGGCATACACAATCATATGGAACATGGTTGCCTTAGTGTCCATGAGACCATGGCATTCATATTGCATTCATACAGTAATTAGTGCAAAAGGAGCCCTGACTATGCCTTGATTTAAATGGAGCAAGGGATACACACTGTAGAGTACACTGACATACATTTCAATGGGCAAGTGACATTTCTGTATTTAAATCAGTTTTTATTGGTCTTTAATAATATTCTAATTTTAGGAAAATCTGATTTTTTTTTTATTAGCTTTAAGTGATAATCATCAAAATTAACTGCAATAGTGGACCCAGGATGTAAAGAATCTATATCATAAATAAGTTTCACCTCTTGAATTACTGAAATAAATAAACTTTTCAAAGATATTCTCATTTACTGAGATGTTCCTGTATGTCTCGTTTTTTTTTTTTTTAAACTAATGGTCAGAAATAGTGCAAATCCATCCATGCCTTGCCTCCTCTCCTTCACAGATGCTTCAGAAGAAGGATTCAGACATATTAGCAGGATGTAATGGAGACCAATCTTTCTTTCTTAGCATCTCTGTTAAACTTAAGTATCAATAATAAGATTTATCTTCCTTCACTACCCCCAGCCTTGATTCAATTATCTCCATCTCTATCCCGCTTTCTCTTCCTCTGGCTATCTCCCTATTTGCCCTTTTGCTGTGGATCCGTTTCCAATTGAATGCAGGTCATGCTTTGTGTTTCTCTTTGTCATGACTGGGTTTCTCTTAGTGAGCAGAGGCTCCCTTTCCACTGTGGTTTAATTAGATCTGGTAAGAAGGGAGGAAGGGATGAGGAAAAAAAAAGAGAGGTGGGGGTAACCAGGTAAATGTGGGGTCACACATAGTTTACATCGAGATCCCTTATTGTCTGCATTTCCCCCTTTTTTGGGGGGAAAATTTAATTTGCGTGGTCCCTCCGCCTTCTCATCTTTTTAATGAGTGTTTTGTTTTTCATCTGAAACCTTTTGAAGTTTGAAAGTTCCTTTGCCCTTCCACATGTCCATGTCACCCAGGCCCCTCCACTCCAGTACCACCACCTTATCTTGCTCCTCAACTTTCAGACATACCTCATTACCTGAGGCTGTGCTGAGTGGCGGCTAATCAAATTGACTCTAGTTTTCTGCCATCAGAGGAAATCCTGGCCATCGAGAGGTCACTGGTTCAACTCTAGGCTCCATGAACAGTAAGAAAGTCACAGAATATTTCTGGGAGAAAAAAAAAAAAGAAATGCAAAGATCAGATGTTTTACGGTTGATTTTTGAACACCTTTTTTGAAGGTCCGGCCTGCCAATTCCTATGGATATTTATTCTGATTTATCTTTTAGAAGCAAAAGCTCTCATGTGTTGTTATGTGTTAGGTCGTTAAATCATTTAAGAATTTACATCAACTCTGCAGGAGCCTTTAGCAACCTCTCTGTTGTGATCAACGATTAATTATTCACTTTAGGGTCAGAGGTTGCATGTGTTTTTGCAAAACTCTGTAATTAAACAGGATTTGACTTGCATTTCAAAACAAAGACTTTTAAAAAATTGTAACATTTGACATTTTAAAGTGTCTTTGTGATAGTATATTAGCCTTAATATCATTAGCACAATCCATGTATTAGGGTGGTTCACTGCAAAAACGGATCTAAAAATAAGTAAAACGTTCTTAAAATTTGTGTTTCTGTCCTAGATTTGAGCAGGTAAATAATATTATCTGCCAATGGATTGAGTATTTTGACCCCTAAAATAAGATAATTAGACATCCTGCACTTGAAATAAGATGATAGAGATGAGTTGCTCCTATTTTAAGTTCAAAACTCTTATTCTATTGGCAGATCATCTTATTTATCTGTTCAAATCAAGGACAGATACACTAATTTTAAGAAAATTTTACTTATTTTTAGTTCTGTTTTTGCAGTGTTAGCATTGCCAACAGCAGTCCCTGTGTCTATCGGCTGTAGAGAAAGTCGAGTCTTACTGCCAAGACTTTTTTGATTCAGCATGTCGCAGAAGATTTGGACTCTTCAAAAGGATAAAACCGGTCCACCTTGCTGTAAGGCTCATTTCAGACAGGAAGCAGCATGCGCTCTGTTCAACACTGGAGTCTGCCTCGGAGCTGGGCAGAAGGGTGCACACCTTGAAATCACGCTAAAACGCAGTGATTCTGTTTACTATTAATTCTGGTTTTTGATGTGCTTTTTTTTCAGGCTACAGTCTGAACACAGCATGTGGCAAGCTGTCAAATAAAACACCCAGGCTCATATGTTCAGTGATTATGACGCAGGGTCAAGCTGCAAGAGAGGAAAAAAAAAACTAAAACCAAACAACAAAGCTACTATAAATTGGGAAAAAAGTTTTGTTTTTTTAAATCAAAGATCAAGTTACCGTATTTTTCGAACTATAAGTCGCTTTGGAATATATGTTGCATCAGTAAAAAAAAAAGCGTCATAAAGAGGATAAAACATATATAAGTCACACTGGACTATACACAATTTTTAGATATTAATTTCACACAGTCCAAGACTAAAAACTGACATTTAATCTAGTAAGCTAATTTAATAAATTACACAGCTACATCCACAACCAGCTGAATAACATGGAACATACCTGGGAAGATAAATGGGGTAAATTAGCAACTCCAACCATCAAGGTTTTATCCAGCGCATTTCAACATAATGGCCCGTTACACTGAAAGTTGTCAACTTACGCTGAAATTAGACCAGTGTAATGGTGCTACGTGCTAAGCTTATAGTATGACATGGATGTTTGAGAGCAACATTAATGGGTTTTGGCCGCGGTCTGGGCTCTCACTTCGAGCTGCACCACGCAACGCTCCACTGTGTGAAAGCATACTGAAACAGCAAAACAACATACAAACATGTGTTCAGTCTTCTTTATTGTCTATAGGTTAATGTTTCAATAAATCTTTAAGTGGTACAGAAGCAGGATATAGTTTTCACAAGCCTAGCGAGCCCTCTTGCGACTATAGACGTTAATGTTTACTCCTTGGTTCATGTTGGTCAGTATGAATTACCATTTAAATTTGATATATAAGTCGCACCTGAATATAAGTCACGGGATCGGCCAAACTATGAAAAAAAGTGTGACTTATAGTGCAAAAAATATGGTATATTATTCTTAGACACCAAGAAATTAGGTGCATGCACATGTACCAGATATACTACATAGGTAAAAGTATCATTGTTTTTCTCTGATTCTGATGCTGGTGGTTTTAAAACCAAACTATTATTTGCAAAAAATAAAAGCCAGCATGACCAGAAAACTTTTTTTTGTTGATCACCCAATCAATAGATAAAAACTATGATAAATATATAAACATTGAACTAAAGTAGGTCTCATTTTGCCGTATATGGGAGTTTGCTAATTCAATTTCCATGTGTTTTGCAGACTCGGTGAAGCCTCCTATAGCTCTATTGGAGGTGCTTTGGCAGCAGGAGATATCGCAGCTGCTTCTTTAAGCCCTTATGCATTATCCTCGTATGTTCACTAATGCGTCAGAGCTGTTAAGCATTGGAGTCAGATGTTGCCAAGGCACGGAAGTGCTTATAATTCTGTTGGTAATTTTCTTTTATGAGATTTCAAGTTGTTGCTGCTTTCGGTAGGGAGGCATCATAAATACCATATAGGAGGTTATTATGATTGATGCAAGCAAACCTGTACTTGCAAGGGATATTTGCTTTAATTTCATAGTTTCTGTGGTTATTCTCTGAAATTGCCAAGTTTGGAAATCTGTCTCTGTCTTGGTGCATGCCTTTCAAAACTGAGGAGCTAGTTGAAAAATGATAGAGAAAAAATAAGGATCTCCTCAGGGAATTAGAAGTTTAACTTGAATATCCAGTTGGACAGGACTACCAGGACTTACAGTAGCGACTGAGTCAGGAGGCATGAGATGCTCTTGACAGAGCTAGAAAACAGATTAGTACACAGAAAGGGCTTGGTGTCCCTGTTCTACTGGTTGATATGGTAAAATAAGTAGTATTCTTTTCTTTTATTATATTGCAGATTATCCATCCATTGATCCATCCATCCATTTTCTGTACACGCTTAAAGAGATGCAGGGTCAGGGTATTGCAGAATAGTGAAATCAAAACAAAGATTTGAGGTACCCCATTGACAGAAAAAATCTGCGAGTCAGTCTAGATGATTTCAGAGACAGAGATGAGTCTGTTCGCAGTTGGCAGGTCTAGAGTGTTAACATCTTGAGGTTAGCCTTTGGCCAGCTTTGCAGAAGCTGTGAATGAGGTCTTTCTGATGGCCAGTGCTATGCAAATTTTCTTTACACGTACACACATATTCAGGAAAGGTGTGTGCACGCAGCCACCCTCCTCTCGCAAAAAAGCCCCAGACTTTTACACACACATCACTCGTTGATGCACATGAGTTTGGAGGCAGGGAGCTGCAGCTGTTGAAGCAGCCAAAGGGATCAGTTGGTACACTTCAACAACTTTGACATTGGCTAAGTGAGCAGGTTTGAATGGTGCTGTCCTTGTTATGAGTGTTGGTTGCCATTTGTTCAGTTCTTGGGTTTCCAAAAGGGAATGCACAGAATTTGATAAAGTGTGAGCATCTGTGCAGTTGGACATTGGTTGTTGGTGGGAAAACACAAAGTGTATTTCAAATTAGTTTGGATGTTTAGTGCGCAACTTTTGTTTTGTAGAGTTGAACATATTTGTCCAGGGGATTTTTATATTGGCACCATCAAAATGCGTACGTACTGATTTATAAGAACTAAGGGCGTATTTATGATCTGTTTAGTGATGGCTTTAAATGCACATGTTGTTCCCTTTTGTAGCTGACTCATTTCAATTAGACAGTGTGCTCCTGTTCACGAACCTGAACATTGCTCTTGTGGGTCATTGAACCAGCTTTTAATTCCAAAGTGGGGAAACATACTTTGAAGTATATTGAATATAAATACATGAATTTATATGTTAATATATCTGATTTGAATAGTACATATTTTATGTTAAATATAAACTAATATTATAATTTTTTTAACAAATATTATTTTGGTATATACAAAAAATAATTAAATATATGCAATAAACCTTTAGCAAATATATTTAAATATTTTTTAAAAGTGTATGTTCCTCAGCAACTAACTTAGCATGTTTGATTTATTTTACTTCTCACATACAAATAAACCAAAAATCAAATAGCTAAATAACAACAACAACAAAAAATCAACAAATAATTTTTGCTGTGACCAAGAATGTTGTTTAATAAATGGTTGCCTTTTTGAGGTGTGGTAATAACGTTTTTGGCAGATATTCCCTCGGAGTAGCCTTCAAGGCTGCGACAGATGGGAGTGTGAAATAAAATGAAGCTACCAACTTTTTATGCCTGTTTAGAGAGAGGATCCATGTGCTCCGTACGTGTGTATTTTGGCACAGGACAGCAGGAGGACATGCTATCTTGGGTTTGTGTCCTCCAGATCTGGCTTCATGTTGACCTCTCACCCAAATGAAACTTCGACAGTTCTCTGCCTCTCCCCCCTTCCCTCAACCTCTCTTTCCGCTGCCCAGTGCCAGGCACTTTTGTTTTCACATGGTCGACTTCTCAGGGAACACGTTCATATTTGTGGCTTTTGGGGTTGGCAGCAGAGTGTGCTGTGCCTGTAAATCTTTTTTTTCCTCTCTCTCTCGCTCTCGCTCTCTCTCTCTCTCTCTCTCTCTCACTCCAGCTTACCCAAGTATCCAAATTGAACTGTTTGGTCACTTCCTGTCGTTTTCAGCTTAACCATCACGCTTTGCCAAAGTTGCCAATAGTGTCATAACTTTTCCTGTGGTCCTTTTTACTCAGAGTTGAAATGACCTATGCTTATTTGTGAAAAAAAAAATGCCTGAGCAGAAATAGGATCATTGAGAACCTCCTCAATATACTGTATGTAAAAATATGATGGACAGCATTTGGCGATTTGGGCACTTTTTGGCTCCAGAGGAGCACGTTTGTTTAAATAACCTACAAAGCACAAGCAAACATTTTGGTCTTATTAAGTAGCCACAGAGCTGTTAGTGTGAGCACACATTTGTAAGAAGCCTTCGAGAAATGACCTGGCTCTTCCACAGCGTGTTGCTGGATGTGGGAGAGAGGATGGGAAACACAGAAAGAGCTGGAGTGAGCAAGATGGTTATCTGAAGTGAGGTCAGAAATGAAACATGTCATAGCAAATTACAGCCATGTTGCTTGAATTACTCCTGCCTGCTTCTTAAAACTCTGGCTTTGACTGGAAAAAAACATGGAAGGAGACGGTGTACTGAGAAGACAGGTAGAGACAAAAGGAACAAAACACGAAACAAAACTAAGAGAGACATTTGGACACCATGAGGAAAAAAAAAGACATGGGACAATACAGAAAAAAAAAAACATACTGGGGAGGTTAGCAGGAATGAAGAAAGTCCTATTGTGGGGGAAACTAGACAGAGAAAATGTATTTTTTTTTTCCTGGAAAAATAATGTGACTGAGTCATAAGCCAGCTAAGGAATAATGATGATGATGAGAATGATGAGAAGAAACCTTGGACTCATTTAAGCTCACAGCTAAGTTTGGGGCATCATTTACCAAACTACTGGAGAGGGGCCCCTGAAAATGTGTGTGCGTACATGCAATAATAACCACATTCCCTAAGCATCTTCTGCCACCAACGCCTGTTTTTGTAGCTGGGAATCGGGAAGGGCTACCTTGTTAGGGAGACTATTTCAGAAAATGGGAGAGGGAAAAAAAGGAGGACTTAAGGGGCGCAGGATGACTAGACGGGGTTGTGCAGAAGGACATAGAGCCCGCAGGCTCACTGACTGGCCCATCCAATCACGGAGATGAGCCAAGGATTTGGTTTTTCCCTGAGAAAATGGCCTCCTGAGATGTGATTTAGCTTCCCGGACTGAGTTTCACAATTCTTAGTGAGTGAGAAAGCATCCTGAGGAGTTACAGGAACAGTAATGTTAGACGCTTGGCTAAAAATCCTCACATACAGTGCCCTGAAAAAGTTTTCACACCTCTTGAACTTTTAACTTTCTTGAACTTAACCCGAAAAGAACACAATTTTTCTTTCACAAAAAATCTGAAAAGTGAGGCATGCTAAGTCTACATTCAGCCCCCCAATACAAAGCAGAGAAACCAATTGCCCTCAGAAGTCATCAAATCCGTAAAGACAGCAGAGTCCACTCGTTTGTGATTTGAAGTTTAAACACTCCAACAATATTTTTCTGCCTAGGTTTGTTAGAGAACATTAATGAATAAACATCATTATGGTGATCAAGGAACATACCAGACAGAGATGAAGCTGAGAATAATTTTACAGTAGTTAGTTTATAAAGCAAAAGGCTTTGGAGATTTAACAGAAAACATATGGAAAAGGTAAGGGAAAATTGCAACTTTACCAAGACAATACAGACCACCTAAACTAACAAGATTGAAAAATAAATCATAAATCTATAGTGACCATTGGCCACTTCCTGTCCTCTGCACCTTACCCATCACGCTTTGCTAAAGTCCCCAATAGTCTGGTAACTTTTCCGGTGGTCCTTTTCACTCCGGGTTGAAATGACCTATGCTTATTTGTCGAAAAAGTGCCTGTGCAGAAATACGATCATTGAAAACCTCCTCAATATATGTAAGAATATGTAAGTAATGTCTAGGTAAGAGACCTGGAGGAGCTGCAGATCTCAACAGCTCAGGTAGGAGAATCTGTTTACAGGACAACTAATAGTTGTGAACTCTACAAACCTGGAAATATGTGCCTATGTGGAGGAGTGGCAGGCGTAAAACCACCATTGAACGAAAGGAATAAGTCATTGTGCTGCAAGCTATACACAGTACACAGCAAACATGGAGTAAGTGCTCTCCTCAGATGAGTCCCAAATAAAATGTATTGGCCTACATGCAAAATGGTAGAGGCAGCATCAAGCTGTGGCAATGTTTAAATTCAGGATAATTGGAAGGAAACCTCTCACAGGTTGTAAAAACCTAAGACTGAGGTAAAGGTGGGAAAATCAATCCTACCTTTTCCTAACTTTGTACCTACCTAAGGTACAAAGTTTAATCTTTTAGAGACATACCCGAAAACGCTTGCAGCTGTAATTGTATAAAAGGGTGGTATCAGTAGAACTGCCATAAGGGGCAAGCACCTTTTTTAAGATTTGTTTTTGTGAACAAAAAAATCAAAATTATGTTACTTTTTCTTTTCAGGTCATAATCATCTTCTATTTTGTTTTGGCCTTTCACTTAAAAGCCTCCAAAATAAATTGATGCTTGTGTGTCTAACATAACTAACGTTGGAAAGACGTCATGGATTATGAATACCTTTGAAAAGTGAGCAGGTGTAAAATATGTATCCTTTAATTACCTTTTCTCTATCCCCCTAACATGTTACAAGTTGAATATTAGAGATTAAACATATTACTTGTTTTCTGCTGTTTGCAGGCCAATATAGAAAGCCCACACAAACACAAATGATGTGTGTGTTTAAGAATCGGAAAGAAAATTCTCTGTTTGGCATATTGTGTAGCCTCAAACACGGGTATTAAGTGTTGCAAGCAAACCCAGAGAATGGAAGCAGTGCAAAACAGTCCGGGGGTTAAGCTGAGCTGGTAAGCTGCTGTTCAACAAAGAAATGCCCTTAATAGACTTGTGTTCTGTGCTTTGTGTTCATGTCTGTGAGTTTGTGTGTTTGCGCGTGTGTGTGTGTGTGGCTATGACTGTATTTGCATGGCCGTGCTGTAAGGATCTCACTCTGCGTTTGTATTGTGTAGAGGTCTGCCACAGTGTAAGTCATGCCACCATAAACACAAGGGGGACAGGCGTCTTTGAATAGCATCGGTGTGTGTTGTAAGACGTTGGGCGGTGAATCCATCATGTTACCACTGACAGGCCCTGCAATGGGAAATAAATATTTACTTTAAGCTTCCCCAAATCACATCCAGAGATTCTTCCCCGCGCTGCAAGTTTCTTCTTTCAGCCCTTCCTCAGTTCTTCAGCCCCCGTGTTTGTGACAGTCAGCATGTTTGTCCTCATCTGTTTCACAAATCTTTCTGTCGTCGTCGTAGGGGTTCACAAAACGCACAGAAATGTAGAACGGCAGTGCTCATCCCGTAGTGGAACAGATCCCGTGTTTCCACTAAAGCAAATAACAAAAAAAAGAGAGGGGTCCAAACATACCAATCACACAAATACACACAATCACACACACTCTGACAGGGGTCAGCCTGAGATATCCATCTGGGATTTGTCATGTCAGACATGGCCCATGTCTCTCTCTTCTGTAATTATGGCAGTATTTATTTTTTTAAACTATCCCGCTGAGTTAGGACCGTCCCGCGGTGTGGTTTGGAGATGGAAACACACATTTGAGGGATCCAGCTTAACAGAAAAAAAAGGAGCAATGCACACTGACTTGAAATCGCTAACCCATAATTCAAACATTTATTGTAATCTGAGACTTTTTTTTTTCTTGAGGAAGTGTGGATGTCTATTAAATGTGTGCGCGACAGTTGGCTCCCAGCTGTAGACGCAAGCCGAGTAGAAATGAACTGATACCGTTGTGCCCCCCTCTATCACATAACACTTATGACCCACCCATAATGCCTGGCTTTGTAACAGAATTAGCAAGTGTGACGCATTTATAAACTCAGATCATGCTGTTAATAAAAATGTTAGACAACCGCCTTGGTATTTGAAAAGTGGTGACTGGCATTCTTTTAATCCAATGACATATTCATTGTTATGGAATTATTAGAAATAAACAGTTTTCTGTTTATATCTAATAATAAACAGAAAACTTTGAGATTGCACGTTTTATAACTGGCTCTATTTAAATGAATAGCACCAGTTCTCAAAACTGGTTGTTTCTAATATGGAGGGCATGCTCTGATGCAGTAGTTTGAGCTGTCACTTTCATTGGTTGTGGCTGATGCTAGTTGTGCATAGTTGAGGCCAATCAAACACCTATAACCCATAGTTTTGAAAAATCCAATTTTATTATAAGTGTATGGGTAAAAGAACATACATAATTATGTTTGTTAAACAATAAATTTTTGTCTGGCATCAGTTAAAATAGGCATGGTTTTACTGTATCACGGCACTGGCACTGTCAACTTCAACAAAAATGGATTTAATTTGTTTAAATAATACAGTAAAGCTCCTGCTGTTGTTAAAATACTATAACACATTCATTATTACGTTCAGAGTAATGTGTCTTTTCAGCAATTGTTAGTTTCATTTTGATACAGAAACGTCGGCACATTTCAGCTATATTCAGCAGTAGGTATTCATTGTTTATTATGATATTGAATCTTTGTATGACCAGCTGATTTTTTAGAAGCTTATAAAACAGCTTTATCAAAATTTTAATCATTCATTTAGTTTTTTTTTTTTTTTTTTTTACCCAGCTGAATGAGCAGTGTGCGGCCGTAAATTGGGAAGGGGTAGCGCTTTACCTTTGCTCCACACAATCGGAGAAATTTACGGCAACACTTTCTCTAGCATGTAATTGAAAGGTTTGGAACCTGCAGGAATGGGACATTTTAGCAACTTTGAATTGGAATTTTTTTTATCAACTATATATCCCATTAACCAGCTCTTGTCTGCTTTCTAATGCCATTCTGTGACATCATGTTCTCTTCTGGCCGCTCACAACGGGCCGGGTCATGCTCAATGTTTCTTCCTGTTAAAATTTTGTTTTCCTTTCCAATGTTGCCACGTGCTTACTTGGTATCTGGGCTTGTTGCAAAGGTAACAAAGTAATTCCATCAGCTATCTTCTGGCACTACATCCATGCTCAGAGTGGGGGGGATTGTTGCAGAGTCAACAAAGAAGTTAAATCAACTTTTCACCGTCACCACAGCCTTGGTCATGAAGGCAGACTGCAGCAAAGTCAGTAACTTGATGTGATTGATGGGTTTCCCTAGACAGAAAAAATGTATTGGAATACTAAACTAAACTGGACTTAAAGGTATTATAACTGGATTTATATTTGTATATGTAAACTTGATGCATTTCTCTTGCATGGTCCTTTGAGATTGCATTTGCTGTGACTTGGTGTTATTGAAATGAAACAATTAATAATTGAATTTAACTGAATTTTACCTCTCTGTCATGTTTGGATAATTTGTGGTTGGGACCTTAGTAAAACTCATAATTTAGGCAGAAGGGAGGACCTTTAAATACATACACTAACTGATGCGATCATTGCATATTTCATGATAAGCCATTAAGATTTGCTTATCTGTCTGTGTAAAGTTTAAAATGCTTAAACCTGATGAGATTATAATCTGATGGCACATCTGTGGCATGATATGCACTTTGCTGCTCCAGTGATCATGGTATTTTAATTTGACCCACATTCAGCACATCTTAGAGTGATAATAAATTAGAATCTATACTTTTAAAGTGTTCTAACAAACTAAATGTGATGAGCTTTGCAACAGGAGAAAACATTGTTGACTTGCTACAACAGGTTATTGCTAGTTGCCTCAAACCACATCACAATCAAAGTCCAGCTAGTTCTTGAGATTAGCAACTCATTAGCTACCTTTCCGATTTTCCTCTGTGTTATGCCAGTGCCGGTCATTAGACTCTTCTGTGTTTGTGTATTCATGAGTCTCTTCCCATTTAAGAGAAGTCATCATCTGCCCTTTGCACAATGTGAGAACTTGGCACCTAATTTACTACTCTCCACCTGCCACTCTGTGTCTTTCTTGCTCATGATTACTTTATTCACTACCTCACAAAATCTTTATCTCCTTGCTGTATACAATGTAAACATTGATACCTAAGTTTTTTTTTCTTTGCTGAAATAAAAACAAGCTAAAAACAGAAAACATTAACATCGCGATAATGGTTTGTGTTCAATTATCCTGTGTTGCTAATCAGCGATCATCGTGGGAAAAGCACAGAGGGATGCGAGCCGTTGTTGGTGGTTGGATTTGGAAAACCAGCTTTATTGTCCGACGGAGATTAAAGTCCCCGAAAAGGCGGCATTGTCCTCTGACGGGGATAAATCTTCCTCCTCCCGTCACTCAGAGGCTGAATTCAATTCTCCTCAACCCTTCCTAAAAGAGAGGCTTATCTCCCACTCAATAGCTTGTTGCACTACAAGCCAGGCAGAAATGCACGGAGTTGTATCCCTGACACCCGCTCGCTGAGTTAAAAAGGAATTAGGGGTGGAAAAGAGAGAGTGAGGGAAAGTGGGCGCCTGAATCACGACCTCTGTTTTGCCAGAGGATGTGCGCTGAGAAGCAGATTGAAGGGGCAGATAGACTGACAGAGGGAGAGAGCGGAATTGATTGACTGCTGCCGGGGGGATTGAGGCCAGAGCAGGAGAATAGAGGCCTACTCAGCTGCAACACTGAGGTTGCGAGCAGCATGGCAAACTACTGCACCATTTTTAGGATAAACAGAGGAGCCACAGTGGGAGAAAGCTCTTGGTAACTCTTCGTACGCTGTCATGATGCCACCTCACACTCCTTCTCTTTCTACCCTCTGCTTTGTCCTCTATTGCTACAGCAGCATCTCTCTTACCGCAGTCCAGGGGGCATCAGCAGTTGCTAAGACCCACTCCTCTGTAACACTTGGACACCCCACAACCCCTCCAAACAGATTCAATTCAGAGTAAGAGAAAAGCGATAGATAGAGCGAGAGAAAGGATGGCTGGCAAATTAAAAGAACATGTGCAGACTCAGACACATAGCTCGACTCTGTGTGGACCAGGGAGAATAACAAGCCCCGCGTCCCCATTTTTCACCCTTTAGTCTCTTTTTTCTTCCACACAACCCCCTTGGGAGATATCTCCAGGAATGAGACACAAAATGAAAGCAAGATAAATTGATTGTTAGAGAGGGGTGTATGGATATTATTCCCTTAATGTCTCTCCGTCCTGGCAACTTTATGGCAAAAAGTAGTATTTATCTGCCTTGACAAATATTCACCCATACAGTGGCTCTACCACCTCTCTGTTTGCCTTCACATTACACCCCCCCCGCCCCAATGACTTTGCCCCACTTAATGGTCAGGCTTACACCTGCTTACAGGATTAAATTGATTAGTACGAAATGGGGACTGGTTGTGAGCGGGGAGTACAAGAGGAAGAGGCGGGGGTGTTGGAGGGAGGACAGCAACAGAAGCTCAGGAGAAAAACAAAAGAGGGCAAGAATGGGCTGCTTGGAGGACCATGCACATGTTTTGGTGGACGCTTCAATGGGTGATCTGTCACGGAAGAGGAGTTGAACTGTTTTCCAAGGAGAAAACAAGTTTGGTTAAAGAGATAGTATCTCTTTGGCGCATGAACTTAACGATTCCAGTGCAATATTTAAAGTTAATCGCTTCTGCTGTTCCACATTTTAGTCTTTACAAGTAAATAAGAAAAATAATTTAAAAAATCAGAAAAGTGTGGCATGGTATTAGCCCTCTTTACTCTGACACCAACAAAAAACACGGACACACAATTGCCTTCAAAAGTCTCCTAATTAGTAAATAGGGTCCACCTGGACATGGTGGAGGCTGCATCATGCTGTGGGGACGATCTTCTGCAAGGACAGGGAAGCAGAGTTGATGAGAAAAAGGATGCCGTTAAATACAGGGCAAACCTGGAAGAAGGTCTGCGGGAAGCTGCTAAAGTATTGAGACAGGGGCACTGGTAGGTCAACAATCCTAAAAATACACCCGGAGCTGAAATGAAAGGGTTTATATCAAAACACATTTACATATTAGAACGGTCCAGTCAAAGTCGAAACCTGAATCCAATTGGAAACCACTGAAAAATATTGAGATTAAGAAAAAAGACATTCACATTATCAAATATTTTACCACTGTATTCCATTAAGGACACTTTTATAAAATCTCTTTGGTGAGCTCACTTCCATTTACCTAGTAAACTCTGTTTTATAGGAAGCATATCAAGATGGATTTATAAAACAGCACAGACCACAACATGGGCTGTGCTGTCTTCGGTCATCTGTCTCATTTCTCATGACCTCAGTCATCTCCCTATCCCTCTATTTCTGTCTCTCTCGGGCAGCTATAGATGTGTGGTTAGAGGCCTGGATCCATCACGATAAACGCTTACAGATGGGTCTGAGCGAGTGTCATCATCCGAGCACACTGGGCCTGTTTTATTTTTGAATTTTACGTGATATTGTGCTTGTGTTTGTATATCCAAGTGTACGAAGAGACTACATGAGATTGGTAGGTGTATATGGGCGAGCAATGTGTCCCTTTGTGTACACATTGTAGAGAGGGGATAGTCTGTCAAAGTCCACTTCAAGGCTTTGAACTTAAACAACATGGACAATTTTCCATAACCGATTGACACAGAGTAGTCTTAACAACAGCAACTGTTACATAACTAGATCACAACTTTTATGACAGATCTGCTTATCAGTGGAAAAGTGTTTTTTAACTCTATCTTTCCATTTTCCATCTTTCACAGGATAATAGTGTCCACTGGCGCGTAACGGGAGTCTTTTACAAAGCACACACATACAGGACACAGAAACAAATGTGGTGTTGTGGTGACCAGGCTTACGCGTGGTCACTACAATCCCTTCCATATGACAGTGATTATGCAGGAAGGCCATAATGCTTGTAGATCCTTGCTCTGCCATCAAGCGCGCACAAAACACAAAAAGACCAAGAGACACACGCAGACACAACCCCCTCCAGTCTGACCCCGACATTGCCAGGCTTAGCACATTCCATACCTGCATTAGCAAACAGCTTAGCTTTGCTTTCTGATGCTTGTTTGTAATACAGCACGCTCTGTTAGTGTTTTAACCTGTGCAAGCATAGCAGGTTGATTACTGCTCAGCTGGACTGACTGCGCCACGTCTGTGCAAGACAAGAGGTCGAATTTAATAAGCAGACTATTCTCAGGTGTATTTCAAGAACTGTGACCGAAAGCTAATGCATACTTACCTATTTAACTAGAAGAAATGTTATAAAGAAAGACATGTTTCATTGATTATAGTGGTATAAGTAATTATCTTACAAACAACAGAGGTTTCAGTAGGTGTAGGTGTGTGTGTGTCTGTGTGTGTGTGTGTATGTGTGTGTGTGGGAAAGTTCACAGCAGTGACAGAAAGTACGCAGCATTGCCAAATCAGGCCTCATACAGATAACAGAGACAAGATACAGGCAGAACATTGTTGGTGGATCGTGACAAGCTTATTCCCTCAACAGGTGGAGACTAGGAGCAGCAAGAAAAGGCTGGGGATCAGCAATAAAACACAGAGTCATCATAAAAAAAAAAATCACATAAATATTTAATGGACATCTATTCATAACCAAACCTTAACATTACAGCAAGATGTTTACAGTGTACTTCAGAAGAAATGTTTAAAAAAGTGATCATCAGCAAATGTGAGCACATATACTAAATCTGAATTTAAGAAATTATTCCAAGTACTACTTGGAATAATTTCTTAAATTCAGATTTAAATAGTATTTAAATATTGATTTTTGTACTTCCAAAAAATAGCAGTCATAGACAAGCAATGATTGAGGGGCACCAATAGACCAAGCTAGTAGTATCATGAATCAAAGGTGATGGCAGGCCCTCTAGGTGTGTCTCATCACATTGTCACCTTCTTGAAAAAAAAAGATTCCAGTTGAATACGTTAGTAAGACCGACTCAGAAAGAATGGTTTGTTAAATGAATGATGACTCAGTGACAGTTTTTGGCTCTTATTCATCCAAGGTTTTGCAAACGTTTTCAATCTAGTCCACCCTAAATCTAGAAATGACCAGTCATTTTGTCTTAATTATATAGAATCTTAGAACCAATAAGTGTGCAGTTGCTTCTTCCCTTGAGGCCATGTTTGAGACAAAATTGATCTTATTTGATCTTATCTTGATATAGCATTACTGGAGCACAGATGGCACACTAATAAACCAGGGGACCTAGCAAGTTCAACATAACTGGGATTTTCTAGTGATCCATTTAAACCAATTCCAATACTGAAAATTGCTCTCAAAAGCTAGTACTTAGCTGGTTATGAATTCTGTAAGGCAACCTGGAGTTGCCCAGTGGATATGTGCATGCTCATGTAAAAGAGGTGAACTTAGAATAAGAGAACCAATCAGAATGAAGAAGGATGAGGAAAGATGACCACAAAGAATCCCCCCTTACAAAAAAAGGTGAACATTTAAATGATCCGCTTATCAATACAACACCCAAAGTGTTATAACTTGAACGTAAAAAAAAAAAATTGCCATAGCAGGTTGAGCGTCTTTATCTCGGTGTAACTGTTTTACTGTAATGATAAAAACTATTTGGGATTTACGCAGTCTTAAAAATTTATACAAGCAATGAGAATATGAAAATATATGTTGAGAAACAATATGTAGTCTCCCCTCTTGAAAAATTACAAGTTCTTTTCAGAGACAGTCATTTTTAATTTAAAGCTCAATTAATTTTTATAACCCCTGTACTTTTCATTATTTCATTTTCTCAGGACAATGATTGGAGGAGAGATGCTGCTTTCATGCTCTGCTCTAGAACAGAGTAGATTGCTTACATGTTATCATAGTGACAGATCCAGGTAAGAAGTGACCCAGCTTCACTTCCCAAACTAAACCTGAAAGCTAACGAAATAACAGAAAATAAGACAATTACAAAGGGGTGACGCTACTTTTGAAACCCCCCAGAACAATACTCACACTCAAAAAAGTGAACAGAAGTTCAACACTTAATTGCCAGTTGATGCATAGAAAAGGTATTTGTTGGGTTTTCTTATTTTCTTAAGAATTCTTTTTTTACATAACCTTTGTTTTGATTCTTTTTGTTTTAAAAAAGTTGTTAGTTATACAGTTAGCCCACCATTGAAGATGAAACATGAAAACAACAATGGCAAAAATGTCCTTTTCAGTAACATGACATTTATTGATTTATTATTTATAAAGATGGCAACATTATGGTTGGCAGTGTATCTGAAGAAAACCGCTTGATAATAATTCTGGTGGCACTTTGGTCCAGAGTTCCTCTGCTGTTTGGTACCCAGTGTGCACCACTTGAACTCTTAGACTTACTTTTTTTTAAAGCTTTCTCTTCGTCTTCCTTTCCCCCTGCTCCATGGCTCGAATCTTTGCGAGCAGAGTTTAGATGTTTCATTGGCTACTCATTTTCCCATCCCCTGCTGAAGGCAATCAGCAGACACTGCTGGTAATAACTTTCACACATCCACTTTTTCTTCCTCTATCTTCTCTTTTAGCTACCCTCCCTCATTCTCTTTCACATCTCCTACGTCGCCTGTCTCTGATTATATTCCTTTGATACTAAAGGTGGCCAAATGAGTAGCTGTTCGTGAGAAGCTGGCATGATATATAAAGGTTGAAATTGGCTTTAATCCAGAAAAAGTTTGAAAAAAGAGCAGATGAGAAGATGAAAAGGTTCTGAATATGAGAAATGAGGAGTGTGACATGTAAAAATAAAAAAAATATATAAAAATAAACAGTTAATGGCTGAAGTTTAAATAGGGATGATTCTTTTCATTTTGTCTAAAGATTATATTTAGCCGGGTCAGCAGTCTGTTTTAGCTGGTGTCTAATTCAAGACGCAGAGTATATTTTCAAAAGGCAGGAAGGCCAGCAGAGCCCACGCACTCTGTGTCTTTGAATCCTCTTGGTGTAACTCATGCACATTGACATTCAGCATTGTTCCATTGTTGTGCTGAAATAACCGCAGACCTCTCTGGAATATATGTTGCACTGATAGCAGAGAGTGTCTAGAAAATGTACCTACTGTGTGTCAGAAGGTCTGATGTACTACATAACATCTCAAATATGACTTTCTAGCAATTTTTGCTGTTAAATAGAACTTTGTCATCTCTGGCAAATAGAAGCTTTCTTTTTTGTCCCTCAAAAATAAGCCTCTTTATCAGCAGAATTACAGACCAGATTCCTTTTTTTGACTGAAGATTTACAGTTTCGAGAACTTTCTATAAATTGATAAAATACATTTTTCTTTAGCTTTTTTGATTCATGGAGAGATTGTGTTAAGTGACAGTGGGTTTCCCAACACTCCTGAGCCCTTGTGACTACTCAGTGTCATGATGATTTCCAACCTGAGAACTGGAACTTCTCATTTGAATCTATTTGAGATCTTTACCTCTGAGTATTTATCTGCTTTGATATAACGTGGTATGTGTCCATGTTTGTACTAAAGTGCAATGCAAATGAATCACATATTTACATGCATACCATGTGTCGAATTTTTACGAGCCGAGTTTAGATGGTTCATTGGCTGTCCAACTGTCTGACATGAAATCAGACTGAATTTTTTATTAAATCATTTTTTGGCAGTTAGGATTGTCACAATTATTTCAATATAATACATACTAATCTTTTGAGAAAGAAAAATACTTTATAAATAAAAGAAAAACTACAATAAAGTGTGAAAGTGAACAATCTTTTTAGCGACAGGTTATGTCGTCAGAAGAAATTAATATCAAAGGGTTTGCTCATACTGATCAGTTACATTTGGAAGAAAGTTGGGAAATATATTATATAAATATAATATAGCATTGTTATTATATTTTATTATTCTCATAATTTTATTATATACAACCTGCAAACCTAACAACGACATTCCAACTGTGAAGTACAAGGGTGGCAGCATCATGTTGTGTAGGGTTTTGTTTTTGTTTGTTCTGCAGGAGGGACTGGGCCCTTAAGAAAATAGATGTCATCCTGAGGAAAGGATGTCATACAGAAATATTGGAGCAACATCTCCAGACATCAGCCAGGAATTTAAAGCTTTTATACAAATGGGTCTCCCAAACGGTCAATGAAACTAAGCATACAGACAAATTAGTTGCACCAGTTTATTACTGTTGGCTATTACATTTTTGTATTAGTTTATATAAATAGATTTTTTAATGGGTAAATCTGATGTGAATATTTTATGCCATACCAAATTTTGAATGATTTGGCTTTCATCCCCATCTGGATAAGTTGGCTGTTTTAAAATCGGACTTCTAAATAGCTCATAGAGAAGGATTGTAAATGATAAACTGTCTGAGTGGGTACAAAACATTCCCAAAGCAGACACGAATTGATGCATGATTGGCACAACGCGTCACATGGCAATTGGCTCCCATTCATACCCAAAAAAAGTGGAGCAGAAAAAGGCCAAAACTGCAAAATTGGGAACTGCCCAAAGGGTAAAAATAACCAGAACTCCACAAGGAGTCAAGAGATCAATAAAAGGACCAAACTGCCTGGCGCAGGGTTTTTCTTTTTTTAAGTCTGAAACCACTGAGGGGGGAAAAAACATCTAGTATTTTAAATTTAGATAACTTTACCAGAGCATTTCAGACAAATTGACCCTATTTTTTTGGAACACAACATTAAAAGGCTCTGCAGCCTGTCGAGTTTGTTTCCAATCTGAGTCGAAGCAGACATCCATATACTCTGAATAAGGAAACCACTAGACAAAGAAAAGACAAGTTGGAACTAAAATGTTCTTTAGAAATTTGGTGGCAATTTACATTTTTTTATTTCTTATTCTGCCATCAGCAGATGAAATCTAATGAAAATCAATTGTCAAAAATTGTCTGGCCATAAAAACTTAAAATAAACACTGTTTCTGTTCAAATTTTGGACTTAAATCTGCACATATCTACACACATCCCCTGTCCTCATCTCTCTGACTGCTAACATCTGACTCTACCACACCTATTCTGCTGACAATTCCAAAATATGTAGCATGTCATATATCATGTATTCAGTCAGGCTCTGGGATGCTTTCACAGGTATCAATCAAAAATAAGAGTACAACCTATAGTGAAACCTGTAACATTTTATTGTGACATGGATGGATGGATGGATCTCTGAAGTTGAGGAACTGATGTGATCTAAAAGAACCAGGAAGTAAACACAGTACTGATTAGACATAGCTGATGTTAAATAGAAGCTAAACTTTAACTTATCACAAATTCCAATATATTTGAGGACTTCTCTGTGTTGTTTTTGGCATACTGCTTTGTGTTCAGTCATTTGCCTTTTGTCTGTCCCAATTGATCCAAATGCCGCTTTTAAAACAACAAGGGTAAAGGTGGGGGCCTCCAAAAATTGCCATTTGCCCTAGCCCCGGGATAAATTTTACACTCAAATTTGAATGAGCGCAGGGGGCAAAAAAGACAAAAAGGACCAAGAGTCCATTGGCATCAAAGCAATTAAAGGCCTCCCAGGTAACGCCCCCTGAATTCTGCCCCATCCTCATCCTCTCTCTTCTTATCAGCCTAATTGAAGACAAGCTCTTTGAGACAGACACACAATGGAGCCAACGGTAGAGTGGTATTTGAGACTCAACGGGTGGACGGGAGAAGGGGAGATGCTGGGGTATTCTATAAGCACCGCTCCCCACCCCCCACCCCCACCACCACCTCCACCTTCTCATCTAAATCCCTTTCTCTCCCTCTTTCTTTTATCCCATGGCGTCTCATTGAGGACCCTACTTGACATAGCTCGACCTCTGAACCCAGAGTTTATGAACTGAAGCGGCAGCTATTTATTTGGTGTGGAACTAATGTGTAGCCTTGCCTTTGTGCGCAGCTTTCAAGGCGATGTTAGCATTGTGTTTGAGTTGCTGTGTGTGCTTGGATAAGCTGGTGGTCAGCTGTGCTAATACTTTTTCAATGCTGGGGTTGATTGAATTGTCATTTGTCAGTAAATGGCTAAAGTTCTGGCAGAAGGATGAGTCCGGCTTTTTTAATGTTCTTTTAAATAAGGTTTCCTCCTCTTGAATTAGTGGTTCTTATTTTTCCTATTAAAGTTAATTCTGATCTATTTATCCTTTTATAACTGTGTCACAAAGAAAGTCTGATTTTCAGTTAGCTGGATGACCATGGTAACATTTGCTGCAAGGCTAATCTGCTTTGAGTGAAGTTTAAAATTGAGATCTGATTCTGCTGACCACTCAATTGACTGGAAATGCAGTTTTCCTCAAATTATTCTAATGCAGTTCTAATTAAATTAAAACATCCAATTCTTTGTATTTACAAACACTTAACCAATTTAAAAGTTACCACCGTGGACATAGGTCAATTTTTAAAGGCTTTTTTTTAAATCTGTTTATAGAGAATGTCAACTGGATTTCTGTGACACATCAAGAGAAACAAAGTTGCCCAAAACACTTCAAAAGGAAATGAAAAGCAAGCAGAAAATAGCATAATCAATAAAGTACAATGCAATAGAGCAAAGGCGTATAATAAACCACAAAACGGTGAGTTTTCGAGCAGGATTTAAAAGATTGTGTTAATTGAGCAGTATAAATCTGAAAAGGCCAGTTATCGTAAAGCCCCAGGGGTGTCCAAAGTGCTGCCCATACAAGAATTATAGTTGGCAAAGATGTACTGGTTTGGCCAACCAGCAAAGACAATTAATACAGGTGGGAACTTTTTAATTATTTAGGGTGAGATTTTTACTGAAACATTCTCACAATGGACATTTTCAGTAGAACAGAAAGATTTGGTCTTATTAAAAGTACACTTGTTCTGCTTTTTATTTTAATTTCGCAGTAGATAAGACCTCAAACATCCAGCGACTTTCACTCAAAATCAGACTTAAACACACTCATTCATTAAACTTGGCTAAATAAAGAAAGGAGAACCCATATCCCATTCTTGTTGCGGGGAATAAACAGAAGAAAAAAACATTTCTTGAGCAAGAAAATAGGCTAACATTAGATATCCCTGATGTTTCGGAACTTCAATGATTTATAGATGCCTTTTCTACAAAAATCAGACTGCTTTGTTTATTTAATTAAAACATACTCCACGTTTACTGTTGATCTGGAAAGATGTAAAAAAAAAAAAATCACAATGAGATTAGTTTTGTGTTTTTAAAATAGGGGGTTGGGGGGGGGGGGGGGGGTTAGCGCTCCAGAGCCAGGCGCTTTTGGCCCAGGTGACAAAAGGTTTGAACACCTCTTCAAAAAAAGGAAGGAAAAACAGTCCCTGTGTGCTGCAGGTTTGACCATGACCTTCTCTCTTTATGTCATAATTTTAATAAGATGCCAGGGACGTTTTCTAAGTGGGGCATGGTTACCCCTTTCCTCATGTTGCTGCACCCAACCTTTTAGCTGGCTGAAATATATAGCTCCTACGCTTTTCCCTTACATAGTAAAAGAGGGTCCTGCTGAGAAACTGAAGGAGTGTCACCTTTTACTCTATTAAGGTAATATTATACGTAATACCAACAAGCATTAGTATCTGTTATACGTTTTTGTTTAAAATTTTTGAGTTATTACTCCACATTCTCAAACCGTGAGAATATCATAGTGGCCCATGACTACCAGTTACACTGGAAATTGTTTTTGTTTACTGTTTGAAACTTGAGGTAACCTTTTTTTCTGTTTTAAGGCTAAGGAAAACATACTTAGCTTCTTTTCTCTTTTTTGAAAACTGAAGATCATTTCATCATTCGGAGATCTGGGCCTCCACCCACTCAGTAAACGGCAGTAATCTTTATAAAAATAAGACTCACTCATCAGTCATAGTTCAAAGGTGAGATTGTCAAGTCCTTCTTCATTGACTCAAGAGACTATTTATCAAGCCACCCTGTTGTTTTTAGCCAATAAAGTCATTTTATATCTGTGGAATCTTTATTTTAACTTTTATTAAAGTTTCAAGGTGTAAAATGTGAAATACATATAATTCTCTGTGATTATGTGAGATCCAGGATGTTGCAGGTGTTCAAAGGCTTTCAAGAGTTTAGCTCTGACAGCCGTGAAACCTTAAACATTGTCTTAATTGTACCAAGGGGACTAATACCTCACAAAGCTATTGTCCCATATTTACAAGTCAAGTGTTTTGTGCCACCATTTTATTTTCATTTTTTTATTTTGGTGTGTGAGTGTGTGCGTGCATACGTGTGTGTGTGTGTGTGTGTGTGTGAAAGACCAGGTTAAATTTTAGGTGAGAGCATGGCAGCCATCTCTTTGGAGGACGTGCCGCTCCAAGCAAACACGGAGCTCTGCCTAAACACACAGGGTAGGACAGTCGAGCAAGACTAATGATGGGATTCACACAGCTTACAAACACATGTATAGGCACAAGCATACGCTGATTCACACTGACACACAGTGGAGCAAAGATGAGAGGAATTTATCCCCGGAAGAGGAGCGGTTAAGATAAACAGGCAGTCTATTTTCAAATTGCTGGATCCTACCTGTTCTTAGTATCCAAGCAGGTAAGCGTTGTAATTCAAGCACACGATTAAAATGTTAAAACACTTTGTTTTTTCAGCAGAGTTATTGCCATGCATTCAATCTAGCTGCTGATTAGGTTTAAATGTGTGTCTGCATGTGCATGAGTTCATGGCTGCCTAAGCGCCCTGACGGCATTGTGCGGCAGAGTCCTTGACAGAAGTGAATTAATCAGACCCCTCTGGCCCATTTGTCTCTATTTGGGGGGCTAATTGGAAAAGAAGCAGGTGTTAATAAATAGAGGAGAGAGACAGAGCAAGAGCATGTGCCTATGCTTCTGTTTTGGTGTGTTTGTGGCCCTGTGTGTGCGCGCATGCCATGCACGCCATGCTTGCATATAATAGAAGTCTCAGAGTTAAGTTAAGCAGACTTAATTAGGTATGTTCAGGCTGCAGCAGGCACCGCATACTTCCTTCCCTACAGTCGAAGGTGATGTAGTGGGCTTAAGATGGAGGGTTGAGGGACACGTAGCTTTGATAGTGGTGCTTGCGATTGTTTGGTTGAGATGCTCAATTGAAGGCGTTTGGCAGGCCTGCGTCCTGTCCCGCGGCGAGCTCGCGATAAAGTCTGAACCTGTGTAAAAGCTCAATCAAAGGCCCCGATAGCTCGTCAGCTCCTTGCATATTTAGCCGTCTAAATGATGTCAGCGAGTTTTAATGGACGGCAGCTTTTCCCAATTACGCAGGAGGGAGGCAAGCAAACTGTATCCAATGCTATGCATGTGTGCGTCTGAGAAAGAGCGCGTGCATTTGATGTGGTGTTTACTCAGTTGAAAGCTGTCTCCTGTGTGGTCTCTTGACAGAGTTACAGTATACCCCTCCTTCAGATCGCACACATGCTCACCTGAGGCAGTTGTGTGCATGTTTATTATGCACCAGTTTCTGTCTTGTTTTCACATTCATGGAAACATGTAGGTGTCGGTCAAAAACACGACACATCTTTATACATTTTTGAGACACGTACTCTCTTCATCATGTTGTCCGGTAAGGTCCATACAAGCATGTATGTCACAGGACGCAGACATATCCACACAATGACTCAGGCTATAAACATACAGCAAAGCATCCACAATATTTACATGTTTTCCTCCCAACTTTAGACATGTGAATACCCAGGGCATACGCATAAAGCTGGACTATTCTGACTCATTTATATCTTGCCTCTTCTTCTTTAGTTTCTAATGTGCAGGCTGGAAAGCATAACCATCTTATTCATTAAAACAGTCATGCCCATACATTATTGCATTAATAGTTGCACATTACCCCCGCCCCCTTATATGTTAATTCTCCTCTGCTTTACAACTTAACCTTAAATTTACCTTTTTATCCATATTACTTTATCTAGTGTGTAACTCTGGTGTGTTCTGTCAATGTGTTTTTTGCCACTGTCATGCCCGAATTTCCCCATTGTGGGAAAATAAAGGTATTTCTATTCTATTTTTATTCTATTCCACTGAAAAAAACAACACTATTGTTATGTTTTCTGGCTATGGTATGGTCCAGTCACTGATCAGAAAAAGATACGATTTTTGAGCTTCCAAGGATGAGTTTTTGAGCTAAAATTTGTCCGGTTCCTGGAAGCAGCCGATTTCTTGGTACAACTCTTAATATTTCTCACCTTTATTTTATTGTGTTTTCAACTCTTCATTTTTTGCTTCATGTTAAATTCACATGATCATTTAGACACCAATAGTTACATTTCAGCAGAGGCAGAGATAACCGTGTGATATTTATTTATAAGTACTATTACATATCTTTGTTTTAAGGAAACCTGTCTAAACTATTCAAAACGTGCAGTATTGTGTGCTTGATTGTGTTTGGATGTGTGAGGGTTGCGCTAATGTGGCAAAATATGCATCTGTGTGAACATTCTGCCCTCCTGAACCTGGGATGCCCCCTAACACACACACACACACACACACACTCAAACTTGAGTCGGAGGTGGGATAGCTGCAGGCGAGGAGGCAGGTCGGCAGCGATTAGAGGGGCTGTGTGCATAATGGTTGCCATGTGCGGACCCATCTCACCCACCATTACACATACACACATAATGCTCTCACCTCCCGAATCCCCTCCAAGATACCGTACACTTTTAAAAACATTAGCCGCTAATGCTTTAATGCCCGCATGTCGACGTGGGGTTTGACTGGGGCTAAAATGGCAGACACACAGGAATGCTGGCTTGTGTTTGTTTAATGTATGGGTTTGGGTTCTGGCTCACAGTTTCATTCAGACATGATGGAGCTTCAGCCTAAGTGTGCGTGTAAAAAAAAAATACTGCATTTTGCTTCACTTATTTATTTTTTTCCTGATTACGTTCGTATTTGTTGTGTAATTTCCGCATACGTATGGCGCATTATTTTCTTTGGCTCAGATCATTAATCACAGACCTCCATGCAAAATGCAGACCAGTGTGGACATTTACATGATAATGGTGTGGCCATGTTGCTGAGGGAGTAATGACTAACGAATGCTGGGCATGGCTGGTGGCCTGTCACAGGAGTGTGCCAGGTGTTTGTTCCAGCATGAAAAACAGCATCTGACCTTGAGTCGGGTGGCTGAAACCCGAGCTGCTTCCGCCACGTCTAAACGTCGGGCGCTTGAACAAAGGCTCCTCCCTCCTTGCTTCTTCTATTTGTTCTGTCTTTTTCCACCTCATACCTGTTGTTCCAGTCACAGCAATGCTGAGAAGAAAAAAAAATGTTGGGAAAGCACCCTCCTCCTTCGCCCGCTTCCGCGTTCTCCTCCCACTTCCAGTGCACGTGCATGCAGACGCTTCGGTCATTGGGCGATGAGCAGCTTCCTTGTCTTTGAGCTTGGGCGAATGTAAACATGGCCGCAGAGGGTGCAAAAACAGATGTGTGATTGCGAGGGATTCGTTTTGTCAACATGACGGCTGATTGGCTCAACGAGGGAAAAGGGGGCACAGTCAAAACTATTGGGAGACCGACGAAGAAGCCCGAAGCAGAGCGCTCATTTTTATTTAATAAAAGCAATAGTTTTATCATGAATGAGTGCTGTAATTCCCTAGTTGCAAGAGAAAAAGGAAAACAAAATGCATTGTGCCTTTGAGATTTTTGGACTTCTAACTCTAAAAGCAAGTTAAAAGGAGCAATAATGAGTTTTAGATCAAGTTCTCCATGTATCAAAGCAAATCATTAGTTGTTACAGGGATTGATGGCGGAGAGCTGGATGTCTATGTCTAAATACACAGGCAGACATATACCTACACACACGTAAATCAGAATGGGTAAGGTGTGGCCAAGAACCAGAGAGAGATGCAAAGAACAGCCTCGCACTTTTCAGTTTTGTAAGAAAAGGTGTCATTGTTTTTTACATCTCGATTAGTAAACTGAAGGGAAAAAAAGGCTGATAATATAACCACTGGGAACTAGATATCTCAGGCCAATTAGCTAAATCTGATTGAGGTTGATATAGACATTGAAAGCTACTCTATCACTTTGTCAATGAATGGACTAAGGTTTTCCTATTTCCCCTGTCACTGAATGCAGTGCAGTATTTACATTTGAACCAAGAAGTTGTTCTCCTCCACTACCACCTGCCACCGTCCCTATTAGGATGGGAGACTTGATGAAAAGAGATTTGATGCAACCACCTGGGTTCCTTTGATACGCAACTTTTTACTAACTCACAGTCTATGAATGACTGGTTCAGCTTGTTTGGAACTGCATTAGAATTTGATGAAAGATGAAATTGAGACAGTTTTCAAAACTCTTCTCAAATACAAAAGAATTGTGTACGTCTGTACTCAAGTCGCTTTTTATTCCTCTACTTCTTAATAAAATTAGGCACAACTAACTGTTTACCATACTACTACTACTAATTCTAGTATTAATGATATTATAATAAAGTATATCACAATTTTTTCTAGGTCAAATTTTATTTATATATAGGACATGTCCAACAGCTTTAGCTGTAAAAAGTGCTTTACAGGCAAAACAGCTCAATGTTAAAAGAACAGCAACGGAGTGAAAAAATGGAATAAGAAAAATCAAACATACAAACAGAAAAAAACAACTGTACAAAAAACAGTGACTATAAAACAAAACATGTTGGTCATCGTGTGCTGAAAGCCAGTTCATAAAAATGAGTCTTTAAAAGTGAACAAAACTAAACCAACTGAATCTGATAAAATACCATTATGTTTGTATGTTTGAGCATTATGGGCTGCAGATCTCCCTCAGTGACTCCTTTAACTTTTTGTACATTTAGAGGATGAACTTCTCACCTCTCTGCAGCTCACTCCAATCTATCACCTTTCCTATTCAAATATTGACCAACTAAGGATCAACTTGATTCATTTAGAAAGAGCTCCCTTTTCTTCTCGCTCTTTGTTTGACTCTGTTTCTCTCTCAGTCATTCTCTTTCTCACAGGTGGCTTGTCTCCTGGGCCTAACAGATATAAAATGCTTGTTCTTTCCCTTCAGTGGAATCCAGGATTGGGTGGTAGTATTTAATGAAATCTGTGGCCAGTGTTAGACTCAACTAACCAGGCTATTAATTGTGTATTTAGTGAAACCAACTGATGACAAGCTTGCCAGTTCACGGTTGTGACATGCAGAAACTCACAAGTACTCTACAAAAAGAGATAGCATATTCCATGGGACAAGATATGTTTACATTTCAAAAGACACTCATTCCACCCAGCTTCCCTTCTTATTTCTCCTTATTTCATTGTTGACCCAAGACCTGTCTGACCCAACAAAGAAGGCCAAAAACAAATCTGGCCCCAAAATAGCGCCAAAAACTTTTTATTTAGACTCTCGAAGGCAGTGAGTCAAGGGTACATGTTGCCTCTATCCAAAACGATGAAGCAACAGGAAGAGAATGTCTACTTGAGCACTCTGCCAACTTCCCAAGCATAGAGGGAAAACTGGTATTTTTATTATGCAGAGAGGACTTTGACTATTTGACTGAGAGCACATTGACCAGCTCACGTCTGTCGCAGGGGAAGCACAAAAGCAATCAGTCGATGTAATAAACATGTTAGGTATTAATGTGTAATCCTAAATATAAACCAATACAATTGTAAAATCACTGACCTCTTTATCAGGGAGGTCTGGTCAATTCAATTCAGTTCAATTCAGTTTATTTTTATAGCGCTGTTCACAACACATTGTCTTAAAACACTTTGCAACAAAGAAAAGCAAATTCAGATGAATCAAACAGACAGATTCCAAGTCAAGTACATATATTCAAAATTATCCTAGTTATCAAACGATGCAGCCAAGTTTAGGTTATCATTCAGAATTGCGAAAAAGTTGTCTAACTTAGGGAACCCAGCAGTTTGCATTTAGTCATTGGTTTGCAGCATTCACTCCTCCTGGATAAAAATGTATCAACAATGGACAGTTATCTGCATTGTGTCGTTGACTTTGCAGCAATCCCTCATACTGAGCATGTATGTAGCGACAGTGGAGAGGAAAACTTCCCCTTAACAGGAAGAAATGTCCTGCAGACTAAGATTTTGCCTCCCATTCTACTTTTATAGACTACAGGAAAACACCAGTAGACGTACAGTCTGAGAGAGAAGTACTCTTTTAGGAACATATGGAGCAATCAGATCTCTGATGTACTTTATGATTGAGCTTCATTATTAAGAGCTTTATATGTGAGAAAAAGGATTTTAGCTATTTTCTGGATTTATTAGGGAGCCAGTGAAGGAAATTTGAAAATAGTAGAAATATGCATTTTGTGGTTTTCCTGAGAGTAAAGAATTGCTCATTAATATAAATGGAAAAGTAGCAAACTATAGGATAGCAACTTCATATTTAGAAGTGTAAATTAAGCATTAGAATGGGAAATAAATCCTGCTCTGTATCAATGGTTAAGGTTAGTGGTGATGGCGTAATGCTCTGGGCAATAATTTATTTGCTGCTTTGTTCCCAGTAGCCCAACTGAGCATCATTTAGACACCACAGCCTACCTGGGTATTGCTGTCCATCCCATTATGACCTCATTAAACCCAGTAGAACCCACTGATGCAACTGTTGTCTGGTAAGAACAAGAAACTGACGCTAATGAGTCTCCATTTTGATTGCAACATTCAGATTGTAGGTTAAGGATTTGATGCAATCGGCATGAAAGCGTGGATCAAACTGCCCTGTATCAACCATTCAGGCTGCTGCTGGTGATGTAAAGGTGCGGGAGATACTTTCTTGTTGTACTCTTACTACCATTTGAGCAATGTTTGAACACCACAGCCCTAATGCACCATGTAGCAAAGCTCAAATCATCCTCACCTGGCATCTCAAACATGAATTCACTCACGGGGCCTTCACAGTAACCAGATCTCATCATGGGTGTGCAGCAAACAGAATCTGCAGCAACTGGTGGCTGGTAACATGTCAGCATGGACCAAAATCTCAGAAGAATGTTTCCAAAACCATGTTAAATGTAAGTCTCAAATAATTACAGCAGTTCTGATGAGGGTCAACCAGGTACTAGAACGGTGTACCTAAACGGTAGTGGGTGAGTGCTTGGTACCAAGAGCACTGGAAGTTAAAGTGTAACTCACCCCAATATAAAAGCATAACCCCACCCCAGACAAATTTTATAAAAATGCCATCAATGTGAGCAAGTGCCAAGAGACCCTGGGGAGCAGCTTTGTGTGATGAGGAGTGGTGGAAGTTAAGTGGGGATGTGGTCAAGACGAGGGAAAGTGGCAGCTAGCTTAATTTGATATACTGAAACATGGAGAATGAATGATGCTGGTAGTTTCGCTACGGATTGGCCTTTTGAGATGGAGGATTTTTTTAAACCCCCTTGTCGCCGGAGGTTAAGGGAGGCTTTGTGGAGCCCAGGGGCTCAGAGCCTTATCAGTTTGAGCTGCTGGCTCACGGAGCTGACTCAGCAATGTCCGAAGCATTGAAGGGCAGAATGGGTCCAGTTTGATAGAGGGTATAAAGAATACAACAATTTTCTTTCAACACTACGATCAACGTAGGCAATGCTAATTCTGACTCTTGACTCGCTCCTGACTCGCTACAGAGGCATTCTACCCGAATGCGAGGCTATGATGAATGTATGTACCGTTTGAACCAATAGGAAAATTAAACTGTAATAGCCACCATTCAACCCTAAGAGGGCAGTAGTAAGATGATTTTAAGACAAATATTGCAGAACTAAACAAGTTACCATATAAAAAAAAAAATTAATAATTGCACAGTAACAATAAAGTAGCACTCTTAGGCCCAGCTTATCTGCCAAAAAAGTTGATTTTGGGGTTAGTTACACTTTAAGCTCTATAAAATGTGATTGTATTGTTTTGACAATTAAAGAGGGCTTGGAAAGGCCTCTAGCAGCACTTTTGCATGTCAGGAAATTACAGGGAAGTATACTATTTTTGAAATTCTATCTATTTATATTAGGTCTAGCCGTCATTTTTCATGAGTTTGAATTAAAACATTTGTGCATGCATATTGAGGACAAGCATAAGTAAGTATTCTTTCAGTGTTCATTTGAAGAAACTAATTTAACGTACTTAGCATATACCCCTAAAAACTCACATTGTTATAGTAAAGGGGACAACATAAACAGTAGCCATCTTTAGCCCCAATATATTTTTACAATACAGGATTTCTGAGGTTATCGATCAATTCTGAAAATCAGGCTGATCATAAAATGAAGTTCATGACTTAGATTGGTGTTTGTAGGAATGGGTTTGTGTTTGTACAAATCCAAGTTGTTTCCACATTAGTCCTCAGACCAGAATAAGGAGGACAAAGTTCCTTAGAAGGAGAGAGTCCTGAGGCGGTACCTTTTCTGAGATTTATCCCTGATATTTCTTTCTGATTCCTTTATTCTCCATCTGTATTATTTCATCTCTGCCTCTTTTCATTCTGTCTCTTTTTGCATATTCTCTGAGAATTGTCAGCCAAGCTCACCTACTGTTTCTAATCAGCTGCCTTTGTAGTGCCACAGCACCAGAACACAGCTCACCCTGGCAACACTCACACATAAGAAGAACACTTTTGGAACATTTTTTTAAAAATGTCCTACCTTTCTGTCTTTCTCTGTCCTACCATCTTACTCTGCCTCTGTCTGGTCACAGATAAAAAATAGGCATGTGCACACAATCTTGTGCACATACAGACCGTGAGATAATGTAGCAGACAGACTGGCATTAAGTATGACAAATACAGGAAGACAGATAAAAAGGTAGACAGACAAAGAGAAGCTGAGCCCTGAAAATGACCCTCTTAAAAAGGCGGTACGAATCGAAGCCATCGGCACATTTGGAGTTGGCATGGCCAAACGTTGGAAAAAGCTCTGTCCATTACTCTGGCCTCAAAAGCATCCCTTCGTCTCTGTCTCTTTCCTTTTCTCTTCTTGTTTTACATCTCTTTATCACTCTCCAACTTGGTTGTACTTCCTGTAACCCGGGTAGCCTTTATTCCTTTCTTTGAAAGAATCAGTTTGTACTTGCTCTGCAGCGCCTATTGAGTCGTCTTGCTTTAGAGTTTAGTGTCTATGGTCCTTTCATGCTGTGGGCAGAAAAATAGACCAAAGTGCATTCACCACTGTCTTTCTATCAGGCCAGTTTAAATAAATGTGTGAATGCTGATTGGATTTCTCAACATATGTTATTGAAGACAGCACAAATGAGCACGTTTGTCAAAAATCGGTCAGAAACGAAATGGAGCAAATACGCTTTACTTGGTCTTTACATCACAATTCTATTGGGTTTATACTGTGAATAAATATACACACAAACATAAGTTCGTGATAATGCATTTTCATTTTATTTAATAAAACAAATTGTTCAGTTTTAAAGCCACTTTTTGGAGTGTGAATAATTTCTAAGCATGTATTTAAATATGTAATCAATCAATAGAAGAGAAAAATCCTCCTAATTTTAGCATTTCATATCATGAATAAAAGTGATGCATTAATGAAAACACAGTAAATTTGATTTCACAACAATGTACCACTTTAAAAAAATATTTAGATTCAGACCAGAGATTTTAAAATGTTATTGTAAAATTTTTAATATCTGGTTTTATCCAGTTCAGTTCACGTTATTAGCAGTGCAGTGCAAAGTCACAAGACATGTATTTTCAAGGCATTTATTACCAAACAAACAGGCCCTTACCAACGATACAAAACCAACTTAGGTTCAATTTTAACATAAAAAATCTAATGATGCAATCTGATTTGGATCAAAGTACATACAGTCCAGTTTATTTCTCAGTACAGTTAATTTCAGATGATGTTGTAATGCTACTTTCTTAAATGTTGGCTATGAAAGAAAACTCTAGCGACCAAAGTCTCTGACATTGCAGAAGTAAGAGAAGAAATCCCTTTATTGTCCCACAATGGGGAAATTGGGAAATGATTGTTCCTGAGCAAGTGTGTGGCTACAGTGGAAAGGACCAACGTATTTCTGTGTTATAGACACTACAGAAACTTAATGTTTACTTTTTTACACTTTTAAAGACCATGAAATCTAGGCAGGCTCATTGGGAAGTCCAGGCCTTTATAGAGGCTTGCAATCTATTGCAAAAACTGTCCCTAGGTTTTTTGCATCTTCCACCAATGCCTTTTACAGGTTTGCATCTTTTGTGTCCTGGCTTTTAAATTTATATACGACATTCCACTATATGTTATTTTTATTTAACTGTATTCTTTTTTTTGATATTTTAAATGCTAAGAACATTTTTGGTTAGGTACACTTTCTTTGCAAGTATGGAACAGCACTGGTCTCTACGACTGTCACTTTAAATGTTCTTTACAGCTCAAACTGACTTCATCATATCTACTTAGAAAACGTATGGACAATTTACTGAATAATATAAAGTCTGCAAGGAAGAGTTTCTAATGAAGTTATCCAAGAGCTACTACTTTCTGCTGCCGCTATGGTTTCTGTAAAAACGTGGGTTAATTTCAAAGAGGTCCTGATTTTTGTTCATCACCTGCTGTGTTTCATTAAATCAGCTTGCATGTCTGGGCCTTGATGCTGACACAACACACAATCTCTCTCTGTCCCACACATACACACACGAACACAACTTTATCCTAATTAAAATGGCCTGCTTAAGCACCATGCGTTAGGGCATGGCAGGGGTTGCAGTTAAGCATGTGAAAGAGGTGAGGTGTTGCAGGCTGGGGGTGTACAAATCTCTACTTAAATGCAAAGAGATTAGACAACTTTTGCAAGATATTAGCTGTTCAAAAATGAGAAAAATGTCTTTAAGCTTCTTGTACAAGAGCTGGGTACGTGGACAAGGCCTGCTTTTGTTTCACTGGAAGAGGCATGGATTACAGGCCAATTATCGTGCGTGCTAGTGTGCATTTCAATGTTTATTAGACCATAAAAAGAGGCCAATATCGGTATTGGTTTGATCTGTAACTTTTCAAAACCATTCCACCTTTAATTATTTATCATTATATATTTTTAGAAATCTTATTTGGGATTGGCAGGTTTATGAGTGACAACAAAGAGATGACAGTACTATTAATGGACATGGGTCAACTGAAAGGAAATAATATTTCTAAGTTAAGAACAATTACCATTGTTTTATTGCTCTGTTTTATTGCTACTAAATATACCGTAAGTACAATAAAAAATTGATGCCAGTAAAAAGCTGATAAGAACAATATATTTCAAATTATATGTTTAACAACTCAAGAAAGCTGGAAAAATAACATTTCCAAACTACCATGACTAAATCTTTTGTTGTATTTAATTTGTTGCTGAAATGCATTTACTGTACTTTTTTTTTTAAAGTCCAAATTTTTGTTCTTTTCATAATCAACCATATGCTGCATGCATACATATATATATATATATATATATATATATATATATATATATATATAAATATATATATATATATATATATATATATATATATAAATATATGTGTACATGCATGCACGTACACATATATATATATATATATATATGTGTACGTGCATGCATGTACACATATACATCGCTGCTGGCTTCTGATGTTGAAGATTGGATCTGATTTAAGCTTCCTGACCAATGCTAAATTCAAAGGTTGTTTACCAGTTGGGAGAAAATAGATGTAGATCGTTTAGACTAACATGTATTATTTCAGACTAACTGAAATTCTTCAAAAGAAAGTTTGAAATTGATTAAGCCTTTTCTATGGTTGTGTTAAACAGCATCTTTTTTGACATAAGGACAACCTCAAATTGAGATACATGTGAAAACAGTAATCCAATGTTGTTGATAATAAATATTGTTTAACTATATATATATATATATATATATATATATATATATATATATATATATATATATATATATATATATATATATAAACGATTTGGATGATGAGTTTGATTCTTGATAGATATAATTTGTGTTCCAAAGGTATCACAGCAAAATTTAAACTTTTGTGATAAATGTATAATTTGTCTAAAAGCTTTTAGCAATAGTGCTTCTTGCTAAAAGCTGAACTATTCCCACTTTATGGACACATGCAAAGTGACAGATCACACCTGGTCAACACATTTTCCTGATTTTAGTCAAGCCATGAATCTGACAGGATGGCCACCCACAAGGCCAGTTTGCTGCCTCCAGTGGAGGCGAATGGTATGCAGCCAATATTTAGCCTTGGAAGAAGGAAACTCCTCATTCGCATCTGTATTTCTCCACACGGAGGTACCAAAGTTTAATTTTCTTTGTAAACCAATTGTAATTGTTTATTTCTTGCTCACTCCCTCGGTCCTGGGGTGATTTTTGTCCAGCTACAGAGACAAAAAGAGATAATCTGCAAGAAGAAGAGTGTTTACTGAAGCCTTTTCTGCATGATAAGAACCGTCCCCAGAGTCCCTGTTGTGTGACAAGGCCCGGCTCTTGTCATCAGAGAGCTCCTGTTCGGGCTGAGAAATCTCCACCCCTATCCCCTCCCACTAACCCCACTTTCCCTCATCACCAGCTTAGAGAGAGGTGGGGAGACGATGATCAGACAGTGTCCAGACAGAGGCCATGTGAGTGTGTGTCATATGGAACAGATTAGGTGCTAATAACCCCCACCATATTTTATACTCCCCCCTTTCTGTGCCCAACCTCTGCCACCTTCTCCTCCAAGCCCCACCCCTCATCTCTCCGTCCTGGTTGGTATCATCCCTGCACAAACAACAGTGCTCTTCCCAGCCCCAATGTCACAGATGGATTTACCCCACTGTGAACCCATTCACCCCTTTCTCCATTCTGTCCGTTTCCAGATGTAGATTTGACTTTAATAAAGTCACAAAAATAAAGGTTTGTCTCATATTTTGGCATGTCTTATTTTAATTTGAAAAGGTTTTTGAAAAGCTACTTTTTCTTAAACATTGTGAGCATAGTGGAACTATTATGATCATACACTTTGAGTATCCAGTGTTGTCTTTTGAAATGATCTATGGAGCAAAGTTTTAAGATATGTGGTTTTAATCTGAGGACCATTTCTCTCCAAATTGTACTTATTTATATTTTTTACCTTTAGAAAGTGCATCCTAAATTCTTTATTTCTGTAGCGATTGTGGATTGTCTCAAATGGCTGAAAACTACCAGTAGGGTCTTAAAAAATGTCACTGGGTGTTTTTTTTATGCTGATCTGAGAATTGAGTTGAACCCAAAAGTCCCTCTCCTTTAATCCAGCAAATGAAATGAAGTCACAATCGAGTGCAGTGGTGCTTTCACGGAGAGCAGATACTTTGTCAGCTTTAGATGAGTGCAGATGTAATGCAGGAAAGTATGAATACTAAGAAAAGACCATACTGAAAGGGGACCAGAAAATGTGTGAAGGAGGTGAATTTCACACTTTGACCTGAAAAAAATAAAAGGCACATTTCAACATTATATAATACTATAAGTATATTTTTAATGGAAGATGACCATATGAGGACTGTATGTTTGAGTTTTTACCACTTCAAGAGTTGACCCCATCAACGACCTTCACTCGGCTGCTTGCCTGCACTTCCCGTATCTGTGTCCCATTGACACTGGCATTCTTTCACGTTAGCGCATCGCAGCGCTGCAGATAGGCCTGCCAGACACCCCCTGCACTCTCCTAGTATCTCTCCGGCACACAGAGAGACACGGTTAATTGGTAACTAAACTTTATTGGTGGTAGGGAACTCACAGTTCGACTGCCCTCTTCGAAGACGCACGAGATAGCATGTCGGCGTTCGGTGAGTTACGGCTGCTCGGTGTGAGCGTTCGACGTGTGCTTTTGGTTTGTGCCGCAATGTAAGATGACGGTAAAGGTGTGCTTGGTGATGTGTGAACTTGTTTTGTGCTCGTCCTATCACGGTATCACAGCCACGTTTGGCGAAATGGATGGCCATCTCGCGTTAAAACGCCGCACACATGGGAGGATTCTAAATATTTGCTGCTATGTTGCCGTTTGTCTTGGAGCTCGTTTGTCATGGAGCGTATAAGCACGTGAAACAGCAGAGCAAAATAATTGTCTGAATCTAAAACTGTCTTGTGCACAACGTTGCTCCTGCCTTGCCTTATTGAAACTAATCTACTTCGTTGCTTTAGAATTAGCCCGTTTCTCTTTAAAAGAAAATATTTTCGTCTTTTGGCTCTTCAATCAATATCAATAAAACGGTCTAGTTATCTATTTTTGCCTCCTTCAACAAGAAGAAAATCAATACTCATCTGTCATGGTTTAACCACTGAATGTTATCACTTGTCCTCGAGATTAGCCCTCCACAGCATCTTGTCCCCACGTTTTCTGTTAACTGAACTTATTCACTTTAGAGGCATCTAACACTCTTTGGCTCAGTGTCGTATTCACCTTTATATCGGGTCCTGTGTCTGTGGTCAACTATAGAGATGTTTTCCCTTAACACACTTTCACATACAGGATCTACCATGTTTTTGTTTCAGCTTCATAGCCATTCCCATGCCATTTTCCTTCTAATTCCTCTTTTTCACTCAGGGGCCATTTAACAGGCCCCCTTTTTACGGGCAACTCTTGCTCTGTCAGGCTGGTGCGAAGGGTCATCCATATCCCAGACTGTCACAGCGCCCGACCAGATCCATCCTTCATCCGTTTTTCATCTTTCAAGCCCTGACCACTCTCTTCCATCCGTCTGTCAGACCAAGGCTTGACCTCTGACCTTTAGAGGACCGCCCATCTTGTTACCCCTAACCTTCTGTTGATTATGTTGCTGCCCTGCCATGGGTGCTAATCTCTTCTTTTTTTCTGTTTTTAGACAATTGAATTGAGTAAAAACATCAAACAGAATAAAAGTTATATACAGTAGTTTCAACAACAAAATTGCCTCTAGTTGGTTGTATTTAAAATAATCTCAACTGAAATACTCTTTGATGTGACTTAACCTTAAATACGACATAATGGCATATTTTATAATACTTCAGCAATTTAACAATGACTCCCAGGTTAATCATGTTTTAGATTTGCATAAAATAGTTCACTTACTTGCGCCTCTACTCTCTATTCTGAATTTATGTAATCACCTCAGAGGAAAAAAAAGCAAACCACTTTACTGGCAATTTTATTTTTGCATTTTAGGATTGTATTGTACTGTTAGGATTAGGGTTTTATTATACTCCTATCTCTTTTTCCCCCTTCCTGTGCCAGTTCAGTTTTCCTCCCCTTCTTGTTTCCTGCGTAAATCCTGATCAATGAGTCCAATTGGGACTGCTTTCATTTCAGCCCAGCTTGATTAATGGCTCTATAAGGTAGCATCAGTCCTGCCCTGTCCTCATGTTCGTCACACACTTATGGACAAAGCCCACATACACACACATGGCCACTAGTTTCCACCACCACTGTCCTGTAATTGATGACAGCAGCCGTGCATTTGCAAACCAAATCTGGAAGAGGAAGACGGAGCAAACTCTGCTTGTAACACTCTTTCACCTATCCTGTCTTTCTTTTTCTCCTTTCCTATCTGTCTGCTTCCCCTGCCTCACCGTCTACACACCCACTCTCTCATTAGCCATTTGTCACATTGATATGAGGGGCCAGGGCAGCATTGTGACATGCTCAGGAGGCAATATAAATATTTGATTAGCCCTAATGGAAATCGTCACTGTGCACTAATTGCACCACACATTATCTGAGTCGCCGTATCAGCAGCGGACATCCCCTTTGATCCTCCCTCAGTCTGATGCTCTCTGCTTCCTCTTACCCATCCCAGCCTCTCTTTCTTGTGTTTATGCAGTTTATTTTGGGCCTTCCAGTCTCTCCCTGTCACTGCAGCCTTATTCTTTATCTTTTACTCAGTGCCCTCTGACATCACTGTCTGCCTTTGCTCTCTTTCTTCGTGCGCAGTGGGGTTTCCTTCTAGTGGTCTTCAGATTAACATAGTACAATGTCTCACATAGTGTATTCAATGCTTTGCAAAAGTATTCACACCCCTTTACCTTGTCTGGGTTTTGACAAGTTGCAAACACAAATTTTATTGATTTTCTGTTTCTGATTTTTTGATATATTTTTTTACAAGTAAAACTAAGCCTGCTTAAGCCTGATAACCCTACATCAAAGTCAGTGCAACCAACTCTCTTTAGTAGTCACCTAATTGGAAACTACGGCCAATATATGTGCAATTTAATCTTAGTATAAAGCTAGCTGCTTTGTGATGGCCTCACCTGTTCTTTTTTTCAGGTTTTTTTTTTTTTTTTTTTTGGAAACATTTGTGAAAAATCAGCATCATGGAGATGAAAGACCAAAGCAGACAAGTCAGGGATACATTTGGGAAGCGGTTTAAAGCAGGGATAGAGTATCAAATATTAGGCCCTGCAAACACCTACCAAGACATGGCTGCCCAGCTAAACTGAGCTGGGCAAATGCACTGATCAGAAAAACAAACAAAAGACCTACGTTAACTCTGGAAGAGGTGCAGGGATCCCCAGCTCAGTGAGGGAGAGTGGAGTTTTAGCAGGTTGATTTGACAGGTAATCTTTTCTTTTCTTTGCATTCCACATTATAGCCATTATTGAAGGACAGCTGAATTTTAATTATATTTGAAGGCAACACAGCAAACATGGAAGACAGTGTTCTAATCAGTTGAGACAAAAATCAAACTTTTTGACAAACATAAAATATGCAAAATATCACTGAACACATTTTCCCAACAGTGATCCATGGTGGCAACGTGTTATGGAGATGCTCTTTTTTCAGCATGGAGTGGGAAGCTGGTCACACAGGATGATGGATAGAACTAAATGCAGGGAAACCCTGGAAGAAAGGCTGCTAGAAGGTACAAAAGACGTGAGACGGGAGAAGGGCTTCACCTTTCAACAGGGCAGCAATCCTCAACATTAAGCCCAAGCTGTAATGAAATGGATTAGAGGTGCTAGAATGACCCTGATAAAGTTCAGGATTGAACTGAGAAGCCTTGAATGTTTACAGACTCCTTACAATCTAACTGAATATGGGCTATTTTCCGAAGAACAAATTGCTTTCTGGGTCTACAGTACAACATCCCAATAAAACACAGGATTTTATGTTGTAATGTGACAAAATCTGGCAAAATGTATGTTAAGGGGTATTAATGATTTTGCAAGGCACTGTGTACATTACTTAACCAAGCTGACATTTACTGTTTTTATGAAAGCAGCAAACAGTACCTCCTCTTGTTACCTTGCACATCTTGATGACCAGCTGCATTTTTGCTCCATGTTCCACTTGAAGCATTGCTGTGAATGCAGATCATTTCCTTTCCTTGTTTTCTATGATCAAAGCTTGTCCTTCAAGGCACAGTTTTAGATGTGCACACTTTTTCCCCCCCTTTTAGAAATCCTCCCTCACCCTCCATCCTGTTTGTATTTACTTGTTATTTACGGTGTGTCTCCTGCAAAAGATCTGTCACATTGTTTGGCGTTGCTCTCCCCTCTTTTCTTTCTCTCTTTCTCTCACCCTCCCTCGGACGTTTCCATTTAGCCAAAGACAAAACAAGTTAATGAGATCGGAAGTGCGGGCCTATCAATAGGGAATCAGTATTCAAAACGAGACCTTGTCTGGACACAAACAGCAGGAAGCCAAACAAGAACCCCAGTGCTGCTGAATGGGAAGACGGGGGAGAGGGAACGAGAGACAGAAAGAAACTGAAAGAGTGGGTGAGAGATTGTTGTTGGCCGGGTGAATGGGGGCCACCATACGCACTGTTGTGGTGCTGCATAAGTTTTGGTGCTGTGTTTCGTTTTTTGTGAAAAGAAAGAAGCAGATTTAGATTTTTGTTGAAGCAGATTGCTATCTTTAAAAAACAAGCAACAAGATGCAGTGTGATGCAGTCATATTTTCATACTGTGAAACATTTTTATTGTCTTGGTTGGGTTAATCGTAACGTATCTTTATTCTCTTTAGTCCACTCTCTTATTATGCTGCTACCTTCCCCATTATAAATAAAAATAGTGATTTGCCCTCAGCATGTACTGTATTCAGTGGTTTAAATAAAACTCAAGGTTCCACTAAATGGGTCATTTCTGCTTAACAATTAAGGTTGGCAGTGAACTGCTCGTTAGGTTTTTGTTTTTTTTTTCTGAGTCAGGTATGGGGCTGTGGAGAAGTGTAAATAAAGGTTATAGAGTAAACCAACATCCCAAGCTTTGAATATCTCCTGAGCAGTGTTTAATTTTGTCGTGTGAAAATGGAAAAAGTATGGAGGCACTCCAAACCTCCTAAGATGGGCTTTCTCGCCTGAACTGAAAGGCTAGACAGGAGGAGAAGCCAATAGACCCATGGTAAGTCTGGAAGAGCCGAAGACATCCACAGCTCAGGTGGAAGAATCTGTTTACAGGATCACTCTTAATTGTGTCCTTCCACAAATCTGGACTATGTGGACAGAAAGCAAGAAGAAAGCAGGTTTCATAGCAAACATCTGGTAAAAGGTTCTCTGGTCAAATGAGACCAAATCGAAACTTTTTGGCCTACCTGCTAAATACTATACGTAATGAAAACTAACTGAGCTCCAGCTATTTTGCAAAAAGATGGCAAAAGGCAAAGGTTTTTGTCTCTAGGTGTGCAGAACTGGTAAAAACATAAGCCAAAACAAACAAACGAACAAACAAACAAAAATGTATTGGTGTAATTTCAGAAGAAATTACAAAGTACAGCTCTACAAAGTATTGACCAAGGGGGCTGAATAAAAATATGTGCCACATTTTTCGGATTTCTTTTTGTTATAAAATTGAACATTGAGAACCATGTGCCTTCCTTCTTTAACTTCAGAATTATACATTTTATGTTTTTCTATTACGTAATATATAAATAAAATGTACCTGAATTAGCTGTTGTAAGATTACATTACATGGTATAAAAACATGAACAGCACTGTATGACATATGCTGCAAAAGCAAGAAAACCGCAAGATTTAAGATCAATATTCTCTTTGTTAGATGTGTGCTGTTGCTGGTGTATGCAATAACTTATATTAGTATTACATATTTAGACACTACCCATAAGAAACCGTCAATGAACACTAAGAGATCGAGGTGGTGGAGATAGAGGGAGAGAAGAGGAAAGGAGGAGGAGGGGGAGACGGGCTGAGGTGGGGAAGCAGAGCTCCCATTATCTCATGCGGAGGGCCACCTGAGCTAAAGACAGCCATTTGTTCCAAAATCGACCTGTCGACCCCCACCTAATTACCCGCCAATTATTTCCAAATGGACCACGCTCACCCCACACCCTGCTCACTTAAAAAAGAAGAGGAAGAAAATTGCCTGTCTCTTTCTGTCTTTCTCTCTATTTCTGCCCAGTTCTGCCTTTCCTTTTTCACCTTTCTTTTCTCTCATTTAAGCATTTAGTGCCTATTGTTGCCTTGCAGTCAGTCCCCACTTCCTTTGTATTCCCACTTGTGTTAAGTGGTTCTGGTTATGGGACAAGTTCACACTAGGTGTTAAATTTTCAGGAAGATCAATCTGTAGCAACTTTATGGCATTATGTCACCATATTGTCTGTCTGTGCCTCGCTCTCTCCTACTCTCCGTCTCTTTGGCACCGGTGAGTCTCAGCAGGCCCCCGATGTGTATCGATGGGTCCGGCATTCAGGAGCCACCCGCTGGAGAAGAAGGCTGTGCCCCCGTTCCCAGAATTCTTTGTGGTCGGCCTCCATTGTTCGCAGCCACTTGTATACAGTATTGTCAGAGCGATTGTGGGCCTCTGTGCTCGCTCGCCCTGAGGATGGCCAGCGAGCAAGCAGCGCGGAGGAGGGAGACGGAGGCAGAGAGGATGAAGCGGAGGAAGGGAGCATTGTGTCTCATGCTTACCATTCTCCTGCCTTCCCATCTGTTTCCCTCTCTTCCTTCCTGTTTCTGCGGGACAATGAGCAGATTAGTAATAGCTGCGCAGCAGCTCCTAATAGGGGAAGTCATGGTTGGAGAAATACGACGGATTGGTTTGAGATATCATCTGCCTGAGTGGTGCAATAGTTTTGAACTCTGACACCTAGCTGCTGGCAGGCTGACTTTGATCACTTGGTGGCGGAGTGAATGCGAGTCTCAATGTCTGCGCGACCTGGAACCAAAGGGATTGTTGTAATGGTGCGTTTTCTGCCATCGCGCTCATCTTGTAAACATAGAAATCTGTTTTTAGTCGCTTGTTCTAAACTCTACCAGCTGCCAGTGATTTTATAGCACCTGCTGTTGACTGTTAGCCATTGCATGGGTGCAGCAAGGTTATTTTAACGTTTATCACATCTTTAGTGATTCATGAACCAGATATTTTTATATACATTTATTTAGTTTTTATTAAAAGTTGCAGGGTTGACCAAATTCCAATTATTGTCAAATCAATCAATTGTTTATTTCATTATAATTTGAATCCGATATATTTAGTCGAAGGTTTATAAGTATTCCAAATTTTAAAAAAAACTTTTATTTTCTCAACTCAATTTTTAAATGATTATAAAGTCCATTCAACCCTGTTCATTTTTTTAAAATCATAATTTTCCTACTTGTGTTCTTCTTTTATAAAATATATTGCTTTGATTGCCTGATTAATATCCCCCACAGGGATAATTTAGCCTCAACTGATCTGATCTCGCCACACATGCTCTGCAAAGTTCAGAGGTACATGGCTTAATGCGTCTGTGTGTGTTCTGCTCGTTGTGGGCTGAGATGGCACTGCGTATTGGCTTCCTGGCTGGGTTTGAAACTAAGTGGATTAGCATATCTCCCATGTCAGCTCCTTTCACCGTGAGCCTGATGACATGGGACTGTGTGACGGCCTCGACCCACCTGACGTCCCGAGCTCAGGCCTTCTAGCAGGTGGTCCCCACCCTGGGAGGGAGAGAGATGAAGGTGTTTTTAATTTTGAGCCGAGGCTAATGGACGGCACATTTTTAAGCCTTTTTTTGTGTGTGAGAGTAAGTGCACAGAATGAAAGTTCTGGTGGAACACTTCTCGAGGTCTAATCACTTTCTTTGTCTCATAATATTTGCAATCCTATACCTGTGATTAAAATAAGTACACATTAAGCAAGTTATATATCATCCAAGATGTATCGTATTGATTTTAATGCTTTCTCTACAATGTTTGTGAACAGCACAAGCTAAAAAAGAACAAAAGTGAACATCTAAGTGGTAATGGCAGCATCATGCTTTGGGGAGTCTTTTCTTTAAAATGGACAGTAAATCTGATAAGATGGGAAGACAGAGCTGAGTACAGGTCAGTGCTTGAAGAAAATATTTTCCTGGGGACATTATTACACCCTGTGTGTGTTGGAATAGGAAGTAACTCTTTAATTCAGTGTAACATTTGAGGGTTTAAAACATTTATGATTAGAGGCAAAGATAAAAACAGATTTTTAGGAATTTAAGCACCACTGCTGCTGCTGCTGCTGCAAGTGGTGATTAAGGTGATTATTATTGAGTTTCAGGGTGTAAGCGCTATGAAATTATAACAGGTTTATGGCTAAAATAGTGGGTTTTATTCCCGACTGGGGTTGTCTCCCCTCTATAGATAGAGCATGGAAATCTGTGTCACCTTTACATGTGGTAGATACACCTTTGGGTAGAGTTTTAGTGACTCCACAGTGGAAAAATCCAACGGTAGAATTTTATTCTTTCTATAAGTCTGATCAATTTGATGTTATACTTAATTTTTTTTAACCAATACCGTCATAAATAAAAAAATAAATAAATAAATAAATAAATAAAGGAACATAGAAAAAAGAAACACTGTTGGGTCTGATGCACTCTGGATCAATTCTACCATTTGCCCATCCATAGCCTGATTTGGTACCTATACATTGTCATTTCCTGCAACCCTGCATCTATTTAATTTAGTTCAGTTTAGTTGAAATTTAAAATAGGTTATTAATCCCAAAGGAAAATGAAATGTTTTAACAACTGAAACTATGCAAGTTTGTTTAAAGAGTATTTATAATGATTTTTTTTAAACAATTCTTGTTGTATTATTCATCAATTATTTCTCCTGGTAGTTATATTCTGTGAAGAATGGAGTCAAAAAATATCCTAAATCTCACTCATAATTTAATTGTGGGTTATATATGAATTTATATTACACCCTGTTTTCACTGATGGTCCGGATCCTTCAATGTCAGAGTTAACTATTTTGAAATATGAATGATTAGGAACCATTGATAGCTTTTCAATAGAGGGCGCTATGGCGCCTCCCCCATCAAAGCTGCAGGAGTAAAAAGCATAGACAATAAACATAGATTATGAAATAAGAAGTAATTTAACATCTGTTCTGTCATAAAAAGGTGTCTGACCTTTGATTTTTCAGTATTGGCATTCCATTTTGGGTTTTATATGTTTTGTTTCGTTGTTGTTTTTTGTGTACACATAATTTTAATATTTTCAGCGGCAAGGGATGCCAGACAGATGAGTGTGCATGTATGTTTGGAAAATTTTGGTTTTCATGTGACTCCATGCTGGTTACTAATTAGTTGCTTAAAGATTCTTACTGGGATGCAGCTGTTTGCACCCATAGCCAATCAGTGCATTTTGTGTCATGCTTCATCCAATCCCATTAAGCCTCACGTGTTAATAAAAATCTCACCCCTGGCAGCTTAGACGTACATGTGTGAATGTCACTCTCACATGATGCAAAAGCGTTGGACAATAGCAATGAAAAGACAGGAGACAATGTGAAAGAAAATCTGGTCTTTTTTTACAAAATAATATTCTCACATGCTTTTGCTAGAGGAAAAAAAGGTGAAGGAATTTGGATCAGACTTAAAGTAAACATTTCATGCAAAATCTACTTTTATTTAGCCCCTAAATGTATTTTGTTTTTGGAGTCTCTAGGAGTGCAGAAAAGTTGGATTTAGTCTCTTTAGGTACTGCATAGATATCTTTACATTCTGTTTGGGTCATATTTTACATTTTGTTGAGTTTTCTCTATTCTCTGTTAACATTTTGAAAAATGACATCACAGTATTTGCTGCGAAACTGCAAAAAGAGGGTCGTGAACTGAGATTTAGCAGTCCAACCCCAAGAATTTCAAAGCTACTCGTGTATAAGTCAAAATATTCAGGTGTTGAGTGTATTAACCCACACAATTCATTATTCCCCAGCATACTACAAAAATGGCCGAATAGGGTGGAATGGGACGCTCTGCAACATGGAAGAGGGTGTAGTAAGAAATGTCTTCTTGAAATTTAAATAGACCACTCCAAAACCACTTCCTCTCAGATGAACCTCAGAATAGGGGTAAAAGAGAGACCTGTGGAGCTACAATAACAAGGAATTCACACCAAAAAATTGCTCTTCCACTTTATACGGACCATAATCAAATGATTTAAATGTGAAAAAGAAGGATTTAAAAACATGAGATGTCCCATTCAAAAATCCATCAACAGGCAAGTGACAATGTACAGATTTATGTTCAAGTAGAGTTTATTGTTATGATGTTATTCCAGATCTCAATGTAAACATATCATATTTTATTATTATGTGTTTTTTATCAGATCAGAAGATAGCTCCTTTTTGTATGTGAAGAAGTTAGGCCGTAAAGAGCCAAAACTGCAAAAGTACAAAATCTAGTCCCAATATTATTTTTCTCAAACCAGCCTATCTTTAATCTACTCTCATATTGTCATCTTCCTTTCACACATTTGCTTTCCTCACATCTGGATTCACAGTTTTTTCATTTACTGTAGTTCTTTCCTTTACCAACGGATTTCCAATCCTCTATGACCCACCAAGTCAGCTCACTCTTTCTCTCCCCCACCTCCCCCCATCATCCTCTGCCACCGTCTCGCGCTGGCCTACCCAGGCAAAGCTAACACTTTTGTCAGGGTGATTAATAGCATGCCCAATTGTCATTAATTTGCTGGCTAATGACTAGAGGGAGCAGGCGAGAGGAGTGGAGAGGAGCAGAAGCAAGGCATGGAGTGTAATAGACTGATGAATGCTGCTTCCAGTTACACCTCCACACAGAAATGCCCTGATGCACACAGTTCAGCAGCAGATATATGGCTATTGTACGGGGGCAAATCCCGCTGGAACAATTGCAGTTTTTTTTTTTCAATCATTTGAATAAACATCAGGACAAGCCAAAACCAGTATAAAAAGATTATGAACTCCATCCATTATCTATACCCACTTATCTGTGTTGGGTCACGGGTTTTCTGGTGCCTATCTCCAGCAGTCATTGGGCAGGAGGTAGGGTGCACCCTAGACAGGTCACCAGTCTAACAAAGTGCGACACATGACAAACAAACATGCACACATTCACACCTAAGAGCAATTCAGAGAGACCAATTAACCTAACAGTCACGTTTTTGGACTGTGGAAGGAAGCCAGAATACACAGCGAGAACCCAGACATGCACAGGGAGAACATGCAAACTCCATGCAGGGTTTGAACCCAGGACCTTCTTGCTGCAAGGCAATAGTGCTACCAACTGCACAACCTAAATCTGGAATTGGTAAAAAAAAATATATATATATGAAATGAAATCAATGTGTTGGCTTTGATTATAAAACCTATCACTGTGCAAAATCATATACTTCTGTGGGATTTAGACTTAAAAACAAACAAAAACAAATGCGGACCTCAGATCAGATGAGACAACCCACTGAATTTAAACATATTACTAAGCGGAGGAACAGAAACTAGCCAAAATGTACCTTTTTGGCAAACATGTCATGCACCATCCCCAGCGAGAAACACGGTGGTGGCAGCAGCAGCTGTGTGGATGTTTGGGGGGGTCAGAGTTGATAGAAAGGCAAAGGTAGCTAAATAAAGGGCAATGATTTGACCCCAGTGAAACACAGCGGTGGCAGGATCATGCTGAGGAGATGGTTTCTTTAACCCATCATTAGATGTGAGGAGCAAATGGATAAAGACAGGGTCATCCTTCCAATCTCTCCAAGCTCACAGTGAAACATGGTGGTGGATGCATTGTGTTGTCTGGATACTGGGAAGCTGGTGTAGGAAGATGGAAGGAGCTAATTATAACGCCCTCTACTTGAAAGTTATGTACTGGTTTTTTCTCGGTTTATCACATAAAATCGCAAGAAAACATGCTGAAGCTGAGGGCTGAAAAGAAAAGAAAAAGTTGAAGGTGCATGAATATTTGTGCAAGACAAGGTGGCTCTTTAGGAGGAAAGATATCATGTGAAAATTGAACAGTACACAATCTTAGCTCCCCCTCGTGATAATTTTTATTTTTGTTTGTTATGACCTGAAGAATTTATGTTTGTTCCCTTTAATCTCCTCTTGTGTTCTTTTTTCTTTTCTCATTTTCTCTCTCTGTCTTCTTTCCTATTGAAATTCTTCCATTTTTAATCAGCTCCTTTCAACCCTGACTCCCTCCCCTCTCCTTCCTCCTTTACCCATGGGTGATGTTTGCAACTCAATTTGGCAAATGTAACTCGGTATTGATTATTATTAATATTTATCATGTTTGTGAACATGTTTTCCTCCAGTGCTATTAATCTGCCCTGTTAATAAATGTCTGCTGCAGCCCGGTGCCAGAAGCCTTGTGGGACTACAGGGCCACGACACACACACACACACACACACACACACACACACACACACACACACACACACACACATACACCTGCTCTCCGCTGCAGGAGGCTGCCTTCTGCTTGCCTGGAGGCTTGAACTTAGCATACATGCTGCCAAACACATAAGCACTATATCGGAGGATGGGATGGCTCCAGGCTGCTCGACGCAAATGACACATCAATAAATTTGATATGTTGGACTGACACCTAACACAAGCAAAAATTTTGTGCAATCACTCTGTACTCAGCTGCAGCAGCTAGATTTTGTATTTGGGGTTTTTTGTTGCTTTTTTGTAGAAATTATCTGTAGATTATTTTTCATTTGAAGTTTATTTTGCTGAGACTTTGTTGAATTATTGTCATTTTCCTATTAATTCAGTGATTGAAACAATCAAATTTAGATCCAGACTGTGACTGAGTCATTTTAATAAGGGTGAATATGCTTTAAGCTAAGCCATTCTGTGAGTTTATGGTTTTGCTCTTGGAAAATGGACTTCTGGACCAGGCTCTTTTCTTTTGCTGCCTCTGCCAGGTTTTCTTCCAGGATTGCTCCCTATTTAGCTCTATTCAGCCTCCCATCAATTCTGACCCGCTTTTCTGTTCCTTCTGGGGAAAAAAGCTTCCCACAGCATGATGCTTCCCAAACAGTGTGTCTCAGTGGAAATTGTGCGCTCAGATTAACATGCAGTGCTGGTTTTCTGTCACATATTAAATTTTCTATGTAGCATAGGATATGGCAGGTGTAAATGTTTGGCAATGCAACCAGATATGTTTAGGGACAGATACAACAGCCATGGTCTGGATGGTCTATTGATCAGAAAGGTGTGTGTGTGTGTTTGAATTTCAGCTGCTAAATGATTGTTGTTTGTTGTACTTTGATCAAATTAAATAGCGAAAAACATACTTTCAATACACAATTTATCACTCAAGTAAGCAGAAGGTGACTCATGACAGTATGCAACACAACGTAAGCACGACTACAATTAGAGCATGTCATGGCTATTGTGGAATTATTATGTAAAGCAGCTGTGCTTATGCAACTGCGGTTTCTTTCTTTCTTGCCTTCTTGCATTCTTCTTTTCCTGCTCTCAGTCTTTTTTTTTCACTCGGTCGAAGTCGTGTTGCAGTTTGAAGTGTTGCTTGGAAATCCTTTGCGGTGCCTTTACAAGGGGAAACAGTGTGGTGTTTCTCGCTCGGAAAAGCTTTCTGGTGTTGCAGCTGACCGTGCTCCCCTCTTCTCACTCACTACTTCCAACAGCACGCCCCCACACTCTCCATGCCCTCCACTGGCAGCTCCTTCAAACTCCTTACATCTGTGCATCATTTTGGCTATATGGTACCCCAGTGCTACTGTGGAAAAATGAACTATTGTACAGCTCTGTGCTTTTGATTTGCCCTCATTTGATTTTTACAGCTGTATCCCTTCTGGTTTACATCATGTGGGGGTTTGGGCTGTTGGACACAGAATCATCAAAGGCCCGCTTACTAAAGCAGGAACAGGTATCCAGTGGTCCAGTAAAACAGCAAAGTGGGTCCATATTGATAAATATAGTGGCACCAACAGCAGATTAGGGCTTGGCTTTGCAGGCTTTGCACACATGCTTGCACAGAGCTCCCACATCAAAATGTTCGGTCAGTTATTGCTCAACCAGTTGCCCATTTTTCATATCTGTCAGGATCCACACACTCTCCTTCTGCCTCTCTTTTACAAGATCTTTTTTCTCTCCCCATATTTGGAGCCTGTGCTGAATTTTGCATAGTTTTTCTTTTTCCCTGGGTACTGTGTTTTCATCAGTGGCTGGCTTTCGTTTTTGGATTGGACCAGATCCGTTTCCCGCCAGACCAAGATACAGTGTCTCTCCCTGTATGTTGGAGTTAAGTAAAGCATTTGTGTTTGCGAGTGTGTGCTTCATGACAGCCAACACTGGCAGATACGTTGAATTTCCAGTTTTCTTTGAAAGTAATTACAGTGACGACCATACCTGCTCAGATGCGCCTGGTTCCAAAATCCCTAGTTGATTAATGTTACGTCATCGTGTCTGTACTTTGTCATATTAATTACAGTGCCTTGCAAAAGTACTGCATTCACTTTTTTTCATTGCAGCCACAAATTTAATTCTGTTTTATTGCAGTTTCATGTGATAAACTAAAACAAAGTAGAGCAGAACTGGGATGTAGGAAGATAATGGTGAGCATTTGCACTAGGCCACTCTGGCTCAATCCCTGAACTATCTTTCGCTTCATGTATTTTCTTTTTTAGAAAAAATGCTAAAGAGTGGGAGTAAAGTTTGTATTTGTGGCACTAATGGTCTTTACCATTAGAAGAAACACATATGGTAAAGGTCCGCCGGAACTTGAACCTGGGATGGCCACATGGAGGACTGATGCCCCTGTATGTGCTGTGCGCTCTACCCCACCCACCACCACGCCCCAGCAAAAATGCTAAAATTCAGTCAGACTTGTACTCTGAACATCCATTTTCAAGTTTGTGATTTATCTCATAACCATGTTTTAGTCAATGGGTCTCAAACTCCAGACTCAAGGGCTTTCCTTCAACACACCTTTCAGCTTTTCTTCCATGATTTGTTCTGTTTTTTTTGCGCCATCCATTTAGTTCCCATCAACCGTAACTAGCTTCCCAAGAAAATCAGGGATCTTTTATATCACAGCAGAGAACCTTCTTCCTCATGTTTGCTGTGTACCCTGCATGTCTTTTTGCCTGCCCTCCATAAAGGCCAGATTTATGGAGAGTTTGACTATGTCAACCAGCTCTCTAGCCTGAGCTGTAGAGCGCTACAGGCCTTCCAGGAATATTGTAAACTTCTTTGCTAAAAAGTTGAAAAGAACCCGTCTTTGTGCCATTTTCCTGAACACATGCATTGATGCTTACTCAGCAAGACTTTATTTAATGCATCATTTATAGATCTCTACCTCAGATTTCTTGCATGCAGTCTATGTTGTTTCTGTACACACAGAGAACGGCAACAATATGGCTCAGTCTGTGTGCCACAAGGCACATGTGTTTGTGTGCGTCCAGGCAGACGGCAGAAAATGACTCCAGATTTTATCTTTCAGCATTTAAGTCTAGAACGCTCTGATTAAACGCAACCACAGAATAATTTCCCTGTTGTAAGGCCTTCGATTAAACCACTGATTTTCAGTGCTGTGTCAAGTTATTTTGCCATGGCAACGCTGATTACATTGTTAGCTGCATCCCATTTTTTTAATTTTTTGTAAATGCAGGTCATTGAAAAAATAGAAGGGATTGCTTTAGTTGTTTGCAGACGCTCCCAGTCCAAATTTTGGACGCAGGTTCTCATTCAATGAGAAATGTGCCCCAACTTTGTACTGTCTATTCTTGAAAACCTAAATTGTTGTCTCTAAATGTGGCATTATGTCCCAGCCTGTTTCCCTGAGACATACAGTAATTATAAGATATGATCTTTACCATTAACACCATCTGATCTAGTGCACATGTGTTTAGAGTACAGTAACAGCTCCTTCAGTTGCAAACAGATGTGTGTTTGTGTAATGGCCATCGTCTGCATCCGTACGTGCCCCGAGATCTTGGTTATTGCTAGTGATGCTACAAAGCAAAGAGCGCCGCTTATGGCACGCATTCACAATTTATCAAATAAATGGGATGCCTTCATGTGGCTTGGGCCTGCCTCTTAGGCAGAGCGGAGTAGTTTTCCACTGGAATAACAGCCGCTCGAACAAGCAGACCATTGTAGCCGCAGCCAGCACGGGGACCCCCAAGGTGCGAATTAATGATTGACCCCTGATGTAATCAGGATAAATAGCTCCCCGTAAAAAAAAGAAGGATATGGGCCCGAGGAACAGCAAGAGAAAGAACAACATGAGGATCCAGGGTGAGGAAGGCACTATCTGGCCTGGGTGTTTAAAAAAAAACACAGGGAGGTGAACCTAACATCTCTTTCTGGGTCTTTGGAGACTCAGAACTAACATACAGCTTTTTAAAAGCAGTTCTGTCATCACTGGTTACATTCTTTACCTTTTTCTCTCCGTCCTCTTTCTGGACGCTTTCATAAAATCTCTGCTTACTTTTTTCTTAACTTGTCAATCTTCTGTGTAAATGTGGAGAACGGAGACTAAAGAATGATCTAAAAAAATTCCAAGTGCAGTTTTATTATTGCAGTATATCTCATTTAATTAAGCTATGTCTTAGAAAAGATACACTAAGATAAACTAAGGAGACTTTTTTTTCATTCTACTTGTTGCAATTTTGATGTAGCAATGTGTGCATTTTATGTGCACAGAAGTTCCGAAAGCCAAATCGTATTTAATAGATTTTCCAAGGCTTTCACTCTGCTTGTCAAAATTGCTCTCAATGGGTCAAGTGCCAGTGAGGGGGGAGAAAGAGAGAGGGTGAGTGAAAAAAAGCATTGAACAGCCTGAGAACACTTTTGATTGTGTAAAGGGAGAGCAGCAGATATGGTTGAGTTGTAAAACTTTAATTGATCTGCGTAAAGTGTGGAAGATACTGCTGGCTGGCATGTTCCAGCGCTTAGTTGGAACCCCTCCGAAGTGGTGATCATTACCAAAAAAAGGGTTTCTTTTCCATTCAAAATTGCTCGATGACGCAGAATCAGTCATAAACAGTTGGCCTACAGCTTTGGATTTATATGATAAGATTCACAGTTTTTATTTGGACATACTGCATGTTTGCCAGGTGCTGAACAGCCCATGGCGGATGCTTCCAAGGTTGAACGTTTTACATTTGAAACTAAAATGTCATTTTACAACTTTAACAGTTAACATGAAACAGGAAACCCTCCTATATATGTCAAAGAACTAGCTGGACTATGTGTTGAGATAGTGAATGTCTGGTGATCGTTCAACTGACCATAGCACAACGTGTCTAGGGAGGACAAAAGAAACATGTGCATATGTCCAAACAAGCACCTGTGCATGGAAAAGTTTGGGATGAAGGAAAATCTCTACTTTTGTGGTGGTTGCAAGAATATGTACTAGTAAATTCTGTTTAATAATACTTAATAATATTTCTCTTGCATTTCATGCCATGTTTCTGCTAAATTCAACTGACATCATACGTCAGATTCAAGTCTAATTACATATTTTCCAATTTAATTGTACTGTAACACAGTTAAAGTCAGTTCATCATGTAATGCAAAAGTGGAGACGGACCGCTCCCATCCAGCAGAACCAAGCACAGAATTGACAGCAATTGGCTGCAACTGAACAAGGGTTGGCACAGAAAAAAACAAAACATTGATGCACTGAGCCAGAATAGAATAGAAATAACAAAAAAAAACAATAATTACCAATAAGTACAGATACTTAATGGGACAACAAAGAATTCCTAAGTCTAGAGAACTTTCAGCGAAAAGAACACATTGTTGATATCAGTAACGGTTTTGTAAATGAATCCTTCCAGGAAGGAGACACAGCTAACACAGAATAACTTAGCCAGGAGCACTTTCTATGGGAAATAAATGCTAAAAGAACACACAAAGTTAAAGGCAGCGACAGGTTTGTCAATGGCTTGATCGGTTAAAGACACATAGAACCATTTGGCCTAGATTACTTTATTTGGGGAGGAATATATAGAAGCCCATTGTGTTAATGGAATAACTTCCATTTCAGACACTTAAATATACTTAGCTAAACATAGAAGCGCTGGTTTAAGAGAACTATCAATGGGAAAGAAAAAAGAATACGCATAGTAAATGATTGCTGGCTTTGTTCAACTAAGAGACATAGCCAAAGAAAAAATCACTGCATCTGGTACACTTTTAGGGGAAACAATTTAAAGGGGGTACACAATGTTGATGGCAGTATTAGCGGCATAAATTGTTCCGCCCAGGAAATAGGAACAGCTAAACACAGAAGAACTTAGCCAGAGGTACTTTCCTTGGGATAAAAACCAAAGAGAGTAGTCAGCGTTAATGGCAGCAAAGCTCTGTCAATAGATTTGTCGAGAAAAAATAAACACAGAATCACTAGGTCAAGAGTACTTTCTATAGATGGCTTTATTGAATGTTTTCTTTTGTTCGGTGCATTGGATGTATGTTAAGCACTTTCAGATACACACATATCCTCTCTTCAAGTCAAGACCTTTAACACACTATCACGTTAGTACGGTTTAAGTACAGAACCCCCAGACTAAGTTCCCAATTTCACATTTAAAGGGGGTCCTTGGAAGCTGGTGATGTGCCTAATGTCATATATAACTCACCTAAATGCATTAACTTTCCACACTTAAAAACTTTCATTCCCCACGTAATTTCTCTGACAACATGCTGAGCGAATGGGGCTAAGACTTGATGCCAAAAGTTAAGTGCATCCATGTCCACATAATACTCATCATCATTTCCACTTGGTTACAGGAGCAATCATGTTTTCAGTTCTTCGCCGTGACAATAATAATAGGTTAGGAGATTAACTGAGTCAGTAATTGATATATTCATTATGTGTGAGATGAGTCTTGGCAGGACACCTTGACTGTGATGACATTCAGATCTCTTCCCATGAAGCAATAGCCAGCACAGGGCTTCATTATGACAGCAGAAACGGTGAAGTAGGCAATTTTTAATAAACCGCCATTAAACGTTTCCTGCTTTACTATAATATGTTATGAATCTTGCTTAGCTTGGATTGTGACCAACAGTCTTTGACTTTTTTTATTAGATTTGTTTTGTTCCATGAATTGACTGAATTACCATTACCTTTGTGACGTTATCAACAAACTACCTACGTTTTTTTTCCCCTCTTTTCTCCTAGATGACAGTGAGCCAGTTGACAGCATGTTTCACACAGAAGCTGAGCTCCGGGGTTTAGCAGCTGGCAGCGCCGACAGTCCAGAAGAAGACGCAGAGGACGGCATCATCAACATGTCCCCTCTGCCCTCACCCACTCCTTCCCATCAAAACAACCACCACTCCCACCTGCTGCACCCCCACATCTACACGTCACACCACCTCCATAACAACAACAGCAGCAGCAACGACCAGGACTTCACCACACCTAAGGAGGGCTCGCCCTATGAGGCGCCCGTCTACATTCCCGATGACATTCCCATTCCCGGCGAGCTGGAGCTGCGGGAGTCCTCTGTGCCAGGTGCTGGCCTAGGTGTATGGGCTAAGACTCGCATCTGTGCTGGTGAGAGGTTTGGCCTGCATAGCGCAAAGCACCATGGGTCCACAGGCAAAGACAGCTCTTTTGGATGGGAGGTAGGAGTCACAACAGATTCAATGCTTATTGTTTATTTCGGTTTATTCCTACGTGCCACTTCTTTTTCCACACATGGATGCTGTGGAACAAACAGAAAGACTCTAAATGAAGGCACTCTGAAAAGATTAGTTGAATACATGAGCAGCTCTCTATTCACATTTTCAGCCATCACTTTTGGTTCTCGACAGCATACATCTCATCATCAGTGCAGAAGCTCGATGATCATTCCATTTGCATTCCCTTTATGATCTGACCTCATCTTTGATCCCCGCGCACAGACACTCCCACACATCTACGCACACATAATGCACTTACCCGCAGCAGCAATGCAATGTTAGATGGAAAAATCTGGCTGATTAGTGGAGGTATCAGCTTTTATGGGCGTTGGTCTGAAGCGAGCACGCTCATTTGGTCACGCCATCTGATATGGAAATGGAAGAAGCGTGGTCCAGTGCGGTGGCGGCATATTGAACTATTAATTTTCATTTCAACATGACATTAGAGGATATTGAAGTTGCTTCAGTGAGCTCATTGGGGGCGGGACGCAACTCCTGGTCTCTGTCTCTCTTTACCATGAGCCTAATCAGAGATGAAATCTACTGGCCTGCTTTTCATTTTTGCCAACTCCATCAATGTTTACTTTTAGGAGGCCATCGTCTTACATAGTCTCATATTACCTTTGTGAGTAACAAAGAACCCAGACTTGGATGAGCTGCTTACGCTTCTTGATAGCAGTTGATGCGCCAGAATCAGACAACAGTAGTAATGTACAGTTGACAATTTTCAAGCATTTTAAGGAGATGTACACATTGTTGGAATGTTTTTCCAATATGCTACTGAGGTTCAAAACTTTAAAAATGTACATTAAATTTCATACCACTGCACAACATGTCATTCAGCACCCTCGACATTTATTGGTATGCCTGGTGAAAATTCCTAAATGCTTTAAAAATAAATGTCTCATTTATTGCTATAGCCTTACCTCACACTTACTACTTGTGTTTATCTTAATAAGTCTGGAAATGGCAACAGGAAAGTGGCTAATTATGGAAAACAATGCTAAATGAGAGCCCATATTTATCTCCCCACTATGTGCAGTAAGCAGAATTGAAAGGGATATAAATAAATACTTTCTTGAGATCACTGTTAGAGAACTTCAGCAAAGTCTTCATTGCAACAATGAGATGCTGCCTACTACTTAAGGTTTTGTTAAGGAGCGATGAGATAAAAGATTTGTATGTCATACCATCACACACAAAAACATGTGGAGTTTTCTCAACATTACTTGGACTTTAACTGGAACTATGTGCATTGGTCAGGTGAGAATAAGATCCATCAGTTTACCAATAAACACTCAAGGCGAGGTTTGTCTAAAACAAAGATAAAATGTGGGAAAAAGGCTTAAGTATAGTGGGGGATCTGTGATGCTGTGTGCAGGTTTTTCTCCCAAAGGCCCCCAGGAAGATTGTTAAAGCATATTGCATTACAAAACATCCAGTAGACACATATTCTGGTATTTTTCTCCTTTAAATCAAAGCCAGAGAATTTTAATAATAAAAAACTGGTGGTTGCCGCAAAATAAATAAATAAATAACTGAATAGGGGACATGACTGTGGCCAAATAAACATAGAAGTATTTCACCAGGGACAATATTATCTTGCTTCCATGCCAGTGTTGGTTCTTAGACCTAAGTCGTGAGAAGAGAAGAATACATGAGAGAGGACCCAGAACTCTGAAGTGGTCTGCACACATTGTAGAACAAAAATCCGTCTCTATCTGTGCTAGAATTTTATGAAATATTGAAAACGAAGACTCAACACTGTGCTTTGATAGTGGTACACATGATTTCATCTAAAATATACAGTACAATTCTGAACCTTAAGTTTTTTCTCCCACTGGATAAATGCACTGAAATTAAAGGGTGGCTTTCCTTTATATCACAGCTTTTGTACAACTTTACCAACCGTGTCAATACATGTGGAGGGTGCTGTTAATGTGTTAAAGTGAAATTATGAGACAGAATGGTGTGCTCTTTGCCCTAAGTAAAATGGCACAACTCCTTTAAAGGAAAAGTCCGGTCAAAATCAGAATTCAAACTGCTGAAAGTACTTTAAATATAAAATTATTACATACTTTTCAATAAATGATACGTTTTTTTAATTAAGAGTAATTTTCATTTGAATGTGCTTTAGTGGAGGCATCCATGTTGGTCAAGAACAGTACTGCCACCTCCCAGTTTGTGACAATGCCCTATCTGTCCCCTTGTAAATAAATACCCGTTTTCATGCCGAAATATTTTTTTTTACCTCTTAAACAAAGATAGACATGGTATTAAGCATTTGAATTTAAAGTAATACTAATTTTACATTTTAGACACATAAAAAGATAAAATAAGTGGGCTTCGCAACAGTGAGCATTCTTTCCAAGTGTGTGATATCACTCCGCCCCTCTGGTCGGGTAACCAACTGTCCCTGCAAATTCTACATTATAAAAAAGAAAAACCTACGGAAAATCCTTGCTCTCATGTCATCTTGAAAACATTCTTCTTCGAAATGTTGGCTACAGACGACGTGTTTTCTCTCTGGCCAGAAGTTCGATGGCAAATCCTCCCTCTTCAAGTCGGTAATCCAACGACGAACCCATTGTGGATCATGAATTGGAAAGGTGAAATAACTAATGTTTTTTTTTCACTTTTACCGGATGTATTGGAACATCCAACTGCCATGCACATGGGCATTGTTGCTTCCACAACAGCTCTCGCGAATTTCAATGGTGAAGTCCTCTCGAAATCTGAAATAATTGTTGTTGATCGCAGCTGTGTACAACAGTTCCTATTGAATTAGCTTGTGACGCGCAGTGCCTTACCGCGACATTACGTCACAGGATGTTTATTGTTTATTGTTTATTGTTAAAAAAGATCCCCATTAGCTGTCACCAAAAGTGGGACGAGCTAGTCTTCCTGGGGTCCACAAGACAAAACAAAAATCACTTAATCAAACATTGTAGACATTATTGTAGATATCATCAAAATTCCTTCAAAATAAGTTATTACATTCATATCTATTACATAATTCTCACTTTCATACAGTAAATATCTTAATTCACCACTCACAAATTTAAATAGTGCATTCTCAAGTAATAATTAAAAATGGATGTGATGTCAGAGCCCCCAGACTCAGTGATCGAGACGACAATTTATGCTTTTATTTTTTTACTGATTAAGGCTAAAGTCATTAAATCACCACAAACGTATTAGTTTTAGGTATAGGTAATGATCCACTGATTTTTCCTTGTTGACCGGACTTCTCCTTTAACATTACTTCTTCAGCATATTTGTGCAATTTAACTGAAAGGGTTTGTGCTGATTAAATTATTTTTTCTTCACAGGTCATAATAGTATTATAGTTTAAACACAATTTTCACAAATCTCTAGTTGATGGGGTTAAGGAAAACCAAAGAGGGTGAGTTTCATAGTTTCAGTTCCAATCACCTTTTTTTCCCCTTCTTAAACTCTTTTCTTCCCACCAGTTGCAGCATTGTGCAGCCAATTAAAGTACACAGGCACGCGCTAAGTGGCAGCATGCCAGGTGCAACAATTTCTTTTTTTAAGTTCACATCATAGCTAACCATTTGGGGTTTACTGGGCTTATTTCCAAAAGATACACCCTCCCCATAGCTCTCCTCCACTCTCTCAGTTTTCTTCCCTGTTTCCATCTCTCTTCAGACATCCGAGTAATGCATATTCATCAGCCATACTTTAACTCTTTGGCTTGCAGGACAAGGCCACCTTGAGCTTCGAAGATCCAACAACACAAGTATGTGGGTAAAAAGTACTCACCTACTTCAACAGAGGGAGATATTTAGTCAAATTTGGCCCTTATACGGTTAGTCCTACAAGAACTCAAGAATAGGCATCAGATGATAGGGAGTCACAGTCTAACACCTTGTTAAGGTTTATAAAATCAATTCCATGTAGTACATGCTTTAAAACTCAGTAGCTTTACGGGGCAGAAATAGAACCCACAACCTTTCACTAGAACTACTTTTACTCACTCACCATTCACTTCCAGGGTGGTGCAGCCGCTTCTATTCTTGCTTCTTGACAGGGACCCCTATTTTGATCCAACTCGAGTTGGGACGATAGGCAATCTCAGTGTGATGCTCCAACACTGGGTAAACGGATTTACACAGTTGCAACAAAATGGCAAATATTGATTAGATCTGAAGATTTATCTGATTCAGCAAATGCGTATGTTAGCATCATTACTCTGTTTTTAATTTATATGAGGACAGTTGGCTCCGAACATTTCTGTGTGCTTCCGGTTATTTGTGCGCAGACCGTACTTGAAGAAAAGGTTGTTCTCTTGTTTCTAGAGAATTTGTATAGAACTTAAGTTGAGATCAGCACAACCCCTTCTGCTTCTAAGTGAGCTGAGAGAAGATCACATAACACAGACAGACAGGGAGCTGCTGCAGCTTCTCTCTGTGGGCGTAAAGATGCAAACAGCAAAGATTCTGAGAGTAGCACACAAATACTGTGCATGAACTCTGGGGCAGTTTTATAAGCTGTACAGAAGAAGAAAGGTGAGGATTGTTAGAACTTGATCACACAAAAAATGACTCACTGGGAATAGGTCAGACGCAGTGGCATCCGGTGGTAAAATATTGTGGGGAGGTGGGGAGCTATAGAGGCCAGGGTTTAAAACACAAAAATAGTTACTACTTGCACATATATTTTGTTCTCCTTCATGCCAGCAAATCTTCACTGACATTCTGATTGAAATCTGTTATTTCATAAACAACCCCTTTTTTACATGAAGAGAGCATGTTTTTCCTCCAACAACAGCTTCGTCAAATTATTATTTTGTATACAAATAACATGATTTTCTTTTACCAAAATTGACTCATGTCTTTTCATTTTTGTTCTCTGACTTCCCTTTGCATCATTTGCATCACCATTTGTGCCTGGATATCTAAGCTTCTATTGACAGGTACCATGAATTATTCAGATTGAAAGAATAATGACACAAGAAGGGCTGATTGGTCAGGAGAATCTTTATATAACCAATTAGAGACCAGAATGAAATCACATGTAAGCCAAAAGTTTATAAACATACATACACACTGACTTGGCCAGCAACCCTCACCACTGTAACATTTCTATGACCCCTAACAAACCCAAATTAGAATGGGGATGCTGCCAAAGTCAGATTCATTTTATGAGTGTACAGAAATGATAATTAGTTTGTATTTCATACTTTATGGTTACTGTGTCTATTTCCTTCCTGCACATTTATTTACTGGATGCCGCCCCTTATTAACAAGCCCCGTTAGGATACCAGTCATTTAGAAAATATTAATGTTAGGAACCAGATCTAATACTCATGATCAGCTCGAGATATCCCTCATCTGAAAGAAAGCTGTGTGTTTTATTGTCCTTTATTGTCACAAGCCAATAACAAAAGCATCTTTCAAAGTCCATAGATCAAATTCTGCTACCAATATTTGCACATTTTAAGGGTTCTTAGAACAGCTTGTATATATTCTTTTTCAGATTAATTCACATGTACATTAGGGGTTCGTTTTATTTCCTTTCAGCCTGATGCTCTTGGTCTTTTCTTTCAGGCCTACATGTATCTGTAATACGCAATTGTCTGTGCTTTCTTTTTTAAATGGTCATGGGAAGACTGACTCTGGCTAAGGGTCCTTTTTTTGTTAATGTCCTGTCTGGCTGGAAACATTCAGAGGATCTCTTCTCCCAGACTCTTATCACAGACAGTCATAACAGTGGGCCTGTTGATAGTCATCAAGAGACTCCCTCAGGAGCCCCTTAAACCCCATTTCTCTTCCCTTTCACCATCAGCTCCTCTCCTCGTCTACTGCCTCTAGTCTTAGATAAATAGACAAACGAGACAGCGACTTGTGAATTCTGGTTAAGTAAAGAATGAAGTACAAGGTGAGAGGAAAACAGAAGGTGAAAAGATGATATATAAAACATAACACTGTTGGAAATTGCGTGTTTTTCAGCCTCAGCCAAAATCTACAAATGTGTTATCAGAGATAATAAATTAGGTCATATGTGATTGCTGGGATGTAAATACGATGAAAACCTACAAAGAACTTTATACTCTACAACTCATTCTTGCTGTGAAGAAAAACAGATTTAAATTACATGCTGAAATTAGTTGTTACAGCCATCAGCTTCCATTGGATTATCGAAATATTACTTCCTATTAATTACATTGCCTGAAACCATTTTCCTCCCGAATGGTATTATTTTAAGTAGCTTTGCTTTCTAACTAATGGCTTCATTTGGGGTTAAAAGGAACATCTTGAATGAACAGATATCAATTACATTCACAAAACACTTAATTAAGTAATTGTGTTGCATTGGTTGCTACCACAAAGAGCAAATTAGCCAATCACATAGAAGGAACTCAATTCATGCATGTATCTCGATGTGGTGAAGACTAGATTATATTCAAATCAGAACATCATGACGTGACTGAATGTTTCATGGACCAGTTAAGAAACTGCAGTTTTATTGGCATTTTCACACAACCTTCTATTGGATTTGCAGAGACTAGTCTAAAAAAGACAAGCTATCCTGTCAGCGGCAGACGTGTGCATGGAAATGTCCTGTTTCCATGCACACCTCTGCATGGAAACGGGGCAGATTGGGTTGAGATGATAGAAAGGCAAATATCAGCATGTTATAACCAAGGTATGCACAACGCGATCTCTGAATGCACAGCCCATTAAAGCTTGAAGACGACGTGCTACAGCAGCTGGAGGGCATAAAGAGTGCCACTCCTGTCAGCTAAGAACAGTGATGACCGCTTGCAGCAGGACGATGCACAATTTTACGAAGCTCAAGTCATCTCAAACTGGTTTCTTAAACATGATAATGGGAACACTGTACTCCAGTGACATGCACAGTCACCAGATCTCACACTAATACAGGATCTTTGGGATTTGTTGGAAAGAGGGATTTGCATCATGGGAGGGATTGCTGTTAAATCTGTGACACAGAGAATAAAGGCTTTTTTGAAGGCAAAATGGGGCCTAACACAGTACCAGCATGGTGTACCTAATAAGGTGGCTGGTGACTGTGTATATTCAAAGAGACAGGTTATAGCTTATATAAACCACCTAAAGTCCATGTTTGCAGTAGCCCATGTTATTTTTTTAAGCACTCTGGTCTTCAGATGAATCCAGGAAGTTCAACCATAGGTTGGACGCTTTGAGGCTTTCTGTAAACTTGAGTGGGTGCGCAGAATGGTGAAGAGAAACACTGAATAATACAAAGAGAGCGTGGATGTGACAGAGAAAGAAGAAGGAGGAAGGTAGGTAGTGAGGAAGTCGACTATTGTCTGTCCCGCAGCTTAGGGAACTGGCTGAGGTGTTAACTCAGGCTCATTTCAGAAAGACGGACAGCTCAATCTGTGAGCTGCTTTGCTGCAGGCCATGGCCATTCTCTTCTGTCTCAGACGCCCTCTCTGGGTTTGCACTGAGTCATCCATTTAAAAACCATTATGCCCCCCCTTTAGCACAACATGATAGAACGTCAGGCCCCCAGTCTGCAGTGTGTGTACGTTTGTGTCTCTCTGTCTGTTTCGAGCTGTGTGTGTAGGACTGCTTACCCCCGCGGATAGGAAGGCCCGAGCAAGACAAGGGAGGCTCAGCCAACACAGAGTACAGGAAAGGGATTGAAGCGTTAAGAGTGACCGCTGTTATTATCTGGCTGGTAGATTGACCTGACTTGTCTATTGATGGAGGCTTGTCACCGTACAGTTGCTTTAGGTACTGTTCTCTTCACTGGCTACCTTAGTCGATTCACTGGTCTGGCCTTCCTTGGAGATTCGCATAGAAACCCATGCTGGAGGAAGAGATTTGTGGATGTCTGGTAGGTGTAGTACAACAAATAAGAACAGTATAGTAAGTGCATATCATTAGCATTAAAGGCTCATTGTATTTACACCTGCTTTGCGTTAGCTGGGCGTATCTTTGCATTTTTGAATCATAGCTTTTGAAACTCCTCCAACATCCATCGGCTTAACCACTCTCCGGCTTCATCAACGGGTTTGCTTTTTGACCCAGTGAGTTTTTTACTGACAGTCACGCATTAGGTTTTGCCAACTGTGGAAAGATAAAGTCACTTCCTTGGCAGTTTTAAACAAATTTTGAACCTTTGACTAGCCATTCTGTAATTGTAGCCTTTTTCCATTTATGTCCACAGTAAAGTACCTTAAGGGTATTGTGTTAGTTTGGAAAGAACAAGGGCATGTCATAGAGCTTTATTTAGAGATGTCCATTGATATAGACCGTTTGGACAAGGTCACCATAGGTCACCCCGAAAACATGTATCATGGAGTCCACATCAGCCCTGCAGTCATGTCTGTGTGCACTTGAACACCTTGGGATGACTTTGTTTCCAGGCAAACCTCTTTTACACTGTCCCCTTCTTCCTTCTCTGTTTACCTTTTGTGGGGTGATTTTCCATATCAGTATCATTCATTCAGTGATGTGTGGAAAGAGGGGAAAAGAATGCTAGCTCTTCTGTTTGCCCAGTTGTTGACTTAATGATAGGCCAAGACGTCTGGCGGGCACTCTTATGTCGCCATGTTCCCACGTGACAGATACCCATCCAGACGTGACATGTTGTATCTCCTTCGCTCTCCGTCAGACACTAAATCTCTGCCCTGACAGCTCTTTTTTCAAACACACGCCGTGGTGCCTTTGTTCTCGTCTTAATGACTGAGCTGGGCTCAAGTTTTCATACATTTGAGTGAAGAAGCCCTGGCGCACCCTGACACGTATCTGTCCTGACCCACCTTGTGCGTCCTGAAGTGTTTGTTCAGCTTTTGTGTTCTGACTGAGGAGGGCAGATGGCCAAGTTACTATGCTGCAAGATATTCACACAGGCCATTCAAAGGTTCCGCTTGCATCGTGCGTGATATGTTTGCTTTCACAAAAAGGCGGTATTTTTCATGTTGTTTGACCTATAAGGTGACTGATACCAAGGTGATAAAGCAACATGTTTGGGATAGTCAGCAGACAGCAATAATGTCACGTACAGAAAAAGTGTTCAGAGTGAAAAAAGGCAGAAATTATTGTTGCATGATTTGATTGATCACATGTATTTAGTCATGACCATAATGGCAGATCAGAGTTGTTCTAATGTCACATTCTAATCTCAGCTCATAAATTGAATATGCATCCTATCATTTGTAGTTAACTGGAGCCCATACCATGCGCTTGTATGGTATTGTTGTATAGTATTGATGGGGGTGGAGGTGTTTTACATGTGAATGGGCTCATTATTATGTGTTTTAGTAATCAAATCAAGGCTCTGCTCTGGTGTTCGTTTATCTGAGTTAAGAGTCCTTCATCTAAAAGTCAATCAGATTGGAAAACAACAGCTTTTTATTTTTTTTTAGTTCCACCCCTTCAAATTGAGTTTAGCTGAGCAGAGAAAGGATGAAGCACTTTGAGTGGTCAGTAGGGTGAGAAAACTAAATTTACTTATTTCCCATTTTACCATGAATGAATTGTAATTAATCACATTTATTTGAAAGTTGAGTTCAGTTTCAAATCTGTAATTTTGGAGATGCAAAGTGCTGTCTAAGGGCTTGGGGACTCCAGCACACCACAGTGAAACCCTTCATCCATAAATGAAGAAAACATTGTTGACCAGTGGTGAACATTGCCAGTAGTGGCATTTCAAGAGCAAATCAACAATTAACCTTGGAGGCCACAAAAGAACCCGGAACAAAAATGTAAAGCACTGTAGACCTTGATTAACCTCAGTTAAGATCAGTGTTCATGATTCTACAATAAGATGGAGACGGGACAGAAATAGTATCCACGAGAGAGTTGCTGACCAAAAAGAACTCAAATGGCCACCCCCAATTTGACCAAACCATACATTCATACAAAGATCTTAACACAACCAGAACCCTTCAAATAAATTAGTAGTTCTCAAAATGCTCAAGGATCTATAGATTTAAACAAAGCAGGACACAGAAAAGGAGAGCAAGACTTATGAGTAGGATAGATATGCAATTTTTTTTATCTTTTTATATCTAGGTCTAAAATCTGTTTAAACCATTAGACTCCAATTAGAGTTGCTGTGTCATTTTGGCTGTTCAGTTCAGTAACAGCAGCCGTTTTTAACAAAGCTGTTTATAGAAGCGTCCCGCCCTACATTTGTAGGCTAAGAATCTTCTTCCAGAGAGAAGCAGCTGAAACTCCCTGCAGAGGGGATGGAAGTCACAATTTAAAACAGAAGTGGCTACTTGCTGTGCTCGCCTGCTATACAGGGATCCCTGGCACTGATAGTTGGGTCTCATCAATCAGTCTGAGGGACAGTTTCACAACTCGCCGAAGGGAACTCCTCTCTTCAGAGTTGTGTGACCAAAGAACCAGTTAATTTGATAAAAGCACTACAAAAAAGAGTCATTATAGTTTTTTCATGATTAAAATTGTAGAGTTTCCTCATATAAAAGAGGTGTTGATGTGACTTCTGGAACACTGCCTCACAGTTGGCTTCATAATTCAATTTGTCATGTAAAATAGTCACAAGGTAATTTTAAAAATGCACACTCAAGATGGTGTGATCTTTGATAAAAGGTATTTTGTGCTTGTGAGGTTTTCTCCTAAATTGAATAATCACATTTTTAGACTTCTCAGTGTTAATATAAAGATAAGACTTTTACGCATACAGCGATCACCGGGTCACTGCTGTTTTCATTTTCTTGGAGCAGACTAGCAACAGCCAAATCATCAGCGTACTTTATGATCAGCGTGTTATGTCTGCTCTGACATGTTTGTACACAGACTATAAAGTGGAGGTGATTGCACACAGCCTGGTTCGCACAGAACCATATTTAGATAATGTGGCTTTTTCTCTTAATCAATGAAAAAGTAATTTGAAAAGTGTATTTTGCCAATAACTCAGATTATCTGCGTTACAATGTATTTAGAATCTGAAACATGGGAGTATGGGATAACAAAACAGAAACCCAGAAGAAATCTGAGAGGGGGCAATACTTTTGCCAGTACCAAAATACATATTACACTATTTTTAACAGATACAAGCACACCTAATGGGATTTTTTTAAGTGAGGAAATAATCTTTCACATTTTTGCACTCATTATTTCCTCCTACATTCAAGATTATTTGAGAAGCATGATTTTGTTTTTATTGTAATTGTGTTTTCTGGGCTTTCTAAAAAAATATTTTTTTTTACTAATACACTTTCTTGAACAGAATGTTTCAAATAAACAGAAAGGCAGACATATGTTAAAAGTTAAATATTTAGAAAATGTTTGCTTTATATTCCCTTTAAAGGAGTTCTCTGGGTACTCACTATCAAAAATATTAGTTTCATAACTTTGCAGTTATTTCTCCCAGAATAAGTACTCAAATGATAGGTTGGAGTTTCCTTATCTTCTGTGTGATTGTGTTCCTGCAATGACGGATGAATCTATTTTAAGAATTTTTACACATTTTTGCCAGGGTTGCCAATAGTTGTGGAGGGGGCCATATATGAAATTATTTGTTGAACATACAGAGTTTCTTTGGGACATTTGCCCAGTCCCGGATGGTAATGAAAGGGACATTGAACCTGCGGTTTCTAATAACAGTATTGACCAACAATATGTGGTTTTCTGTCATCATTATTTGACTTTGACAGAAACCCCAAGTTTACACACAGAGCAAAAACACCAGAGAAAGTTTATAACACCACAAGTCCCAGGCCTGGGTGCTGTAATATCTTCCATTCACGTCCATTTTATGTCGGTTTTAAACATGCCATTAGCCAATTTAATCCAATTTTCCCAGCTTTTGGAGCACTCCAGTGGAACAGATTCCCTCTAATATTAAACATATGGCCGCCGTTGCCCCTGGTAACAGTGCCGCAGTGCAACGCTTTTTATTAACCTTAAAGACAAGCCTCCTGTGTCGCTGTGAAAACCATTGTCAATTATTTCCAATGAACATTGTAATTGATAACGAGTGTGCAGGGCAGCAAATTAAATGTCAGGTTTGATTAGTATCCTGATGCCTTATCATTTGTTCATAACTCCTTACCAGCATCTGTTAATTAGTTAATAAATTAATCTGCAGGGCAGATGAAAAGTGTGGGCTTCAGAGGAAGCACACAGGGGTAAAGTCATATGTCTTTGAAGGGAGTAGAACTTGACAAATATTGTCCCAGGGATTTGGACTGTTATTGCTTGGTCACTAGTTTAAGACCTTGGCCACTCTAGCCAAGCATTCTGAATGGAACCTCTTGTTTGCCCTTATGGCACCCCCACCGTCTCCTCACGCATCCCTGCCACAATGCTTTCCTTTATTAGCATGAGGTTTCCCCTCTGCAGACATGCTTTAAACATCAATTTAAAAACCCTTATGTCAGCCCATCAGCCCTCTGCGGTGAAGCACAGGTAACTTGTGTCCAGTCGTCTTCCAGCCTTCTCTTCCTGAGTGTACGCAGTGAAACCTCATCGTTCATCATAGCCCCGATGAATGGTTCCATCGTTGAGTGCTTTGAGTCAGCAGCAGACAATGACATTGCTCTTTGCTGCCGCTGAAGATGATGCCATTTGTCAAGTGTTGTTTATACTGGTTCATATATTTAAGCATCCTTCTCCTTCTTCCCTGTTTTTACGTCCGTGTAAGCCAAATACATCCACACACGTCACTTTTTTCAACCCCCTCTTCAGATCTTAATCCCATGTGTTGCTTAATATTTCTTTGACTTCAACAAGAGGTGATGACCTATTAAGCAGCCTCCTGTGGTTGTTGTGTTTGTCATAATCAGATACACAATATGGCCCACAAGCCTCTGCCGGTGAAAGTCTTAGTTTATTTAATTTCTTGCAATTACCGCATCATACTGTAGACCTCAGTGTGTGAGCAGTGAAGCAGGAGGAAAGCAAGGCACATGGCTGTGCCTTTTAATTACATTTTATAAGGTGCAAAGACTTGCGCTTTGGCACAGAGTGTGTCTTTGTCTGAGTGAACCGGGTGGAGGGGGACTAGAAGAAGGCTCCACATGCATGTGGTTGCAGAAGGCAAGGGTGGGCTCGTACTGATGTTATTTTGCAAGTACAGCCATTTAAGGAAGTATAATAATCACATAAATATGTGAATATATAAATATAAAGATGGGATTCATCTTAAAGACATGCAGGCTTGTGACTGATGCAGTCTGAGTCACAGAAGCCTTTGCAAGACAGAGGCAGGCACGCAGGAGCGAGACTTCTCCCCCGTGTTTTTCTTTCCTCGACTGGTCATTTAAAAAAACAAAGTAGAGTGAGAACCTGAGCAAAATGACGACATCAGATCTAAAAACAGTGTTGAACTGTTGAAGTGTCAAACATGCCAGAGACGTCTTCGCTTTGGAAAGTCTCTGGAATCGCTCGAGTGATTTTCAATCATTTTCTCCACCCCTGCCACTGAGGGCAACACTTGGCAATCTGCCCACATGAGACAACAAGGTGAATTAAGACACAGCATACATCAGCAGATGTAGTTGATATGTTGATATATATATATATATATATATATATATATATATATATATATATATATATATATATATATAGAGAGAGAGAGAGAGAGAGAGAGAGAGAGAGAGAGAGAGAGAGAGAGCAGTTTTGATTGAGGATGTACACGCTATGAAGGGGTTCATTAAGTACAGAATGCAGCAGACGTTAGCGAACAACAATACATATAGACATGCAAATTTCTACAAATGAACTTGGCTTTCATTTATTTTTTAACGTGAGCTCCAGTGAACTTAGTTTTAAAGTCCTTTAGTAAAGGGAGGCCAAAGAGCCCCACCTCATTGTGCCGATCTTCGTACGCCTGTAGCAGGGCATTCCAATTCTCTCTGTCGTTCTGTAGTCATCAGCTGTCATATGATTCTGCCCTGTGCCCCTTTTTTCCTGAGAGGAGGTGAGCTGATGTCAATGGAGCTAGTACACAGTGGTACCCAGCACGGCACCTCTGACACATACAAGAAAAAATAAAATATGGAAAGTGTGCCACTCTGCCACTGTAAAACGCCTTGCTTGGAGCCATGCAATGCAGACGTTATGCCAAATAACAAAACAAAAACTTTATCCTGTGAGGGAAATGAGTGATTGTCCACTACTGTATGTCTGCATGTACAGATAATGTTTATTACTAAATCAGAGGGCAGTATAGAAAACATAATCTGCATCTGTGGACTCCCTCCTTTTTCAGTAACTATTCACTTAATCTAAAACAATAAAACATTGAACCTATTAAAAATCAACTTTGTTCACACTCAACTTATAGGATGCTTTGTTTGTTGTGTTTTTATGAAGTCTCTGCTAGTAACAAACCGTGCTCCCCTCTGGTGGCCAAGAGCTCACAATGCTGCAAAAGTGCTTTTAAAGACTTGCAGCGATACGAAAACAGGCCATTGTACTGCTTAAGAGCACATCAGGAAGTACACAAAGGACTCGTGCGATGTTTCGCATGCACTTTGAAACACAATGCCAGTCAAGCTACTCAAGGAGAACATGCCGGTATTTTTTTTTTGCAACTTCTCATATTCCAATCTTGTGGAGACTCTGTGGGGAGCAGAAGTCGGTCTGTTCTGTTTATCATTTTTCCAGCATATCATTGTTTTTTTGTCCTCCTGTTTCTGTACAAAATTACATCTTTGGGCAATTCACAGTTACGACAAATTATTGTTTGATTTTTTTAATATGACCTGTGATAAGGTATCTTCCTCATATTCACCATTAACATATCGGTTGCCCTTAGACAAATTAAGCAGGTTCATCACTTTTACAAAAAAATAAAAATAAAACAGTGTCTGGTTATATATAAAATATTCTCAAAAATCTCTTCTTGAAAGGATTAAATAACTCCACAAGCTCTTTGGCATTTTGTATTTATTTTTCTCTTTCTCTACAAGAGTCTTAAAATGCTGTCACACTTTTACCTTTTAGCAGACTCTTTTCAAATGCCAACGTCCTGTCAAGTGTTCATCCGTGAGCCTTTATGTGCCTCCGTGACAAAATACACAACATGAGCTTTAATTCTACCAAGATCACACACTTAAATCTTTTCTTTTGTTAGTCATTGATTTTTCAACCCCCTCACTCAACCTTATGTGGCCTCTCACTCTTTTTATGCTCTCCTTCCTTTCTTTTTCGCTCTGTCCTCCTCTTTTCCTGGCCTCCGGGGTCCCAGTGCTTCTAATTTGGCCTTATCAGTGGAGTAATTTAGCTGCCGCAGCTTGGGTTTCTGTCGCACGGCGAGTGGCCCCATTGTCCAGCCTTTGCTGTTGCTGAGATAAACCCTCAGATTGAACAAAGTCCGGGCTGACCTTTACAAACTCCCAAATCTTACCGCGCACACCCACACCGACTAAGATTCTCTCTAGCTCAAGTTTTTTTTTTTTTTTCTTTAGGTGGAGGGGCTCTGAGCCTATCCAATGAGAGGAAGAAGGGGAAGGAGTGTATGTGTGTGAAAGACTGAGAGTGTGTGGGGTCAGGGTGGATTGAGTGAGCGTGAGATGAACAAGAGAGAGGGATTAAGATGGCTGACCAAGCCTGTCTATATTTCTGATGGTACTTTGCTCTAAGAGGGATGCAGAGAGGGAAAAAGTGCACTGCAAACAAAGCGTTCAAGGGTGCATTCTTCTGTCTCCTTCAGACAGTCAAAGATGGCTTGGGGGAGCCATATTCTCTGTTCATCCTGCAATGCTTACTTCAAAAGGGAGACTTAATGTTCTGATGCACAGACATATATGTGTTTGTGCTTACTGACATCTCTGAAACAGCTAAATGGGAGAGTTGCCACAAATGAATCCTTACACCTCTTGTCTTATATTATTAGTTATTTATTGTGTCTTCCGTGTCTAGACAAGAGGCCTGAGAGGAATCTGTTGAATTTTTTTGCTTTAACCCACGGCAAAATGACCGGAGCATATCGGTAGTAGCTTGGCGGCTTGGCGATGGGGTTCAGTCCTGCAGCAGAAGGGTTTTGGGCAAAATGTGGCAAAAGTGCACTCTTCATTGTCAAACAATGTCATCCTTCAGAAGCCACTCTACTTGCTTTTGACATTGCAAATCCTCTCTGCTCTCTGTCACTGAGGTAAGGAGGCTCATTGAAAAGTATTGAAGCCTGGGATCGTGACAGAGTGAGGAGGCAGGCCGAGCAGTGGAAGAGGATGGAGAAAGGAAATGTCTTCCAACCAGTTATGCGGCATATACACTGAAGGCATGCTACCTGCACAGGTGTGGGGTTTAGTGTTAGTGAGTTAGTGAGTACCTTTCTCAGTCTTGATCAACTGGTCAAGAGGTGCATCTCACTCTCCATCCCTCCATCTTTGCATCTTCCCTTTTCTCCTCCCCCTCATCACACCCTGCCACCTGCCTGAAAGCCACCACCAGTGTTCCCAGGGAGATGAGCGCCACGGAGAAGAAGGCCCACAAGGGATTAACTTTTCACATGGTTGGGAGTCCTCGTCTCAAAAGACCTGACAACCCCAGACGGCTTGATTAAAAAAGCAAAGAAGAGAGGAGGGAAGGGTGGGTGAAAGGGTATAGTTGGAGGAGAGGAGGGGGAATTCTTCACATGATGGCCCTGAGAGAGGGATTTTGGATATTGGGTGTCTTTTTTTTTCCCCTTCGTCTAAAGCCCCCATGTCTTGGTTGAGAATGAGCAAATTGTTCCTCCTGTTCTCTCACCAGCCCTTGTGTTGCTCAGCTTGAAGATGTGGGTGGGCACACGCACACATTATTGACTCCATACAGGAAACATTAAGTTTTTCCTCAGATTATTAATAGAAAATCAGGTCACTTTTTTCTACTCCAGTGAAAAAGGCAATCAGCATTAAAAAAATTCACTTCAAGTTAGCAATATTGGTGATCATATCAAAAGATGATTACAGTTCAATCGCTGTTGACTTATTCCTTATCTTGATTAATCAGTCATTTTAAATATTTCAGCATTGTGTTACAGTCAAGGAAGACTTTAACAGAGAGAGTCGGCGAACCGTTGCCGACTTAAGGCTCTAGTGTTCAAGTGGCAAGGAGCCCTATTTCCCCTCACTCTATCCCAGATAAATTGGGCATCTCAGGTTTATCTGTGAGAAACAGAGTACAAAAATCAAAACAAATGTTCCCACTGAAGTGAAGATGGGAGTCAGGTTGGCTTTCCTCTCTGGCTAACGGATCAGCAATTCAACCTAACGGGACAGCGAGCCACTTAATACCACCCATCTTGTCCAGGTAACAGAGTGGCCCAACAGGGAGGTCAGGGAAGGTAGCAGGGTGTCAGTTTTCAGATCACCACTCACCCTCTAGGTTCCTCCACATGGCTCACTTACCCTCTTCTCATCTCCAAGGCAAGGATACACTCATCCTGTCTTCCTACCCCCAAATCAGGAGGGTACAAACATTCATTGAGAAGGTTTCCGTGAAGGGTTTTAACAATGACTCTTTTAAAGCTATGGTTCTATAACTTTGATAAAATTACCAACAGCGGGGTTGGGCTCTAGTAAGTGGTACTCTGAGGATATTTTGGTGTAAGTTATTGGCAGGGTTAATAAAACATAATAACTGCGATGTATAGGATAACAGTGATCCAGGAACATGTGCAGGTCACTGGGTTACATGTTTCTGTGTGCTCCAAAATTAAGATTCAGAATTTCATTAAACCATTAAAGTTAACTGTGTTCCATTTCCTAATAGCAATGTATTCCTCTGCATTTCACAATTTCAAACTCAGAAGCAATACAGTCATATTCAATAAATCAAAATATGCCTTCCAATCAGGGTCATTTGTAACAACCTTTAAACGGGTATTAAACTTAGTTTATCTTGAGCTCATATGTCTGTATGTAAAATGTTTTCTGATTGGGTAAATGATATATTATAATCTTAAATGTCCTGTTTTCATATTTGTACACTGAAAAAAGCCTAAGTTGGTGATGTTCTTGGACTTCTCTGTTAATTTTTCCAGTTTTAAGTATGTAGGCTTGAACTAAAAATAGAACCAATAATTAAACATTATTCTATACCCTGCAGTGCGAATTAATAAAATGTTTTTAATAGAACAAACTGAAAAGAACCTCTTGTTTTACAGTTTTTAAAGGGGACAAAAATGGCAATAGTTAAGATATTTAGCAAAAGTCGTTTTGAAAGTTTGGGAGTGTCTATGGTCTGCAGAGATGAGTCCAAAAACAATTTTGAACCATCAGCTTCTTCTGCATCTAATGTCTTTTCTAAAATATTTACTCCTGAGTTAAACCACCAATTATGTTGTTCATGTAGTGTTTTGTTAATCTTTGAATTACAAGTTGCAAAATGTCATCAGGCATCCAACAAAAGCAACACAAAGAATGATACAGGTATAAATCAGGAGGAAATCCTAATCAGTAGTTTTAAAAGGCCATACTGTAAATGAAATCAACAAACTCGCAGCAAAACTAAAACAACTAAAACACCACAATGGAGAAGTGAGTAGCACAGCAAGTTGGCACCGATATTAGAACATATTTGTCATTAATCATGCTCCTGACAAGCTTTATTGGCCCAGCCTCTAATAAGAACCTCACCCTCTTGTGTGTGCTCTTAACCTTGCTTTTGACCGCCAGTGGAATACGGGAATAGAGTTATTTCATCCAAATCAAGTCCTCCATGATCTTATGATCAGTTTTTGTTGTTTACCTTTAAATTAACCTTTGTCAGTCAATCATTGGGAATGAACAGAAAGTCTGTGCAACACTTTCTGGCTTTTGCCAATAGCCTTAAGTTTTGCATGTGGGGTTAATTGTTGACTCCAAATGACATGGGTGTGAATTTGAGTGTGAATGTGAGTGCTTGTGTGATTGACTGGCGACCTGTGCAGCCTGTTCCCCGCCTATCGCCCATTGTCCACATGATAAGCTCCAGATATGATACACTGATTCATATTCGTATGACTCTCACACTAAAGCCGTAGCCAATCAGTTTTTCTTTGTCTGAGTACTGCTTCCCTGCAGCATGGCTATCATTAAGTGACTCATTTATGCCATCGCAGGTAGGTCCACATGATAGCCCGCTGGTGGCTTTTAATGGGGAATGGAATTCTTTCTACTGTAATGCGTGGAGAGGTAGCTGAGGCAATGCGACCCCTATAGTTTGGAACCACATTAGTGCCAAAAGACCCAGCGGTGAGTCTTTAACCTGAAGACGACAGGGCCATGATTATGTTCTCTGCAGGGTAGACTTGGCCAGAGGACACTCAGCTATGCACACAAAGGGCTATGCATATAATAACATATGCAGATACCAGAGTAATTGTCGGTGTACATTTCTAAAAGTCAGTTATACCTCTAGTCACTGCATATAACATGGTTTGAGATTAAATCCTAAATAAAGAATCAACATCCTGTCCAGACTGAGTCTGATGATTCTATTATATTGAACAACATTTTTCTGAATAACTGATTTTCCTCTATAATGGCGAGTGGGAGTCAATATTTAGAGCTGCCAAGAGCGTGAACTATAAAAGCATTTGTCATGCAAATTTGTTTATCCATTTTCTTGTCTAAGAAAAAGAAAATACACAAGAATTTACAGCAATGCTGAAAAAGTTATTTTAGTTTTTCGGTAAAATCGTGCTCCTCATGGATGGGCTCCTTTCACCAATTGGCCATAACAGTACGACAAACCGTCTTACAATAGGTCCCTCTTGCAACTAAAACACCTTTTCCAAAACACAAATGACAAAGACAAGAATTGGTGTTCTCTTCTTGTTAGGAAGCGATAATCAAACAGTTAACATTTTTTTAATGACTGCCCTTACTCCTGTACCAGAAAAGTTTTTGCCAGTTCTTTTTCTTTTTACACATACCTTTAGTTTCTTTTATATTGGTTTAGCTGTAGTAAACCACTTGGGTATTGCTATTCTGTAGTTAGCCCAACTTTACAAAAATAGCAAAAGCGTTTGAAGTTACCATATTTATTACCTCTCCCGCACATAGGTTGCAGTATTTCCTGATAGCGCCCTGTCTTAACTTGTCACCAGATATTGATTTACAAAGAGAAAACTTAATCTTAGTCATTCGTAAAGACATGAACATGAAGAAACACACTCATAGATATGCAGACACTTATAAAATGATTATGTCTCATCCCAGTATCTCAGTCTTCACCTTGTTTCCTAAGGTTCTTTAGAATAATCTGCATTTTCATTGATCCAAGCTGCTTTCGCAAAATACTTCAAGTTGAGTCTTAGACACTTTCTACTTGTCTCGGAATGCATGTGTGATTTCTGAAAGGACTAAGGCAGCGCGAGTGACTGCCAGCAATATAAAGGTAGACTTTTGCAAGGGTAAGTTGGCTTTGTGGATCAAAGGTGGGATGACAGATCAGTCAGCTGGGAGTGTTTAGCCAAAAACACACCAAGACATAATTCAGTGTGACATTTTATACTTGTGAGTTCTCACAATTAACACAGATTGGTAAATTATAATGTTTTCCATCAAAGATATGTGGATTATATGCATGTTTTCTTTAATGCTGGAGGCTTACTGACGTTTCACCCTTTAGAAAAGGGAAATTCTGACACATATTTCATGCATAGAGCTGAGGATGACCCAGCTAAGTTCGGCTCCACACTTCCAGAGGTCTTGCGGCACCAGCTTCATCTCACATCTGTGCAGGCTGGATTGGTTAGTGATTTACGAATGACCACAGGCAGCTTATAGAGGGGCTCATCGTTTTTGAAAGATGCTGAAGTCTCTTTTGTCTCATCAGAAAGTAAATTTTTCACTTTCTGGTCTACAGTTTTCTTAGTAACATTTCAGCTCTTTGTGACAACAGGGGGGTTGGTTGTTTTCTTTCCTATCTTCCTCTCTTGCTATTTTCTTCCCTTTGCTGTTCCCCCTTTGCATAATTCAAATCAGAATTCCCATGTGAGTACCTTGCTCTTGACCTAGCTTAGAAAGCTCCTGATTGCTTTAATAGCAGTCCTTGGACCTAGAAGGTGGGCGTCTTTAAGGAACTCTAGTGAAAATGGTGTGTGCACTGTGTACTACCAAGGGGTGGTTGATTAGAAATGACCTCAAGAGTGTCAGGAGGAAAAGAAGCACAAAAATGCAAAGTGAGCATGTGTGCTTGCATAATTGGGGCAAAGAGAAGTGCAGGAAGGTCAAGTAGAACAAATGGTCAGTGGAGTGAGCTCTGTAAGTGTATAAAAACACACAAAGAAGAGTCATCATATGCACATGCATGCTTGAGGAGCGGTAGGGATTTGGGGTTTGGGTGTCCTAAGCTTCCAGATGGGACTATATATATGTGCGCGTTAGTAATCTTGCAAAAAAAGACATAAAAGAAGTAATTGGCTTACGGTATATTGAAGCAGGCAAACTTGTTGTGTAGAATATGTGAAAAAAAGCAAGAGCCATTTACATATTGGCTTAGCATTAGCCTCTGTAAGGAGGCCCTAAGTGAGCCAAACTTTGGTTGGGGTGAGGCCTGTCAAACTCAAGGATGGAGTTTGAATTAGCCTCACTATTCAAAGCAAATGAAAGGAGTTCCTGAGCCTCCCATTCTCTACAAGCAAATTGGGAGGAAATCTGGCTATTGTGCAGAGTTTTGAAGAGGCTGCTGGTGAGGAGGGGGCTTCACACTGTGCTTACCTACAGATGAGAGCAGAGACAAAGGGTCTCAGGACATCCAGGAGAGGCTTTGAAATCACTCTCGGCTAGAAACGTAGGCGGTTTGCAGGAGCTTCCAGTGTTGACAGCAGTGGTCAGCCATGCTCAGTCAATGTTCAACACCAAATGGAAATGGAGATTTAACTTTGTTCTGTAAGAATGGGACATATACCCATAAGTATAGTTTGCATAGAAAAGCTAATTGTAATGTGACAGGAACCTAAAAATAATTTTACATTTATTATGGTGACTATTGGCGTTTGAAGTGTCAGTTGTTCACAGAAGTCCTTCCATCCTCAGAAGATTGTACCCTCTCAATTTGAAATGTTTATATTTTCGTCTGGCTGATGTTGTTCTCCTTGTGTTCTTATTCTAAGTTGAATGCAGTCATAACTCCAGCAGCTAAATGTATTCATGTACTGTTCTGAGGTTCTGCTAAAATCAAAGTTCTTTAGATGTTGAATAGGAAAATATAAAGTCCGGATTGATGGGGGCTGTTTTGACCTGAGTTGAATGGTGCGTGCACTGTATTGTCTAAGAGAAAACTACTAAACAGGTTAAATGGTAAGCATATAACCAGACACATAAACGCAGACATTGGAAATGCATCAACTCTGCAGCCTGGGGCTCTTCCGGAGTCCCTCACCCTAACAAGAGTCCAGCTACCCCCTCTCCTGTGTCGACTACTATACCAATGCCACCCCTTTCCCTTTTATTTTTGCTCTTCTCTCTGTGTGTGTCACTCTTTCTCATTAATCAATGTCAAGCTGCCCAACAACAAGGCTAGCATTCTTTTCTCTTGCTGGCTCCTTCAGTTTCTTGTGTATCTCATTGTGTTCCTTCCCCTCCACCAACTTAGCCCCCACCATCATCCTTTCACATGGTCGTGGAATTGAAACGCAGGCCCACTTTTTCTATGGTAAAATTTCGTCAGCGATAGAAAAGGAAAGTCCTTCCTCTTCTTCTTTTTGTCAAGTTTGGGGCAAAAAAGGACGTTTACATAATTCACGGGAGAAGAAAAAAATTGCATACTGCATATTTTTTTTCACTTCATTGTGCAAATTGACTGCTTTATTCTCCTATGTTTGCAAGAATATTGTATTTCTTGTCTGATTATCATTAGTCTCTCAGATGCTAAGGTACATTTGAACACGCTTTAGTCACTCCACGATGTTGTTACACTATCCTGCATATTGCATATTTTCTCACACCGTTGTGTAAATTGGATATTGTCTTTCCTCTATTTAACTTCAATTTTTTTTCACCTGAATATGCCATATTATCGTATTATCAATAGCTGTGCAATACTTACGCTGTTTGTATTTTTTTTTTACTTTTATTTTGTTTTGATTTTTAATCTTATTATTTTACTTTTATTTTATTTTGATAAACTAATCCCCTGTTGCTCTAGAACTAACTAGATTAGATTAGCTTGTTTTTTCATTACTGATTTATTGTGTAACTTTGTGTCTTTTGGAACTGTCACGCCCAAATTTCACCCACTAGTGGCGGTCAGAAGGTCTGGTGGCGCCGATGTATGGCAGCCTCACCTCTGTCAGTCTGCCCTAGGGCAGCTATGGCTACTAACATAGCTCACCACCGTCAGGGTGTGAACGTGTGTGTGAATGGATGAATGACTGTAGTGTAAAGTGCTTTGGGGTCGTAGGACTTGTTAAAGAGGACTAGTTATACAATTACAAGCCATTTATCTTACATTATCTTAAACGTTTGGATGGAACCATCATGGGTCATACCCTTTTTGCCCCCTAATCAAAAAGTGCCTACCTTATGCACAGTCAACGTCCAATATCCATTATTGGACTTAATAAAGCTCACGTTTTCGTAACAGTAATATCCCTATGACACTTAATTGGAATTACGTAATGGAATGCATCCCGCATAAAAAGCTTCTGGTCAATTTACCTCTTGGCCATTTCATCCATATCCATTCTTACCAATGTGCCCCCCAAAAAAGCCATATTATACCAATGTGGTAGACCAATGCTCATCGTTTTCTTTTTCTTTGGGATGATGTGGAATTTGATGAATTATGGAGATAAGTAATCATCAAAAGATTCTAATCCTTGTTTGCACTTGTCAATTTATGTTAACACATGAGAGCCCCCAAAATAACCTCCAATCATACTGAAAAAAAATCTGTGACTTAATAAAGGTTAATATTTTTTGGAGTTGCATAACCCTATTTCTTGATGATAGACTTCGAGTAAATTGTACAAAATTATATTTAACCATGTTGTCAAAGTTGTCAACAAGCGTACTTAAAGGTGGACTCGAATTAATGCATCAGTCAGTGAAAAACACCCTGGTAAAAAATCTGGGAATAAAAGACCAAAATTTCAAAGTACGAAATGGCCAATGGGTGAAACCACCTGATTGAGCTTGAATGCTTTCAGTTTGTTTACAGATAAACGCGTAACCTTAAAATCAGCAGGGAGATTTTGAGAAAGTATGCTCAGGAATCTGCTTGTGGCTTCAGTTAAATCAAAAGATTTTGCTATTATGAATGGAGCCACAGTTTTAGGAGACCTGTAAAGTGGAGGAACTTTAACCTGTCCACCTTACCTGCTGGCCGTGTCATAATCACATATATACAGACAAACACACTCGCTGTCACTCCCACTGAGACCCTTTTACCTCCAGGCAGCAGGTATGGATTTGCAGAAGTGAGAAAAAATGAATGGATAGATAGATTAGGAAAAGGGCACAGAAAGAGGTAGAGAACAAGAATTTGAGAACAGACACTGAGCAGTAAATTACTTTGCCAATCAATCTTCCCCCCAGGTATCCTTGATGAAAGCTGTCCAAACTTTCCCCACGTACTAAGTAACCCCCCTCCCCCCACTACAATTTGTCAGAAGGGAGTTGAGTAAAAAGGATTGACAAACAAGTGGCAAGATTAAATTTTGCTGCGAGGCGAAAGGAAAGGAGAATGAAAGACAAACATAGAGGTCAAGATCAAGATTTAAAGAACAAAACTTGAGTTACAGAAAAAAAGAGATGTGCATGAAGTTAAAAAATATTGCTCTTAAGGAAGATTTGCTTTCAGGAATGCATCTTATTTCTTCTCAGTTAAGGCTCAGCGGCTTCTGACGCACACACCTTAGGCACGCATCTTTGAACCATCACATTTTCATGCATGATCCCAAAATAGTAAACACGGTTCATCTCTCAAACAGCTCTTTAAACATTCACTTTGACCATTTTTCGTCAGTTCAAAGCCGGCAGACCCCCCAAATGTACTGGGCTTCTTGTGTTCAATTTTCACAAACCTATTTTCGAACTCCACAGCCACCCAGTCACGCTCGGCTTAACACACACCTTAGCTCAGGGGTGGCATGACAGGGTGACGTGATGTGACTCAAGCATGTGACTTATCCCAGGGACCACATTATATGAAACTGTCCTCCAACAAGTCCACAGAAACACTTTTAGAAATTTTTAGTTTTCATTTTGTAGCAACAGAGGTAATGATCGCTGACTATTTACAAACACAAGTATACAAAATGCATATAAACAACCACATGCACCCATTGAGCTTCTTTGCTTTCTGGCAAGTTTTAAAAGTCTCTGCCGAGAACAGGGAAGGGAGAGTGAGGGCTGTTGGGAATGTTAATTTGGCAATTTGTTGTTTTATATAAGCGGGGGTGGCATAGGGAAGACTGCACACATAGTTTGTTTGTATGCCAGGGGGAAGTTGTGGAAGAAGGGGAGTGTAACTCTGGGAGACAATGTCCAGCTTAGTGATGCAGATGACTTCCAACCAAGTTATTTTCCTTTGAGAGAATCAGGCAAAAATACCATGACGGTTGAAGTGCAAGAAGAACCCCATGCCCAAAGATGGTATTAAGATGTCTTTGATACATGTCTGCCCTCCTCAGTCACCCTCCCTCTCGCTACTAAACCTTGGATGGTGGCCAAGTGCCACCGAGGACATCCAGGCTAATAAATCATCCTCATTTCAACATCTGTCCAGCCCCAATTGGCTGCCCACGGCCACCACCCCAACCCTTGTGAAGATGGGTCCTTGGCTTTTTTCCTCTTTCGGCATCCATCCATGCTCCCCAGAGACACCCCTTCCCAGACTGACAAAACATCTATTGTCCAATGCCCAAGTGAAGAAGAGACCCTCTTTTCCCCTCCTTGACAAAAGACGTCTGAAGCCAAGATGGGGCTGCCAGCCGAGATGCCTGGGACCCGGCAGGGGTGCCCCCTAGCCCCTTTCTACTTTTCTCCCGCCCTCTGTTTCATCCATCCCTCGCTCTCGCTCTCTTTTTATACTTTTAATACTCCCCTCCTGTGGGGTCACTCGCTTAGCTCACACCCCACGCTTTTCATCGTGCTGAACTCTCAGGCTCGCATAAAGACATCAACTGACAGCAGTGAGAGAAAACAGCTAGATTTGGCAGAAAGAGATATTCGACATGGCTGTCAGTGGCCATTCTGCATGCTTTTTGTTCCCTTGGATGTAGTTGAAATAGATAAACAGTTATAGGCTGAAAAGCAGAGCTCAGAAGCTTGTTGCATTTATTCAGTTTGAACTTAAAAGACAAAGAGGCAAAAATCTGCTGATACTAATTAAGGACAATGAAGCAAAACTTAATTCATGGAGTTTTGATTTGTTTTCATGACTTATGCCAAATCTAACCTATTAACTGGCTTTGTGTGTTGTCCTCTAAAATGACCAGAGGCTTTGGGTATTGTGGCAGTCTTTATGAAGAACAGAATATCTTGGGAAATTGTCTCTGGGCTCATCAGTTCTGAAGCTCTTCCTCCATGCGGCTTTATTTGTTATGAATGCACAGAACTTTTTCCCAGCACCTCCAGGTTACGCCCACAACAGGGAGCAAAAGGCATGTCAGTGCTTGGCATCCGATCTCATTCAAAACAACTGAGTGAAAAATTATCTTGCAATGTACGAAACGCGTACAGTAATAGCAAAACAAACCATCTACTCTATGGCAATCACATAAGTCTGCACAATATATCAAATCACAATTGTCATTGCATTTCAGGGACGACAATTCAAACTTGACACCTGAATTGTCTCGATACTCAAATAGGACTTAAAGTCTTAGTCTAGAGTCTCATGAATGGTCCCAGGTATTCAGGAGTGATATTAAGGTGTAAAATCAACTTTCATGGCAGATAAATGGTATAAACCGGGGTTAAATGTGCTACTTTGATGTTACTGAACTTGTTTAGTTTGGCAATTTTTGTCTTAAAACCATCCTAGTGCTGCCCTCTTAGGGTTGAACGGTGATTATTGCAGTTGACTTTTCCTATTGGTTCAAACTGGACATGCTTTTGTAACTTGTACATGCTTTCATCATCATAGCCCCGCATATAAAAGCATCTCAGTCAGACATACGTCCGTCCCATCAGTGGCGAGTCAGACTCAGGAGCTGGAGTCGTGAGCATTGATCGATAGAGTTTAGTGTTTGTTACTGTTGTGAACATTAGCCCATGTTAGCATTGATGCTGCTAACAACACTTTACCACTCAGAAACTGCACCCATTCTGTTCTCCACTGCCTCAGCAGCACCGGCTTCGGCCATCGGTGAGTTAGCACTTTGAGCCAGCAGCTCAAGGTGCTGAGCTGCAGCAGAACTGATGACACTCAGGCCTGCTGGGCTCCACATAGCCTCCCTCAACCTTCCATTACAAGAGGGGTGAGGAATTGTCCACCTCAAAAGACCGATCCATGGTGGCACCATCAGTGTCGCCGTGGTCACTCTGTGTTTCAATATGTCCCTTTCCCTGATCCTAACCACAGCCACAGTTTCTTTACCCTTATTTACTTACCCATTGGCAGCTGGTAAGAGGCATCACCTAGCCTCCCCCAGAAGTAAAAAATGCAATATCGCAAACGACCTCAACCGCATGGATTTAATCTTTGATAAGTAAAAGTGATTTAAAAGTTAGACATTAATGTGCTGCAGGCCAAAAATATACCCATCCATCCACTGGTTATATCCACTTATTCATGCAGGGTTGCACGGGGACTGCTGCCTATCTCCAGCGGCCCCAATAATATGTCATTTAAATGGGCTTTAACTCTCCTTAATGGTCAAGACTGATGCAGAATTTACTAAGCAAATGTTAAAACCCATGGAAATGTTGATGCAGACATCTGAATAACAAAAATAGTCTAAGTTATCCGCAACCAAAACCTCCATTGTTATATTGAAAATAGTACCAGGACTGCATATTTTCCCACTGGCATGGAACCCACCTGCTGCCTAAATTTCTTATTTTTGATCATGTTTTATCATTTTAGTGCATTCACTGGTATACCAAAAACTTCAAACTTTAACTTTATGCAAATGTTTTCGTTTGTCTGAAACTGCTCAGGCATTGAAGAACATTTACCCATAAGGTACTATGATGAATTAGTCAATTAGTGTTTGTGGCATTTTATGTTTCATATTTTATTGTGAATTATGTAGATGGAGGCACCATAATTAATGTTTTATGCTTGTGTTTGTTGAGATCATTATGCATGGAAATGTATTTGCGTCTAAGAGTTTTGAATGCTAGCTCATTATAAGTGGCACGCTATAATGGGAAAACACCTCTGAAAAATGTTTTTATTCTGTCCCATTTTGACTAAACATACATTTTATACCCTGATATTAAAAAATACCATTTAATAACATATTCTTTAATCCACCAGAGTGATCTTTAATCAGATTTTCCGCTTCAAAGCAAACCACATTCCATCACAGCTCCTCTCTGCCCCTCAAAACATTTAGATTTCCAATTAACCACAGAGAAGAATAGCTAATTTACCGCAGCATGCAGGCGCCTGACGTCTCAATCTGCCCAGTGTCAGCGCAGTGAAAAGCAGTACTCTGTGTGTCCATGTAGGCACAGACACACACTCACACATTTACAGACACAGAATCCCATAAAGAAAGAAGACTATGCTTAAAGGTTGAAAAATAGTAGAGTGAGGACTGCAAGTAAGAGTTTTAATGAACTGAACAAATTAAATGAAGCACACTTAAAAAAAAAAAAAAGTGAAGAGGAATCTTGTTGAAGAGCAGCGGGACAGCATCTCTGTTGTGTCTCCCGGATTGACTCGTCTCAGAGTGGACAGCCAGCCAGCTCCCCCACACAACAACCACATTGTCCGCTGCCCCAGTGAGCCGGAGCAGAGCTCTGTTCCTCAGGGAGCTGCACAGAGACGTACATATTGTGGATACATGTTAGCCTTGGCTTGATACTCTGTATACCGTGTGTGGGGAATGAGGCAGAAGGAAGACAGAAGGAGCAGGGGAAATGAAATGCATATGGAAGTTATTGGGAGCCACATAATGGATAGGCCTATCCTACAGCCTCTGAAAACAGCGGAGGCTGGAAGTGTGGCAGTTACTGTCTAACCTTCAGCAGACAGCAATTAGATCACTTTCAATTTGGAGAAGCAGCAAACTTTTCTTTTAAACATCTCAAGTTAACCAATGTTCACAATGGTCTACCAAGAAACGTAAATGTAAAACAGTTAAATATCAAACCGTAAAAAATGTTGCAGTGGCTCAAGCAAATGGTGTTATGTGATTTTTTAAACTGCATCATGTTTCAAGCAGTTATTTACCTGGAGGAACTCTGTACTGCATCATGGTCCATGATGATATGTGTAACACAGTGCCTCTTCAGCATGGCAAATGGGATTGTGTTGCACAGACCGATCCGTGTAACCGGGCCTGTGAAGCTGTCAGGGCAACAGTGACACTGTGTTTAAAATCAACATTATCCCATTTAGTCCAGCTGCAAAAAAAACAAAAAAAACAACAACATTGGTTTGATTGGTTCTAGCTTGCAAAAGTTTTTGATTTTTTGACGTCCCAGTTAGGATTCGTGGTAAGCTGTGTTTGTAATTTTTCCCTTTTCTCTAGACTGACAAAGTTCTAACCGCTGGTAAGAAAAAGGGAAATATCCTGCTTAGAAACTTTATATCAGTGGTAGGTAACATTACACAAAAATCATGGTTCTGTATGTACCTCAGTTTTTGTAAGGTTGCAATATTATCAGCAACAGTTACTTTATCTGTAGTAGAAAGATGTCATATTGCTGTGAGTTTGCAGAAAAAAAAGCACAAATCTTCAACTTCATTCAGCTAGTCAGATGGAACACCCGATTTCTGCTGATTTTAGAAGTTTAAAACAAATAAAACAGAGACTGTTTTTATCCATGGGACACAACACTATAACAGTGAATGTTAATCTTCTTGGGTTTCACCAGTCTGTAAAGTATTTTCCTGTTTTCTAAGCCAAATACCGTAATGTGCATGTTAATATGTTAACTGTTAACATGCACATTAAGAGTATGACCTGTTCAGCACTGCCCTTGTATCAAGATAATCATTTACCATTAGTGATGGGGATAGCAGAAGGTTTTGATAGGTTATGATGAACTATAAATCATTTGCCAATAATCCGAATCAGAAAAAGCTTTAATTGTCTAGTTGGTTCATGCAATTTGACTACATTTCTGCTTTGCACTCAATGAAGACATTAGGTACAAATATATATAGTGAAAAACACCCTGGTAAAAAATCAGGGACTAAAAGACCAAAATTTCAAAGTACGAAATGGCCAATGGGTGAAACCACCTGATTGAGCTTGAATGCTTTCAGTTTGTTTACAGATAAACGCGTAACCTTAAAATCAGCAGGGAGATTTTGAGAAAGTATGCTCAGGAATCTGCTTGTGGCTTCAGTTAAATCAAAAGATTTTGCTATTATGAATGGAGCCACAGTTTTAGGAGGCCTGTAAAGTGGAGGAACTTTAACCTGTCCACCTATATATATATACATATATATATATATATGAAGGAAAAATATTTTCTTCTAAATATGTAGTAACACATGTGCCTACAAAAAGGGAAAACATAGTTAGATTGGTACAAATATGCATGGCATCAATCTGGGTACTCTTGTTCATGAAAGAGACAGCGTAGGGGAAGAAACTGTCTATTAACTGTTTTTTGTAAGTAGTGCTCTCTATTGTCAACCTGAAGGTCAATTGTGTGCAGAATGTGTGGGATCTGCAGCAATGTTAGCTATCATTTTCCTGACCGTAGACCTGTACAATGGGAAACGGGCTCCGGTAGATAATGATGTTTACCAAGACATTCCAAACTGTAGTAGGGTTGTTGGATAATAAACTATATTTCAGCTTTTCTTAGCTGTCTTGGTCATAAGCTTGTTCCTCACTCCAATCTGTGCAGGCAAAGCAGGCCTTTAATATCTGCTTTGACTAGTCAGCCCACCTCCTAACAGCCCTAACTACAGGCTTGGAGGATTTCAGTTGTTGCCTGTAGGTTGGGATCAGATGTGGCCCTGGTGACAGTGCAGTATGCATATTTTAAACCTGTGCAACAGTGATCCTGTGTGTTATTATCTGTAGTGGGGCACTTGATGCTGCCCGTATTTAGGAAATTCATTAAAGAGACCTGCGCTGTTAAAATCCCCAAGGACAACAAGTGTTCATTTTTTGTTGTTGTTTACCACTTTGGTTAAAAGCTCTGCAAGTTGTTTTGTCAGATTCTGCTGTGCAGGCTTGTGGTGGGATATAAACACTGGCCAGAACAAATAAAGAGAGCTCTCTTTGAGTTTGATATAGAGCTATTACATACGTTATCACTGTTGAACAACACCAATATACAGCTCTCATTTAATACACCTTTTTAATCATATTTCACTGTTGTTAAACCAAGAAACTGTAATGTTGATAGGTAGCAGAGTTTGATGATAGCGAGGTGCCCTTAAAGGTCTTTATTTAGGCTTGTCATGCTTTTTTGTTGTTTTGGTGTAACATCCTTTGCTCCCTTTAAAACGTTTAGTGGCAGGAGGTAAAGAAATGTGCACCTATGTTCTGCACATAAATGCTCTGCTTGTGAAATGTTTCAAAAAATGTTGTTCAGTAGACATGGATGTCAAAAACCAAATGGCTTAATTCCCTCTACAAATACAAGTACCTGTATACACACGTGTTATAAAATTAAAAACTTGTAACTACGTATATACATAGAACCTAAGAAGGATGCTAGAGTGAGAAAAATGTTTGTCAGTTTTGATTTAGCTGTCTCCAAAAAAAAAAACTGGCTGGATTTAGGGTCTTTCTCTTCGCCTTGTTGGAAAACTTGGAAAGTGTAGTGCTATCATACTGAGTAATTGTTATATGCAAAAAGCAGAGCTGCATGAAAAAGAAGAGGGACAGACAGGTCTTGTCTATCTCCTAAAAACAAACATTAGCTGCAGTGTCCTGGCTTTTCAGTGCTTACTTTCCCAGGCTGCTATTAAACATGCTTATGTCCCCCTCAAAATGTTGTTGATTTTACTTTTTATCTGTTCATTGGTATTAGCCAGAGGCCAGCTTGACTGACACAACCCACCGATGTGCATCTGTAGCCAGTCCTCATTCACTTAAGGCCCATCAGCGGCCACAGACTTTATCTTCCCCAGAGCAGCTCCGTGATAACGTACTGTTAACAACAATAATGTGCAGCGCAAAGGAGCCACTGGAGCTGCCCCTGTCAGGGTGAGTAAGTAAGGTCAAGGACTTTTATCACCTGGTGACGTTGCACCAAATGCACCCGGGCTTCATTTTATCACCATCCCTCTCCAATGAAACGTGTCTCCTGCTTCCTCTGTTATATCTTCTGTCCATTTTTTTTTGTTTGCTTCGAACTCCCTTTCCCTTAGTCCACTGCTTTCCAAAATTAATACTGAGGAGAGAAAAAAATACCGCTGGAAGGGACTGACCAGTGCCTTCTCTCCCCCTGTGCCTGGGGGAAAATTCTAGTGTTATTTTAGAAATCACACTGTTAAAGATTAATGTGAGCCTGGAGGAGTGTGTCATCATTCCTTAACGACAGGGCCGAGACGCTGAATAAAGCCAACACTGTTTTGCTGCTCAGCCCAAGGACAGATAAGTCTCCTCTCGCTATGCTCACCAGAGCTCTCCCTCTGATAACTCTCTCCCTAAGTCATTTCTTTGAATTGCAATAGCCAAAATGTGTTGAAGATTTATTAAGTGGGTATAAAACCCACATTTTTATTTATTTTTTATTTTGCTGTGAAGGGGAAGAAAACAAGGAAATGATCAATATTAGTACACACTTTATCTTTGCAGATATACTAACAAAAAGGAGTCAAGAAGGTATTTACAAACATTTTCCTTACAGGATAACTCCTGTTAGATGACTAATGGAAAGTCCCAGCTTCAAGCTTGGAACAGGCAACCCCCCCTCCCTCCCATAAAGTCATCCGTCATTATCCCATGGACAGGCTAGACAGACAGACAGCTATAAACTTGGGTTCACAGGGTAAAACAGCGCATCCTATCTGTACGTATCAATCCTTTGTTTCGCCAAAGGCCAGGAAAATAGCGATAACTGCTTATTAAAGAATAAAACACCATTGAAGATTATGATAACAGTTGTTCACAGCTGATGATGCCAGTGATAAAATAAAATAAAAACCTTATGAGGTCTGGTGAGTCTTCGGTGTGTAAATGGGACATGGTATCCGTTTACTGATAACGGAAGAGCTTGATAAGCCACAGGACATCAGTCTTAGAGACAAAGATAGATGGGGCTTCAAACTAATAGCGCTGTAAAGAGCCCTCGCCTTATATGGCCCGCCTAAACAGGCACAAGTTCATCTTAATGGAAATTTATATGCATTCATATGACCTTTTTTAGAAGTGGGCTTTTGTCTTGACTAGAAGAAATTAGTTTTTAACATTTCAATACCTGTACTTTGAAATCACTTGAGGTATCAATCAGTAATTGGCATACTTGACAGTTCTCACACTTTAAAGCCCATTGTTGTCCATTCACTGCCTCAGAAAACGTAAAAAAAAAAATACCCCTTCATCCCTTTTGCAACATCAGTTTTTTTTTTATTCCTTTGAAGACGGAAAATGTCCATTCTGTGATCAAAGACAGTGCCACAGGATTCAGATTGAGAATGCTACTTTATCTTTTTTAAAAAAATCTCCAAGGCCAAAGATGTTACTGTATCATTTCCACAAAACTAACAGGCAGAAGCCATTTTTACCTCCGGGCTCACGCATTTTACAACTGTTGAAACAAGAAAGTACTGAATCATGCTATTACAATGGTCTGAGACAGTGTAACCACGATCAATTTCATTAGCCATATAAATCATGGCAGCTTGACATTTATTGTGCAGGTGATGGGTTTATCCTGTGGACTTGAAGACAGCTCCTCAACTGATAAATGCTGCTATCTTTTAAGAGCGGGCACAGAGTACAAAACGACAGAGGGACAAAAAAAACTGGAACATAAGAGATACAAAGAGGTTGTTGTGCAGCAAAATAAATACATGAGTAATAAATAATGAAAACTTTAATCTGTGAATGGAAAATTGCTTTTGTTTTAATATAGCAGTTATTACTCACTCATGTTTTATTTTTAATCTACCTTAATCTCATCAAATATTTGTCAAGTTTTGTGACATAGTGGCTGAACCAAAGTGTGAGCGGGAGCCAGGAGTAATGACGATCAAATTTATTGAAAATAAATTTACAAAGACGAGGAAGAGGGAACCGAACAGGGGTTGCACAATGGAGGAGATGCTCAGGAAACTCATATGGAGAGGAAGAGCGGAGAGCGAAAGCAGGAGGGCAGGTTGAAGGCAATCAAATGATTATTGGTGACGGGTGAAAGCAGGTGTCTGAGGGAAAAGGGAGAGTACTAGACAAAGCAGAAAGGGAGCAAACACAGGATGAAATCAAACAGACAATTATATGAAATGATACAGAAAAAACTAAAAGTATCCATGAACTAAATCCACAAGATGAAAATAAACAAACACCAAAGGACAATAAACCAAAGAAGGAACAATCCTGTAACTTAAAGAGGTTGTCCAAAAAAAAAAAAAAAAAAAACTGAATATTGTGTTAATATTATATTCTTATATTGTTTATGGTGTTCCCATTTTATCACCAATATCTTGATATTTGTGTTTCACTGTATAACAGAGTTCCTGTGCATAGTATGGATTTATACTTTATCTATTTCCAAGTCTAATAAATATTAAGAAATCAAAATTGGTTATGGAAAAAAGTTTAAGTTCCCAAACTATATATCCTGTCCCACTGTCTCAAGGATAAAAATGTGAATTTCTGAAAATAAATAAATAATCCTTTTGACATTTATTTATATTTAGAATATGTCCTTGGGACTGTTTAGGCTGGTTTCAAAGACAAAGCCTAGATTAGCCAGAAGTAGACCTAATCTGGATTTGTTAAAACTGGATGTTTAAGCAGCCTGCCTAAACAGGGCTTACATTAGTTTGTTTGAGTTAGTCTGAGACTAAAGAGCCCAATGAGAAGACCTGTGTGAAGCCTCATTAGCCTCAGTGGGAGCACAGCCTGCTGGTCAACTTTTGCTCATAAAACAACATAGAATATTTCATCAAAGAGGTTTAATGGATTACTCCTATCCAGAGTGCTCTTCTAGCTGGCCTCCGTAGTTTATATTGGTCTTCATTCAGATATTCTAAATACTACATGTGGCAAAACTGTGTGTACTCCCTTTCAAAAACAATACTAAGCAGAGGTTAAACTTGGCTCTTTCAATGATTAATTTAAGCTTAGGTTTAGTCACAGAGTAGTTTTGGTCAACCTTCTTGCAGTTGACTCTGTTTGATATAGAACTGAATAAATCTATGACTATTTTAAGATGAGGCTCTGCAATGGATTTAGAGTTAAACCAGACCAAACAGCATCATAGTCTGGGACTAGCCTTAAGTCTTATCTGTGAAACCTGCCCCTTATGTTTGTGTCAAACTCATTGATCATTTTAGAGTTTGTGTCACAAATAGGCACTCTCATTCTAACGAAAGGGTGAAATTTCACAGCTTTTTTTTTTTTGCCTGTCGACTCTTTGACTTGTGGGTCACATTTCCTTGAACTGGTTTCCTGTTGTGATATGTTTAGCCAAGCGATGGAATTTCCACTGATTTAAAAAAAAAAAACATTTATTTTGTGTGACATTTGTAAGTTAAAGAATCTTAATTTAACCCTGGATAAAGAATTATAGCGCATCATTTATATCAAGAAAATTTCCTGATGCCAAAAAATAGTGAAATAGCTCTTTACCACAGAGCTGAATCAGAAGCCAGCTTCAGCACTGTGTTGTTTTATGAGTTCTCATTCTACGCTTGTTTCGAGGTAGCAGCCAGAAATGGTGCTACCTGAATGGTGCGGGAGCCTGTTTTCAGAGATCTTACTGATCTTCTGGCAAATGATGATGAGTGAGCTGGTTCAGACTGCCCAGGGCAATTAGTTTTGAACTGACCCCAGTGTAACAGAGGAAAACTAGGAAGAACCGTGCATAGCCAGTGCTGTTTGATGTTGTCACTGTCTCTGCAACCAGAGCTTTTTAGAAGGCGCTGACTGACAGGTTGGGTATTTAGCATCTCTGTGCTGTCCCTAGCATGCCTCATAGGACGACCTCGTCCATGTTGTTCAGATACATAAAATTCCCCCAAACCTTGGCTCTCTGGATTGCATCTCTTCGGAACTTTCACACCTGCACCATCAAGCACATTTTAACAGGTAACATCACTGTATGGTTTGATAGCAGCACCAACCAGGATAGACTGAGTCTTCCAAGGGTGGGGCGTTCAGTTGAACTCATTGTTCAGACCAAGCTCCCTTACCTGCAGCACATATAGAGGAAACAGTGTTGTCCACAGGCCAAGAAGGTAATCAAGGACACTTGTCACCTCAATAATAACTGTTTTCTCTGCTACCATATGGGAAGCATTTCCGTGCTTTGTAAACCAAAACAGGGAGGATGTCCCAATATCTACAAGATATTGGGACCCTTAATGAAAACAGGAACCCATGTTTGAGAGATACAAGAAAGGTCAGTAAACCTCCTGTATCTGCGATAGTAGTAAACCTCCCGGACAACATGAGCTGATGCTAGCTATTATTAGCTTGACGGACATGGACAGTGGTACATTAACCAAGCTGCACCACCCAACGCTAATGTGTCCGGAACAAGTAACTAGGTCCTTCTTTGCTCTGCTCAGCATTTGACAATGACCAAATGTGTTGCCATATTCACTTAACATTTTTTTATATATATTTTGTTTGACCAAGAAAACGTAAAAAACGTGTTGTCAACCTGAGTCAAAATGTGAAAAACTGAAAATGATTGAAACTTTTAAGGAAAAGGCATGGAGTGGGGTACCATAATAGACTGATAAAAGTATTATGTTTAGCTAGTTTGAGCATTTCGAGTGTGTTTTCGGTCTTTTTGTTACCCACTGCAGAGCACATTATGTTGCACTTGGCCATATGAAAAGTGCAGTAAAAATCCGGTTTGAGTGAATATTTAATGGTTTTGTTTGTTTGTTATTACCCACTCAATGAATCTAATATCTTGCAGTTCTCCAAATATGTCGTATTCATCACTTCTACTCTTCTCATCCAGGCAAATATTTCTTTAGTACTTTTGTCTGCACTTACAAAGTTATTGTAAAGATCAAGCAAAGAGAGTTACAGCTGTATCCCTCATTATTTGGTTATTGTCTTAAGGAAACAGCGGAAGCTTTTGTGCAATTGTTGAGAATAAAGTCAACACTGTGATCACTTAATGGCTGTTGGATTTAACAAATCTAAAAAACGAACATTCATCATAATTCAAAGGTGGTTAGATGCATTTAGTAATCAGGTTTGTTTTCTTTCTTCTTTTGTTTTTTAACTTTGTAGAAGACCACTGCAAAGCCTGTGGCCATAACAGCTAAAGAAACCATTATGGGGCAGTATCACCAGACAACATCGGTTGGCAGTAGCAGCTGGCTTAACTGCTTTGGTCTTTATATGTTTCCACCGTGCAAATAATCTGATGGGCCACCAAAAGAAATCACAGGGATAAAGAGTGCACCAGTTACGGTCCATTAGTTTTACACAAATGCTTTCTGTGCTGTATCAGCAAGTCATTCTCAAAATAATACACAGGCTAATAGCAACCATCAGGACCATTAAGCCAACATTTTACATGCAGAAACACACACACACACACACACACACACATATATATATATATATATATATATATATATATATATATATATATGTGTGTGTGTGTGTGTGTGTGTATATATATTTATATATATATATATATATATATATATATATATATATATATATATATATATATATATATATATATAAAATTCAATTCAATTTTATTTATATAGCGCCAATTCATGAAACATGTCATCTCAAGGCACTTTACAAAGTCAAATTCAGTCATATTATACAGATTGGGTCAGATTATACAGATTGGTCAAAAATTTCCTATATAAGGGAACCAGTTGATTGCATCAAAGTCCCGACAAGCAGCATTCAGTCCTGGAGAAGCGTAGAGCCACAGAGAGAGTTGTCTGCATTGTCCATGGCTTTGCAGCAATCCCTCATGCTGAGCAAGCATGAAGCAACAGTGGAAAGAAAAACCACCCATTAGCGGGAAGGAAAAACCTCCAGCAGAACCGGGCTCAGTATGAACGGTCATCTGCCTCGACCGACTGGGGGTCAGAGAAGACAGAGCGGAGACACAACAAGACAGACAAAAAAGCACAGAAGCAAACATTGATCCAGTAATCTGTTCAACATTAGATGGTAATAGAGGGTGATCTGTCTTTCCTGGATGATGTCACAGCTAACAGAACGCCAGACCAGGTGTACTTACTATGAAGAAAAAAGAGAGAGAACAAAAAGTTAAAAGCTGAAATGACAACCTGAAGTAGGTCATTACTTTGTAAATGTTCACAAAGTTGATTAGCAACTACTTTCTCAAGAATTTTAGATAAGAAAAGAAGATTAGATATAGGTCTGTAATTTACTAACTCATCTTGATCAAGAGAAGGTTTCTTAAGTAAAGGTTTAATAACAGCTACTTTAAAAGCCTGTGGTACATATCCATTTACTAAGGATAGATTAATCATGTCTAAAATAGTGCCACTGATCAAAGGGAATATCTCTTTAAACAACGTGGTTGGGATTGGGTCTAACATACAGGTAGAAGGTTTAGATGAAGCTAAAATTTTAGATAGCTCAGAAAGCTCTACTGCTTCTAAACAGTTCAGACACTGCGCAAGTTCTAAAGATTCCTCCAACGCTGCCTTACTTACTGAGGACGAGGTAATCATGTTTGGGAGGATGCCAATTATTTTATTTTTAATGGAATCAATTTTATTTATGAAGAATCCTATAAAGTCATTACTGCTAAGACCTAAGGGAATGGATGGATCAATGGAGCTATGACTCTGTGTAGAGCTACATTGTCTAATGCAGAACGCAATGAGGAAGTCACACCGTTAACAAAGACATCTATTTGTGAATGGGAAGAAACAACATTGCTGCTATCTGCAGGGCATTTCAGCAATACTGACGATATTAAAAGGGGGACAGACTCTTTAAAGATTGATGCAGCATTGTCCAATAAAGATCTACTATAATGGAACCCTCTTTTGGGGGTGGAGAACTCAGTTAGATTAAATTATTATTAAAAAATGGTCAGATAGGACAGGGTTGTGAGGAAATACTGTTAATTCTTCACAATCAATGCCATATGTCAGCACAAGGTCTAAAGTATGGAGCCAAGAGTGCGTCGGTTTATGCACATTTTTAGCAAAACCAATTGAATCTAGGATAGTTTTAAAGGCTACACTAAGGTTATCACATTCTGTGTCAACATGAATGTTGAAATCCCCCACTATAATAACCTTGTCAGTGTTTATCACCAAATCAGATAAGAAGTCTGACAACTGATCCAAAAACAGAGTGTAAGGGCCTGGTGGACGATACAAAACAACGAACAGAAGAGGTTTTATTGCTTTGCAATTTGGATGAGGGAAACTGAGGGTTAAATGTTCAAAAGAACTGTAGTTATTAATTGGCCTGGGACTAATTAATAAATCAGACTGAAAGATAGTTGCCACTTCTCCTCCTCTTCCCACAGATCTGGGAATGTGGAAATTTGTATAACTGGAGGGAGTTGACTCATTTATACTAACGTAGTCCTCTTGTAGCCAGGTTTCTGTGAGACAAAATAAATCAATCTGTTTATCAGAAATCAATTCATTAACTAACAAAGTCTTTGGAGGGAGAGACCTTATATATATATATAAGGTATATATATATATATATATATATATATATATATATATATATATATATATATATATATATGAGCTGCAATTTTTTTATGTTAATTGAGTTTAGGCTCTTTACTTGGTTGCGACACCAAGTAGGGCAGAGCAACGTTCACGATTACAACACTTGAATTTCCCTGATAAAGATGCAACCATGTTAAACAGACGTTGCGTTTAATGACATGCTGAGACAGGTTTTTAAAAAAAATGCAGACTGGGTAATCCAACAAAGGATTATTTTTCCTACAGGAGGATGTGTTTGCTCTTCCTTCTTACTGTAAATGCTACATAATTCACTTCTGCCCCAAGTATGACCTGACGACTGAGCTCCATGTCTTCGCTGTAAACACAGCGGAGACAGGATACAAAAAGACTATCCAGGAATGACGTTAGGATGAAGAACTGATAACGGAGAGTACAAATGAGAAAATGAATGTGGGATATGGTGTGAAGCTGATGTAACAATTTAAAGTACATGTGTGATACCTTGCCAAAGTTTTAATACTTGTTTAACTTGTCTTGTAACAGTTTTGAATACCTCAGCCTCTTTTAGTGGGATTTTATGTGACCAACCAACACACAGCAGCACATAGTTATGAACAGAAAGGATACAGGATTTTCAACATTTTTGGAGAAAACTTGAAAAGCTCCGGAGATCCACAGTTTAGCTGGAGAATCTGCTGACAGCTGTGAATGCTTCAAATCTGAACTTTATGGAAAAGTAGCAAGAATAATGTCATTGTTGAGAGAAACCCATAAGAAGTATGGTTTACACTATGGTTTACACAGGAAACATGTAGAAGGAGGTAATCTGGTCAAATAAGTCCATAATGTAACTTTCTGGCCCACATGCAAAATGTATGCATATGTGTGGGGCCTAACTTTGCACATCACCATAAACACATCACTCCCATAATGACACATGGGGATGGCAGCATCATGCTGTATAGAGGCTTTTTATCAGCAGAGACCTTTCAGCAGTAAGGTGACACTAATCAATAAGTAGTTTAGATCAAAGCATGTTTATGTGATAGAAGGACACAGTCAAAGCACAAACCTAAATCTAATTGAGAATGTGTGACATGTATTGTATTTTTTATAGACCATCTCTATCCAATCAGCCTAAATCTGGACACTTTCGAAAAGACCAATGGACTACGATTTAAAATGTCTCTAGAAATTATTATCACTAAACAATTGGACAAAATATTCATCAGATTTGTCTTTGTAAAAATTGTGGAAACTATGTATTGTTTTCTTCTCAGCTCTTGAGCTACCATTATCACATAAAGTCCTGGTAAAATACCATCAACAAGAAAGTGTGGGGTTGCAGCTTGACTAATTTTGAAAGTTTAAGAGATATGAAGATCCAGTGCAGGTCAGTCTTGTTTGGGCATTTGCTCAAGAAATCTCTTAGGTGAGTCACTCTGAGTAGCTTTTGCCTTCTCCAGCATCATCATAATCACAGTGTAGGGGCTGACCCTGGTATAAACCCTCAAAGTCTTGAAGAAAGGCCCTGGTTGTCTTATCCACTAACCCATATATGCCTGCACTTAGCCTCAAAGTCACTTGAGACTTTTTACTCCTATGTTTGGCTCTGCGCCCAAACTCCTTCCATGTATGTTTGAATAACTGCATGTGATCACAAAAATGCAAGAAAAACCACAGCATGGATTTTCAGGAGGATGCCTGACTACGAAACACACAGTATAGATTATAGCATGCAGTCAGTTAAATATGAACATTCAGGAGACCAAAAAAAGAAGAACTCTAAATAAAATGCTTTTCCCAACTTCTCTGTGTTTTTTTAAGATTGTGTGCATCTGTCAAGAGTTTAAAACCTGCTAAACCCCTTTTGTCTATGGAAAAAAATATGCAAATGAAATACTCTTGCAAACTTTGATAAACAATTTGCAATTTACCTGCCAGTTGTCAAATATTATACATCTCAGTTGATGTTTAGAAAATCCCAATGCCATAAGAATCCCACCCTCTTATTTTTTCTGTCCTATACAATTGGCTAAATTACATTCTTGATTTAAATTTGAGACTTGTATTGACAATGTTGAAGGACAGACACTTTGCTCCTGAAATTGCAGTGCATCAAAGGCAAGAGCAGATTTATGTAATGCATAAATTCCGACATTCATTTATGCAATGGATGCATAAACATTTTGCTTAGCTGAGGTATGTGAAATGAAAAGCTGTGTGACCTTTGATTGGATCCATTTGCCCTTAAGTCATGACCTTAAATCTTGGAGCCATAACCTCCTGCTTGCTAAAAGGCAATATGTGTCATGGAAAGAATAGAGGTCGTGTGAAATAAAGCGATATTATTTTTTTCCCTGCTTCCCCATGTCAATAAATGGCAACTTTTATCAAATTGAAGAGGCAAGATGTGATATATCATTACTTCGACAGCATAGTACAGCCGCTGCTGATGCTGCGTAGGCAATCCTCTTAGTCCAAAAGTAGGGTTATTTATTGGAGTTTAACCTTGCAGCTGTCATAGCATCTGCTAGCACAAGATGTATAAGCCCACCCTTATTCACTTATGATTATTACTGATCATCTCCCCGAATGACTTATCAATAAAGCAGAGGCCAAGCAGATAATTTATCTGCATGGTTCTGTCGATATCAGGTTCTGAATCAGCAGCCCTAAAAGGATAAGGACGTCTGGTGATGAATGGTTGTACACAGCTCCAATGAAAATATGACCCTTTTAATAAATTTGCAATATCCTTTTTTTCTCTCCTCCTCCCTCCATCTCTTCTTTCCGCGTTCCTCTCAATCACTTATCATGAAAGTGAACTTCTTTCCCAAGGTTTGTTTACTGAGGGCAAACTTCAATTTGTTACATCACATTCCTCTGGTGGAAATAATTCTAACTCTTCAATTGTCAGGTATGAATGCAAATATTAGATTTTTCACATGAGTGCCAAGTGTTTGACACTACAGCACATATCTGTGCAAGACCTGTGAATCATGCAGGACACCGAGATGATGAGGCATGCCCGTCCAGGGTCAATGCAAACCCTGCCAGGAAATTTCACTGTGGCATTTTCTTAATAAATCACACAAAGACTCTTGGGACGACCAGGGTCAAAGCTCGTTCTGTAAATATTAGTCACTTGTATTTGACAAGTGGCCATGACTCTCCAGAGTCACACAATAGTTCTGACTGTTTGCCTTAAAAACCTAACCTTTGTGCACTAAGCTCTATCTCACTGAGTTAGCTCTGCCACAGGCCACAGGCCACACCCATCTAGAGGTAAGGGTGGGTAAATAGATTGCATTTATGTAGCACTTTTCTAATCATATTGGCCCTTTATACTATAACTACATTCACCAATCCACACACTGATGCACTTGCTCCAGAGACACATCCACATGTGACAGAGAGAAGTTGGAATCATACCCACAAACTTCTGATTACATTACAACTGCTCTACCCAATGAGCCACAGCTGCCCCACTAAGTCACAGAGTTACCCTTTCCATTTTCTGCAGTGTAACCAATGTCGACCAAATCTGATCTCCTTTGTGTCTTTGAACAGTGAAACTCTTCAAAACCTCCCTTTTCTTCTACCAGGGAACAACATTAGCTTCTCTCAAAAATCGAAAATTCCCAAGATGGTTGAAAAACAGAAAGTAATCAGTGTTTATATCAATATCAATCAGGAATATTATTACTCCTAAGATAATTATCAGATGCCTGAGTGTGAATGTTTCCTATTAGCAACAACTTTAATCTTTGCCTTGGCAATAGCCTCCACGTTTTTCACCTATTAAAGTAATCATAACTATATTAGTTTCGATGGACGCCCAACTTCCTACTATTTAGTAGTGCAAATTTCAGCCCTTTTCTTTACCTTATCATGCCTCAGTCTTCACACTTCACTTCATAATCTCTGTGAGAAACCTCATTGTTGTGGCATGTTTTTAAGCAGTCATAGCCGTGGTCTTGTTTTGGGTTAGCTGGCAAACGCCCTATCTCAGGGAAGTCCAAAAATAGCTGTATTTTACACCCTTTTAAAGGACATGCCTGAGAAAAGACGTGGAGCCAAGGGCAGACACTATCTGAGTTGATGCTAAAAAGCACACTGAATCAGACATGTATCCCCAGTCAAGCGTTCTCTGGCAAGTAAGTGTAAAAGGTTTGTTATCAGGGGGATTTCATATGATAGCAAAGGACTACAGGCAAAACACTAAGGGGATTTGTTTTCCTTCTTCTTTTTCTTCCTTTTTTGGGGTTATTGGTGTTGTTTCATTGATTGGAAGGGCTCTGATCTCGCCAGTATCTAGGAGTCAGAGAAGCCAGATCCATTTGTTGCGATTATGTTTGACATAATGGTTGCCTTCTATTTTAAAGGCCTTCAGCAATGAGAAACCTAATTCTTCCCTTACATTTTTCCACATTCTTCTCTCTTGGCTTTTGACAAAAATTGACTTTCTGTGCAGTTTATTATTCAACACGGCGCATTGTGAAAGAGTGTTTCCTCTCCCATTTATACTTCAGAAAGATCAATGACCCATCCAAGGCATTGCCACCACAATGAAGGTCTGTCAACGGGCCAAGAAGCTGCAAAGTTCCCAATAAATGTGTAGCAAAACTTTCAATTTGTGGCTTTTTTGGTGTGGCTCTTGCAGCCAATAGGTTGTCAGTTGGGGCCCCGATTCAAGACTTGAGGTTTGTTTGCTGCTGGTTCTTTTTGGAAACTTGTGGCTTTGTGACAGCCACCATCATCTATCGGGCCATGCTGCTGTATTGCCTCACATTACCCGGAGTCGAGCAGAATTGTTTTTGGCAACAGAATCCTAGCATTTTCCTACAGTACAAAGTTCCAAGTGGGGCCCTCTTCTTCTTCTCACTCCTGTCTGGGTGATGATGAGCAAAACGCTGACCTCTTTCTGTTCTTTGGTTGCCATGTTTTCAAGGATTGACTTTAGCTATTGCTAGTGCTCTTTCTTAATGTGCCCTAAATAGAGACCTCTTTGAGGGTAGTTTTGCTTTTTCTGCACAGAAGATTCTGACTGATTTAGCCTTCTCATGTGTTTTAGATTCTGACGTTTCTTGTAAAAACAAGGAGTTCAGCCCTCTCATTGAGTGTCTCTCGGCCCACTGTGTTTCCATTTGTCCGCTTAGTCATCAGAAACAGGAATGGTCCTAAAGTGGTGCTGAAAAACTCCTGACCGTGTCCAACAACAAAGGCTGTCCTATGAAGCACTAGAAATGGTGGGGTTTTCCATCTCTAATGCCGATGGTGTAAGCTCACACCGCAGACATGATGAGATACAAAAACACAAGCTGGTTGAAACGGGTTCCTAAAGAGGGTCTGGACGACTATTGGTGGAAGGATTCTGCAGGTGGCTGCACTTTCATCGAGCCATGTCTAGATTTGTTTACATTTGAGGTCATGTGGGCCAGAGAAAGAAGCTGTGCCCAAACACACATTTACACCCTCTGTCTAATTACCCTCACTTCAGTGTTTTCTCTTTTCCATAAGAAATATTGACATGTCAGCATTTAGCCAGCTAGATACAGAACAAATGGACAATTTACCCTCTCTCTGAGTAGTGGAAAATCTATCCCTCTCAGCATAGGCCAGTCTGTATTTAGACCCGTCTTACCACCCCAGAGGAAAAGTCACTTTGAAAAGAAGATGACATGTGCTATAAATCATTGTTCTGTCACCAGTGGCCAATCAGAGTTTCCATCCCTAATTAAATTCCTAACTTGTGCTGTAGGACCAGAAGATTCATTGTTGGTGTTTGTGCTTTTTGTGCATTTGTGTGTATCTTCAATTGACTACGGTCAAAAAAAAAGCATCTCAACCTGCCTTTGCATTAAGGCTATCACCATCATAGCTCCTTTCTTTGTTTTTCATTTGGCCACCTTGCCATAGTTAGAACGTGTAGATCAAAACTTGATTAATGTTATAGTGAGAAAATGTCATAATTGCTGCATGTCTGTCTGACAATGAGCTCAGAGTTTGGAAATTGAGGTTTGGAGGATAGAATGCCCACACAGTCCTCACTGGAGCACGTAAAACGAAACACATTAAGGCATCAGTTTAGCCTGCATGCATGTCTTTTGGAGTTTCATGTTTCTCTTGGACAATTTGATACACACATACTATTTACACTTGGCATGTTGCTAACTGGAGTCGGACGGTGCATGTGTGTGTGTGTCTTTGGGGGGGGGGGGGGGGGGGGTTGTTGTTCAGTGCCTGGTAGCATTTTTAGATGACCCAGCCAAGCTGTTCTTTTGTAATCTGTTGCAGCTGGGCCGGTGCATTACAAGAAACAGGAGCCAACTCCAACCTCTCTGTCTCCTACATATTCTATCCTTGTTACTGTCATTGGCATTCCCATGTTTCCTCTTCTTACTTAGTTTTTGTTTCCAGACTAGACACAGTAATCTAATTCATATTTTCTGTCTGGTTGTCATCAAAATATCATCAACAGCTTTGGGAACCTTAGCCTAGAATAAAATTAATAAGTAAATAAAACAAATGTAATGCAAATGTAAAACAGAATAATCACTGTTACACTTTATCCTTCTTCTTGGTCACTATAATCTGAGGCTAATTTTCTCATGCGTCCACACATCACAACATAAAAGCGCAGAATCATAGCTATAGATAGATTAAACCATACTACAACTAAGCTGCTGTTTTAAACTGCAGCACCATCTGCAATTATTGGCAAAGATGTGTGCAAAGCCCTCTACACACTAGACGTAAATGGCCATAATTTATAAGGCTATTTAAGGTTGGCCAAACCAAAAGAATATGTTCATGGTTGGACTTTTTTAAGTCCATAGGTCCTGTCCAACAAACTTAGTCATGAGGAAGCCATTGAAAATGAGGTTTGGTTAGCCCATTTGATCGTCTCCAACCAACTTCCAACCACATTTAGAAATCAATTGATGTCTTTCTGTGTTCTTCTTTTCAACACAATTTTACATACTTTAAATGGAAGGCAACATCATCATTTCTATGTCGATCTAATGAAAATTTACCTGGGGTCGAGCTCTAAAATAAATTATTTGGTGACCCAATGATGCCATTGTTCCCTGTAGTTCTTTAACAGTAACAGTTGTTGTAAAGTTTAACAGTATAGTGGACTGCAGTCATCATTAATATTTCTGTGTGCAAAATTACATTCGCAAAGGACTGCTTAGATGTGATATTTGGTAGATTATATATTGAGTGCTTTGCATTTGTATTTGTATATTCAAATGAGATGTTTGGTAAAAAAAATAATGGTGTGAAATTGTAACAGCAATGGAAGATTAATATATAACAAGTCCTTTTTTTACAAGTCTTAAGATTAACTAAGAAGAGTGCGCTAATTTGCATATATATTTGGTTTAGTGTTTTTTTTACACAATACTAATTACAGAGTGTTGTATCCCTGACACCTGACAGGAAACTTCTGTCAGGTAATGCATCTTTACCAGTCTATGCAGATCTTTTCTAAAACACTGAGATTTCAAGAAGAAGGGTGCATCTGTAATGCTTTAGATGTACAGTAAGTAGGTGCAGAACGGGGTTTTAAGTATCTGCGGTGCAATTACAACCATTTGGTGAGACCGAACACATGTGGCCCATCTGGTTGAGTTTTAACCAAGAGGATAGAATAAACTACTTTGTGCTACTATGTTTTCCAATAGCTTTAATAGTCTAATGAACAAACTCACAAACACTTTTATCAAGAGATCCAATGGAGTGTGCACAACCTTGAGATCATACACACAGATCATCATAATTTCCTGTGAGTTAAGGCTTTGCACTTCCATAAAAGAAGTTACTGTATGGCAGCATTTAAAGAATAGCCCCACAGTCTCCATGGAAGATTCCACAACAGATACATGTCTCTTTCCCAATCACGGTGGACCACACTGGTTAAGGAAATACAAACTTTAAAATGTCAGCTCTAAAATAAAAGGCTAACAGTCCTGACACAACGCCCATACAACAGGCCCACTGTTAAAGGGCAGATGGGGAGGATATGGGGCAGGAAAAGCAAGGACCAAATATGCTGTGTGGAGAAAGATTTAGATATAATTTCACTTAAACTTCACCGACCCCCACCTAAGACTGCTCTGAACAGTCTGCACCTCTTTTTTTGATCCTAGGCGAGACAGAGACGAGCAGAGGTGGGGAGACTCCAGGTTGCCACTCTGCATGAAACACCCACTCATTGCAGTGTCGGCCGCCCCATCTTTTCATCATGCCCCCACTTCCTTCATTTCCTTTGGCAGACACTGGGAGCATTCTGCCACCCATCTGCCCCCTTGTAAATATTGCTCGAAGGCTTAATTATGCACACTCTCCCCAACGAATACACACGCACATTCTCAGTGAACTTTCCTTGGAAGCTGAAGCGCAGAATTAACATGAAATGCAGGGAGCTCATTCATTCAAATGTGCTTTATGTTGTGTTTCGCTTCTGCTTGTGTTTTGGTGACCTTTTGGCCCATTATGACATCCCTTTGGTCATATTTATAACCCGCAGGGTTTGTGTGATGAACTATGAACGCGCCTCATTCTCGTCATCAAGCAGTGTTGGTCACAACAGAAGGCCGAGGGCCTCTGAATAGCTGGAATCAATCATATGTCTCAATGAATCTTTAAGCAGATTTCGCTTTGAGGAAAATTAAACGTTGCAAGCTACTTTTATGATAATTTTAGCATAGATATGTGGTTTAGGTGTCAAAACTCTGATTATGAATATATGTTTCTGCTTTTGTATTTTACAGCAGATGATAAATGACCATGAAGATGACTCCCCAGACAGCTGCATCAAAAAGGTAGACTAATCAAATCTTTCTCTTTTTTATATCAGCCCTTTTGTCTCCTTCATCAATGTTTCCTTCCAACTGTGATATCTCCTTACGTAACATGCATTAGTGTCTTTATGAATGCAACATTTTTATTCAGCATTTTTTAGTAGTGAGCAATAAAGTATCTAATGGGCCTTCCTTATCATAAAGGACCTGCAATGATCCGCGATCTAGTAAGTCCTCTCTTTACTAATGAATGAGCTGTGACCGATACGTCTCATTGACCAGTCACTGACCACTTTATGAGGTGATGAATTTATTGAAGAGACAGCGCAGTTTGTTTTTACGGCAAGTGTCACAGGGTCAAAACACAACGGCTCGAGAGTTCATGTCCGTCTAATGGTCCATGAAAGAACAATGGCCACTGCAGAGGGCAAACCGAGGAGGAACTTTCTGGGAAATGCTGAAAGTATGCAGGCAAAGCTCCAACTTTAGTTAATGACAGGAGAGGGTGTTTAAACTGAAGGTTAAATGAAACGCAACAACATTAACTTACATGATAGAGATACTAAAACCTTTGTATTCTCTCCATCTTAACTGACTGATTAACCTTGCTCTGCTGTGAATACTCTTTTATCTTTTTCCTATTTTATAAGCATATACTTTAATGTACTTTCTTGTGATCTTTTTTGTGATGAATCAACACAAAGCAAATCGTGAAGTGGAAAAAATAATACATGGATGAAAATTATTTAACAAATAAAAACAATGTGGCTTCCGTTTGGCATCCTCAACTATGATACCCCTACATAAAATCCAGTGACACAACTGCTTTCAGAAATCGCCTCATTAGTAAATAGAGTCCACCTGTGTGTAATTTCATTTCAGTTTAAATCCAGCAGTTCCGTGACGGCCTTAGAGGTTTGTTAGGGAACATTAGTGAACAATCAGTATCATACAGATTTGTGAAGTAGTTTAAAGATTGAACAGATAGGTTTTAAAACAATATCCCAAGAGTCACAGAGCAAAACTGCAAACACACTAAGACATGGGTGTACACCTAAGCTGACAGGATGACCAACATTAACTTGAGCCAGGGCGAAAATAATTCACGGTAAGTATGGAAAAGCTGCAAATCTTCACCTCTGGTGGGGTAATCTGTCAACAGGAAAACTATTAGTCGTACACTCTATAAATCTGCCATAAGAAATCCCATTTATAAGATTTAGCAAAAGTGTGAAATATGGTGCCCTGGTAAAATTAGACCAGAGATGACCTACATGAAAATCGCTGTGTGTGGTGAAAAAAATCACACTGTTCATTACTCCAAGCTCTCCATGTTGAAACAGGATGGTGGCAGCATCATCCTGTGGGGACAAAGAAGCTTGTCTGAGTTGAGGGGGGAAATGAATGGTTAAATGCAAAGCAGTTCCTGGGAGAAAAGTTATTAGAGGCTGCAAAAGACTTGACAATGGAGAAGACATTTACCTTCCAACATTACAACTATCCTAAACATACAGTAAGGGCTACAATGGGATGGTTCAAATCGAAGCACATTCATGCGTTATAGTGGGATGACTCAGATTCCAGACCTAAATACAACTGAAAATGTGTGGCAGGACATGAAAATTATTGTGCACAGATGGTCTCAGCCTCCAAATGTCCATAGCTAGTAGAGTATCAGTTTAGGTGGGGCTGAATACAAATGTATGCTATGCTTTTCACATTTTTGTTTGCAAAAAATTTAAATTAATATTAAAAATACATGTATTCCCTCCTTCCGTTTCATTACCCTGCACGACTTCTGTTGGTGTATCACATAAAATCCCAGCAAAATACATTGAAGTGTGTAACTTAATTCTGATCCGATTTATATAAAAAATACATGCTGGATTATGTATCTGAGCAAAGCTTGCTCCATTTGACAACAGCACCAAAAGAAAGACGAAACACTGGTTCGGCTGTGTACAAGCCTTGCAAGCTAAGCATGTTAAACTCAGTCTCAGTCCTGCTGTAATTTATGGCTATGACCAATCTGACTTTTAGAAAAACAAAATCACTTAAATGTTATCATTTGCATTTCAGGTCAAGGGTCTTGCTGCTCCCTGTATAAACAGGGAGACCAGCATGTAAATCACTGACTGCTTGGCTGATGTGAAATCCTACATTAGTCAATGAGCTTATTTTAAGAGCTGACCGCAGCTGGTTTAGGCTGTTCGGAGCTCCCCACATCTTTGTACGATGTGGAAAAACCTACTTGGTTTTATAAACTACCTAACCACCTTCCACATGGATTTCCCGAAGAACACACATGGTCATTCAGTCAGCTGCATTGTCATTAGCATGGATAATTGTCACATAACAGTGGCATAAAGTTGCACTCTGCATGCTGTCTTTTACAGAAACACACACTTCCTGTACGCCTGCGTACCATAAGTAAAGACACACTGGCTACATCTCATTATGCAGAGTGTGAGTTGTGGTGGGCCCTTGACGGGAGGGTGGCAGACCACATGCTTGTTATGAATATGAATGAAATTATCCATGAGCAATTTCTTATGACATGACTCATTCATCCACACGCAGGCGCTCACAAACACGGGGCAAGGGCTGCCCACACACACAAAAAACACTGACTTCATCTCACTCCACTGTGTCGTTACCATAGCTTAGCTTGATTAAGGCACAACGTTAATTGAGTTGGGGCTTGCAAATAAACTGGTTCGTTGCTTAAAGGTGCATTGGTGTTATAATGTGTTATTCATTCTCATTTGTTGCTCTTTTTTGCATACGGCTCCCAATAATAGCTTAAACCCTTTTTTTTTTTTTCACCAGTCACAGCTGCATGTTGCTAGTCAATGGACAGCGTGTTACAGCGCAGTCTTACCTTTGACAAGAAATGTGGATTTTAAAACCACAAAACCTCACACCATGAGAACTTCTTACATCTCTTTATATAAGAAATTTATTAGTTCAGAAAATGATCTTTCTAACAATTTCTCTCCACCACCAGTGTGTTTTATTTCTTCTTTTTTTTTTTTTTTACAAAAGCATGGGCTGAGATCACTTTACAACCTGGCCACATGTTATATAGAAAGTAAAGGTTGTGTGTATTATTTAACAAATTATGTGGCTCATATTTCATTTATTATAGTTATTATAGTAGGAAGCCCCGACAAAGTCCCATTTAAAGTAACCAATACCTGGAGGACTTAATTTCATCACCCTAACAGCCAGCAATCGTATTTGTCCCGCACCTGAAGAGCCTTGCTGTGTCTGTTTGAAAGCGGAATAAAAGCAAATGTGAGGCAGCGTCTGAGATAAAGCACCAGATAAACTGGAGTAGAGATAATACCTCAGCTTCACGAGCCTCACTTACGAAAAGCTGCCCAGCAATGCCCTCGGAGCTAAGTGTGTGTGCGGGTATTCATTCTCTTTATGTGTGTATCGGTGAAATTTAAAGCCCTGGATTCATATCCTGGGCTTTCTGATCCTTTCTGGCTTAGGCACATGCAGAGTCAAGTTTTACGCATCTTCATGCCACACACAGTCAGAAAATGAAAAGGCCCTGTTATCTGAATCCTCTCTCTGTGTATTTCCTCCATCTTCTTCCACTTATTTCATCCCTGCTCGCTTTTCAGCAGACAGGATGGTGTTGTTGTTGCTGAAGATTGTTATCGGTGGCTATTAGTGATAGGATCAGGTATTGTTTGATTTAGTCTGGTTTGGCTATACAAAACAAGGCTATCTTTCTGTTTAGCTGTCTGGCCCCCGCTTATGTATATTTTTACACACACTCACAGGGCATTCACTTAAGGCTGTAGGTTATGCGTGATGTAGAAGCTGACAGGGAATCGGAGGCGCAAAGTTTCATTTAAGAATCCCTGGATTTAGAAATAGGAGTTAGGGCTACAGAGCAGGGTAAAAAGTGGACAGTGTATGCTCTGTGTGTGTGTGTGTGTGTGTGTGTGTGTGTTTGTCTGTGTGTGTGTTAATCCTCATCTTCAGAAGAGCGCTGCTGTCCACACCGACGTGTGTAAACACTCCGGCAGATCAGATGACAGATAATGACTTCCAGATAGACACCCTCCATTCAAGCAGCTGAGAAAAATCAATGAGCACTGATTGCTTTTTTCCCAAGACGATCATCTCTCACCCGAAGGCTACTATCTGTCTCTCTCTCTTTATATATCTACTTCTCTCACAATTTCTCAGTCTCTACCCTTCAAGACTCATTCATACAGCTCTCGATACCACTGAGATCAAATCAATTCATGCTGCTTTTCACTGGGGATTTACTGTGAATAGATAGAGCTAAATATCTCTTTGAAACGATCAAGTCCTGCTCCCTTTCTACCGCGCTCCTCTTCTGTGATTTGTCTGACTTAAAATGGACATGTTTTCTCCTTTCATTGATTCCATGTAGTCGTGTTTAAAGTAATGTTGCTTAACATTAGGCCTTTGACAGTATTCATGTGAACCACAGTGCATATTTGCTGTAAATCTGATAGTAATACCATTTGATATGATGTGGGTAGATATTAGACTATCTTGTAAAAGTGTTTATATCCCTTGGAAGCGTTAAAATCCTCTTATTAAAACCACAGACTTTAGTTTCAAATCGGTTGGCAACTTTGGGTTAATGTTCCTTGCCCAGGGGCTCATCGACATGTAACAACATTTGTAGCACATTCTTCTTCTAAGAAAAATACCTCAAGCTCCATAAGATTGGATGGAGACTGCCTCTGTACAATTATCAAATTTTGGCACAGATTTTCTATTGGGTTTAGATCTAAACCTTGACTGGGCCATTCTAGGACACAAACATGCTTTGATCTAAACCAGTGGTTGTCTACCGCGGTCCTCAGGGCCCACTATCCATCATGTTTTTTAGATATACCCCTTGCTCCAACACACCCGCTTCAAATGATTGCATTACGCCTCTGTATCCCATCAAGTGCTGCAGAAGCCTTTTAAGGACCGATGCGATTAAGTCGTATCTGGGGCAGAAGGGAAACACCTCAAACATACAAAACAGTGGCTCCTGTGGACCAGGGTTGGGAAGCACTGATCTAAACCATTCCATTGTAGCTGTTCAGAGACGTTCTGCTGGGAAATGAAGTTCCCAGTCTATAAGACTTTTATCCTCGAAACTCTGGCAGGTATTTTTTGCAGGAATGTCTTATCTTTATATCCGTCCATAATTCCATCATTTCTGGTCAGCTTCCCTGTCCCTGCTAAAGAAACGTAACCCCACAGCATGATCCTCCCACAACTAGGCAGATCAAGAAGTTTAATTTGGGTCTCAGCTGACCATAGCACCGTCTTCCACATTGTTGCTGAGTCCGCAACCTTTAAATGGTACTTCTTATGCCTTTCTTTCAACAACTTCTTCTTGGTAAACTCGTTAAGGTCTGTGGATTGCACGACCAATGGTTATTCTCCCACCTGAGCTGTTGGATCTTTGCAGCTTCTCCAATGGCACAATGAGTTACTTTGCCTGCTTCTGTGATTAATGTCCTCCTTTTTCATCCTGTTAGTTTAGGTTGACAGTCATGTCTTGGTAGGTTTTCAGTGGAGCTCTGATACACCTTCAAAGCTTTGGATATTTTTTGACATTTTATAACCTAACTTTGCTTTAAATTTGTTCACAACCTTTGAGCTGACCAGTGTGTGTGCTTCGGTTTACATGATGCTGTTTGCTCCTACACGTTCTCCAACAAATTTCTGAGGCTTTCACAGAAAATCTGCATTTATACTGAGATTAAATTACACACAGGTAGACTCTCTCTACTAGTAACATGACTGAAGCAGGCAGTTGATTGCACTGGATTATATTTTATTTAGGGATAAAGGGAGCTGATCATATTTGCATGCCACATTTTTTCAGATTTTAACTTGTAGAAAATGTATTACTTATGTTTTTACATAACATGAGATCTAAATAAAGTACTAAATAAAATACTGTTTTAACAGACTTAGAGCAAAATATATTTTTTTTCCAATTACAAATCAGTGTCATAGCCTCCAAACACATAAATGGTCCTGAATGTATGAGGGCTATTATGTGGACAGGGGGAAGCCCATGGGTCACAGAAGTGATCTAACGCTTCAGGCCATAGTTTACCTTCTGCCAGCAGCACCACACCCCTCCCTCCTGCATTTACCCTGTTTAAATAGGTCATGATTGATTGATAATTACAATAATTTGTTTGAAATGATTATCTGGATATTATAATCACTGCCACCCCAGTGTGTGCAGCAGGGGCAAGTCATTTTCAATAACGGTAAACCTCACGCATACCCCCTGGATACACACACCCACACAGAGAGAGAGAGAGACAGAGAGAGACATTTTATTATGATCTATTTTATATATATATATATATATATATATATATATATATATATATATATATATATATATATATATATATTGCTCCTCAAAACTGCTCATTTCTGCAATGCTGTTTTTAAGACGTAGGTTTAATGTTGAAACCTGCTGATCAGTTTGGAACCTTCTGGAGGAACAAAGAAAGTTCTCCACCTAATCACGTTTTTCTTCTGAGGACATTTGATCAAATGACAAAGAACATGGAAAATATACCCAATACCTCTCTAATTAGGAAATTGGAAAGACAAACAAACCAAATATATGTGATCTGAAAGTATCCAAACATCTTCTTGTCAGATGGTACGCTAACATGCTGGAGCTCCAATCATGCTGTCCTTTCCTTCCATCCAAAACAAAAGAAGGGTGGAACTATGTGTGTGCCGGTGGCTTCCGTGTGTGGAAGAGAGACGAAGGGGGGGGGGGGGGGGGGGGGGGTGGGGGGGGGGGGTGTAAGGAATAATATTTGTGGTTTTTGCTTCACCCCAAGATGACTTAATGATGAGATGGGTCTCTTTCTTCTGCTGGGCAGGGTTACATTTTAATGGCTCCTGAGTGACATGTTTTCATTTGCCCCCCTTTACCCAGTGCTACCATCACCGTCGCCCCACTGTTGCCCCCTTCCCCCCTCCAAAATATGCATCCTGTAAGGTCTGATGGCAGGGAAAAAGTGATGTGAAAGTTAAGGCAGAATAGGCAACTACCATATGAACAGATAAATGCCTTTTGGTATGCTAACTTTGGTATTTTTAACTCTGGATGTGACATTTTTCACGTAAGAGATATTTGAGAATCTTTAAAGTTCGTTTAGTATAGGTCCAGATTAGATGATCCCAGAGGCTGGCTCTTATGGTTTGTAGCTGAGACAAATCAAGCTTCTGTCATCTCAGAAAAACTCCTAGCACAAGAAACAGTTCAGATGACAGTATAGACTGTTGGTAAAAAAATAAGGATTCTTGTATCCAGCCTCTTTTAGCCAATAGGGTTGATCGGTGGCAGGTCACATGCTCCAAACAAAGTCAGGGCTGTTGAAGAGGAGGTGGGGAGTAGGAGGAGAGGTGAAGACAGAAAGAAATGGTCTTTTTTCTTTCTCTGTCTGTCTTGTCTGTGGGAACTATCCCAACTATGGTTTCTGCAGAATGCTGTCATTATGCCTTGTGAGCAGCTTTCACTCAAAGGCCTGCCCTGTGTTGGAAGTGTGTTCAGCCTTGTGTGTGTGAATGTGCTCTCTTGAGTGCCACTTTTAACTTGCATTGGGCACTTTTAACTTGTGTGCACATCCAGTGTGTGTGTGTGTGTGTATGTGTGTGTGTGTGTGTGTGGGCCCTTACTGACGCATCTCTGTTGTTATCGTCAATCAAAAACCAACGTCATGTTGCAGTGAAGCGCTGGGAGAGGAATTCAAGTGGGAACGAAAGAAAGAAAGAGTGGAACAGATAGAAAGCGACAGAGCGAGGGGGCGGAGGAGAAGCACGAGGTGATCAGAGGCACTTTCACATCAGCTGGCTCTCTGACCCCCATCTCCCTCTCGCTCTATCCTTTTCTTTCTTCCCTTCAGCCTTTCACTCCTTCTATCTTCTCTCATTCGCTCTCCCGTTCTTTGTCTCTAAATAATCTCTCTCTCAGTGGCCGTTCCCACCACATTCTGCGGGGTCACCCGACAAAAGAAGACGGGTTATAGTCTGACAGTCATGGGGGCTGTCATATGAGTTTCCTCACACGTATATGCACTCATTCACATTCAGCCATTTGTTTTCAGCTATCAGTATCAAGGTGTTCTGCCGTGGCTAAGGTATTGTTCTTTCAATTATATCTTAAACACTTCAACACATTTTTTTTTGTTGTAGTTGTAGCTGTTTATTTTTTATGCTGCAATATTTAATCTCTAGGAGCTCGGTCTGCAAAGAAATTAGAGGTTGAAGCAAAGAAAATGTGTCAATTTTAAATGTGTTTCATTTGTGAACAGGGTGTGTCATTTTCTTGATTGATTTACTCATCAATCAAATCAGTTGTCATGACACACCAGCAGAAACCCAAAAAGGCCACAGCAATTTGTGGATCTAAAGTCAGCAGTGTGCAGAATTCAACTTTTCATCACTTCAGCGTTCCCGGAAGGAGCTGTTGCAACAAAACCACAGAGTGTTCAACTCATTTCAGTTCAATTCAGTTCAGTTTTATTCAATATACAATTAAAATCAGTTGAACATCCTTCAGCTAATTTCAGTTTAGTTCAAAGAGAGTGCTTTCAGATCACTTCAGCTTAGTTCAGTTTAGTTCTGTTGAGTTAAATTCAGTTCAATTCAATATGTAATTCAAGTTAGTTCTGTTAGTTGGGTTTGTTTTAGAACAAATCTTTAGTTCAATTCAATTTAGTTCAATACATTCTTCAAGTCTGTTGCACTTAATTTTAGTCAATTGAGTTCCATTTAGCTCAGTTCACATCAACCTAATTCATTTCAGGTCAATTCACTACAATTCAGTGTAATCCAAATAATAACTGAGCTCAGTTCAATTCAGTCTGTTTCACTTCAATTTAATTCAGTTCCATTCCATCCAATTCAGTTTGATTGAATTCAGTTCAGTTAAAAATCTCCACTAAGTTCACATCAATGTAGTTTAATTCAGTTCAATTCACATCAGCTGAACTCTCAATTCAGTTCAGTTCAAGTGCTCAAGGCACTTCACAAAAAAAGTAACATTTATATCCAATTATATAGAATTAAAATTGGTCCAAATTCAATTCCATTCGTTTACAATACCATTCAATACCATAATCGGATTCAATCACATAATCAGATTCAGAGCTAATGAAATAAACCTAATCACACTATAGTCTGGTATGTAAAAGTAGCAGAGTAAAATTTAGTTAATCATGTGCTGAAAGGATTCCCGTTTTTGGGGAGTGGTGGCCTAGTAGTGGTTAGACCATTGCGCTTGTGTCCCAGGAGGTTCTGGGTTCAACTCTCACAGACTGCCACTCTGGGTCCCTGAGCAAGACCCTTAACCCCAGATCGTTCCTGGGGCGCCACACCGTGGCAGCCCACTGCTCCCCAAGGGGATGAGTTAAATGCAGAGAACAAATTTTATTGGAATGTACGCTGCAATGACAATAAATATGATTATTATTATTACCTAAAATTAAATCTATAGCTAAATTCTGTTGCTCTTCCATATCTTATAATCAAAGACAAGATCTTAAAGCTTTTCAAGGTCTTTGACTGTTGTGCTGAATTTGGTGTAAAATAAGTAAGTAAGTAAGTTTGCCATATGTAAAAACCTAAAGATGTTTATTTTGAATAATTTCAAAATTAGTTATTTGACATTCCTTTACCTCAACGGGCTATATTATCACATTGGGGAAAAAAAAAAAAAAATATATATATATATATATATATATATATATACACAACTGAATCCAGAATGGGTTCAGTTGCATGACATTTCATGCTGTTGCCAAAAAAATGTAGGCAACCAAAAAAGGAAGGTGGGGGTAAAGAGGCGTGTGGTCTTGCTCCTCACATATTTTCCAGAATATAAAGCTTTAATTGTCCATCAGAGCAACCAGCAGATTTTACACTTTGCATAATGATGATAACGTTCCAATCTCTCTCTCTCTGTAAGACCCTGTGCACACAGCATTCAGCATTTTTTTGGTTAAAATGGAAACGTTTTGGTGTGTTAATACTGTTTATGTATGCTACAACTTTGTGCTTTTTGTCTGAAAATGATGCATTTCGAAAACGAGCTCCAGAGTGGGAGGATCCAGAAACATCCTGGCCTCCATTGTCGCATACACAGGAAAAACATAATCTGCCTAAAAGGGGGAATCCCTGGCCCAAACCCAGTATGGCTGCAATCAGTAGAAAGTAAGCATGGAGTGGCAGTATTCACTTACTAGTGGCATGTCAGGAAAATTACACAATTTTTGCCTTTTTTTTTGTATCTTATACACAGATCTAGCAATTAGAACGTTGTCATTTGTTACCAGGAACTGAAAAACAATCCCGTTTTTACTGGATCCGTATCATGTACACAGGGCCTAAGATGCTTTCTCCTCTATTCTCCTGTCAATTCTGAATATTATTGCCGTTTTGTGACAAATTCAAGACATGTAAATAATTGTAAAGTTTATGCAACTCTTGTGTAATATAGTTCTACTTCATTCTGAAACTCCACTTTAGGGTTAGGGTTAGGGTTAAGTTGCTTTCTTGTTGCTGTTTTCATCTATCCACAAAAAAGATATAAAATGAAAACAGAAGAAATGAGGATGCTGTGAGTAGGGTCGGGTTTCTAAGGCAACATAATGTCCATAGTTAGACAGGCAAAAGATGGAGTCAACCCAAGGGTCGGTAAAGATGGAACCGCTCAGAGGGCAAGAGACAGCCGGGGGCAGGGGGATGGGGCAGCATGACAGGGAGGAATGCCAGAATGCCCAAGAGAGGCAAGAGCTGCCAGGCCAGTCACAGACACAGCCCGTCTGGGGAAGAGAGACAGAGAGTGGGGGGAAAGAGGCTGGCCCCGTCAACACAAGGTCATGTGAAAAAAAGGTCCCTGCTTTTCCAGCAACTCACCCTAAATCTGTCCATCCATCCGTCCATCCATCTATCCCTGTGTCCACACATGGCTTAATACTGATGATGTTTGGAAAAGAATAATAAAAGTTTCAAAAAGAATCTAAAAATAATATGAACGATAATGGCGTGAAGTAGTAGCGCTTAAGGAGAACGACTGGGATTCGGTAAGAGACCGTAAGAGTGTGTCTATGTGCAACAAGTCCTAGGGGAGCTTTTAGAGGCAGAGTGGTAAGTGAAGTATGCCGTGTGTTCAAGCTGATCTGGATGGCTGTCTTCATTCTGAAGACTGAGAGTCACAGCAAATGTTTGATTGGCCCCAGATTGGGCAGAAAACGACACCCAGCCAACCCAGATTGGTTGGGTGTCGCAAATATAACGTGTGACAATGTTCAAAAAGAAAATGTTTAAAAAGAACGAGAGTTCACTCTGTGATATCCATTGAATTCTTTTCAGTATATGAAATGTGATTAATCCACATTGTAGTCCTACCAAAAACAGCAGTGGTACCTGCATGTATATAGGCCAATAAACAACAATCTTCTCACCTATCTTTATATGGATATATAGCACCCTGCTGACCGATCCCTTGGAAAAAAATGTGATTTGCAGTGTGCATTGATATACTTCCTCTTTTCCACATTTATCATGTTACAATCACAAACGTCATTTATTTTAATGTGATAATGTGTAACATACCAACACAAAGTTGTAGATAAATATGAAGTGCAAGAAAAAATTTTCATGCTTGTCAATTGTTCTTTACAGATAAAAATCTGAAAAGTGTTTCATGCATTTATATTCAGTCAACTTTTTGTGGAAATACATTTGACTGCCATTAGTACAGCTCCAGCCCTTTAGGGGTATGTATCTACCTGTTTTGCACATCTACAGACTGTATAGTGAATTTTATTTATGGTATTAGAGCAAAGGGGAGCCACACTTTTCAAACACTGCATTTGTAGAAATTTCACGTATCGTTTTCTGTCCAGCTCACAATGATTTACTGAACAAAACCTAAACTAAGTACTTTGAATTTTGTGGCTACATAGCATGAATATTTTTTTTTGAAAACTTAGAGAAATAATGCCTCTCTTACCTTGGGTAAGTTATGTCTCTAAAAACAAAACTTGATCAGCTTTGAATGCTTGACTGAGGTCTTGTGATTGACCTGATATAATTACTGAAAATGTATTCGGTTAAATTTTTAGTCAAAACAACAGGCCATCTTATTCACAAAAGTCTGGAAAAGGAGATCATGGGGTCTTGAAATGTTTCATTTCTAGTCATATTTTTAAGTTACTTATCAAACTGAACGCCATCACAAGTGATAAGAGATAATTTAATGTTTTGCATACCTTTGCTCCTTCTTTTCGGTTTCATAAAGTTTTGCGCATTTTCCATCTGAATAACCCACCTTTAACTAAGTTCAGCAAAAAAAAAACAGGTTCTTATTCCACTCCATCCTTACTTTATCCTTTATCCTTACTTACTTCCTTCCCTCTCGCCTTCTTTTCATTCCTCAATCCTTCCTCCCAGTCTCAGCCGAAAACACTACGGTCTTTGACTCAGTCTTAATCTTCATTACGGGGCATTAGTCCACCGGGGAGGCCCTGTCTCGTCTCCCCGCAGCGCAGCCTGGCACTGTCCCACAAGGGACGTCCTGCCACGGCGCAGCACAGACACCCTGCCAACCCCTCATGCCTCCCACTGGCTTCACCTTGGTCGCCCCTTCGATCAAATGAACTGTTAAATAAAACGACGGGGCCTTAATCCACACGAAGGAGAGTGTGGGGGTGGTGGAGGTGGTAGAGTAGATGGTGAGGCTGGTCAGGAGAAACAATGGAGTCGGTCCTGTACGCCTTGATTTAAAGCAACCATCAATCATACTCACCATGAGATTTCACTTCCTTTCTTTGGTTTTTCCCCCCTTTTTTCAAGGATTCTATCATTAAGGACTAAGTGCGAGTGAATCAGGGTGACGGTAATCTTAGGCATGTGGCTCAGCACGCATATATGATCCGTGAGCATGGCCTAGTGTCAGATAAAGCATATTTCTTTTTAGGTATGAGGCTGGTATTTAAATAAAGAGCTAGTCTGGTGCTTCCCAAATGCAGAAATATGACCCATTATTTCTCTCCTATCTATCAATTGGAAGTAGACATACAGCTTCAAGCAAATAAAATAAAAAAAAGACTGATGTACTGTATCACCTCGTCGCTGAGCTTGCTAACAAGGACATCTCTGTGAATTAGATAATTAAAGAGGATAGCTAATTGAGTAAACAAGCGCTGGGGCCGTCACCCCTAATTAAGTGATTACAAGGAAGAGCACCCTCGGCCGGCACAGTGCTAATTAACGCGTCCACAAGTACACACAGGGACACGCGTGAGGACATGGGGAATTATCTGTTAGAGAAACAATGATTAGGCAGAGTGGGGGATCCCAGGAGAGGCCCAATATGCGAAAGCATCAAACACACACACACACACACAAATACACACACAAAGAGCATCATCCCAAGAGAGGTTTTCTGTGTCTTAGCGCTAATTCATACTGGATGATCCTTTTATTCAGCTAACAACGCTGAAACGTTCTTAAAGCAGTCACGGAGCGTGACCGACACGGCTGATGTTAACCCTTATGGCCGGTGCCTGGACACCAACTAGGCTGGGCAAAATGCTCAATTTAAATGCAATTACGCATGCTTTCTTTTTATTCCAGTGGTGATTACCGTCTGAAGCACCAGACTTTCACTGAAAAATTCAGTACCCAAACGCAATAATCCAATCAGAACCATGTATATATTTACATATTTTGTTGCGATTGTGGAGTCTGATTGTGAAGTCAACCCCACTTTAATCTCCGCTGTGACATTTCGGATCAAAATCCTCATATACAAGGATATTATCGCAAAGAGTGTTACCTTTAGGGAGAATTATCCAGAACATTAACCAGGGCGTGATTATTTTACCCCGACTCTCCCTGGGGAACAGAACAGACATGATTTATTCCAGTGTAAAATATATCTAGTCAAATATTTATGTTGATATTGATGGCTTTGCCCTGTGAGGAGAGGTTCAGTCATGAAGACGTGGAAGCTAGGCCTGAAACTAAATCAGACCTTTGCGGCCCAAAGTCAGCTTTAATTTTTACACTCACAAAAAAAGGGGATTACTACATGTTTTCATAACTTGCTTTTGATCAGCTGTTTTTTTTTTTTCTTCTTCTTCTTAATGCACCAGGTCAGATTTAATATTTTTTCGCGTGTACAGGATTTTCGCTGCGGAGCACAAAAGCAGATCAGCTTGGCTCAAAATCCTCTTACAATGAAGAGAGGGAGAGAGAGAAAAGAAATATATGCATTAATTAAAAACCGCTCCAGGGATGAAGTCTAATTATTTTTAGAGCAGAAAAGATTTTCCTAGCCAGTCGGGAAAACTGCGGTGTGGTGTTATCTGTGAACAACAAGGCCAGCCCTTGCTCCCCTGCCCGCACCATTGTGAGGCTGATTTAAGATCCCCAGCTAATGGGCATACCTGCCTGACAAACATGACTTCTTAGCAGGTGACTCCCGTCAAGTATGTCTGAAATAACAGGTAAATGAATTAGCAATAAAATGGACTTAGGGTTAACAGGCAGGGGTGCCCATTATTACAGCTCCTAATCACTAAAGAGATGCCATTCACTTGCCTTAAGAAGGCAGCATTTTTCACCGCTTGCTGGCCACAGGCCCCCTTGGAGCCACAGCACATTTCTAATGGAAGGTTCTCTGCTTGAGCTCCAACCTCCCGAAAGCCCCCGACCATTTCTTTCTTTCACTATCTTTTCTCTCCTCCACCCACAGCCCACTGCAACCCCCCTCACCACCTTGCCCTCCTCCCTTTCTCTCCTGTAAGATTATCAGTTTTGATTACCGCCGGCAACAGGCTCTTACCAGCAGTCGGAAGCGGCGTCTCACAGACCTGAAAGGCCCTCAGCAGGTTGCAAGAAGCTTTTGAAATTACGGGGCCGGGGCTCAGAGGGGAAAGTGCGCTGCTGCGCCAGTTCGCGGCCATTTAATCAACTCCTGACTTTTGATAGTCAAATAATGGCTAATTACAGTAGCACCTGCCCACCGGGTTAAAGACTGGAACCAATTTAATGAGAGAAAAGGGATGGAGAGAAAGAGACAAGAAAATGAAAGAAAGCTAGAGAATGTGAGGGCTATTATCCTCATGTCTTTCGGATTGGGGTGCAATGAATCAGTAAACCCTGGGATGCTCTTGTGTGCCACCACCTCTTCCTCACAATTAGGAGTTGTTTTTCCCTCTCATTCGGGGCACGATGATTGACGAGGGTGGCGTGGTGCAAGGTGTGAAGAATGTGAGGCTGGGAGAAGTGCGATTGACGGTGATTAATGGTTTGTATAACTATGGAAAAGCACAGAAATGTTGAAGGAAGCCTATCTGAGCTCTTTTTGTTTGGTTTTTGAAGTATGCTGATTTAACTTAGAAATACAAAAGTTTATAAAGAATGGCTTCATTTCTGTCAAATGTGTGCTTCTTTAGTGGTTTCTTGTGTTCGGTTGTAGTCTTACTGATCCCTGTATTTGCTTACCTTTTTCACTTGTTTTCTGCTGTTCTCTTTTGTGGTGATCATAATATTCTGTTTCTAATCTAGCAATTCTCCCTTATAGCTTCAATTCATGCTTCCCCACAGCTGAGGCTCATTCAGTTCATTAGACTCACATATCATTTTTCCCACTAAATATTCCAGACGATTTATATTCTATATATCCTGATTTGCCTTGGTTCTCCTTCTATGTAAATTTTTGGACTGTCATTTTTTTTTTTATATTGCACCACACTTTTCACGTGATTCTGCCTACCCCCTGCCTGTGTTTGGTACAATACCACTTTAACTTATGACAAGAGTGAATATTTTTTAAGCAAATCAAGAATTTTTTTTTCTTTTTTTTTTTTTTGTGAACAAAAGCCACATCTAACTGATGGCAACAAATTACTCCATCATCTCTCTGTCGCAGTTTGCTAGTCCATCTTTGTCTCGTTGTCTCTGTCTCCAGGGAGGCAGTGGGAGAGATAATGATAGAAGAAGGATGGGGCTATTAAAGGGACAAATTGATAGTTTGCTCACCTCATCCTCGTGGTAAAAGAAGATGTGCCTGACAGCGCCCCCCGAAATCTACATGCATATCACAGTTCAGGAAGATCAAAGCAAATTAAAAGTGACCTCTCTGTCAGTGCACTGATCTAAAACCAGCTGGCACCCATATCTATGCTGGTTGAACTGCGTGTTTGCCTCCCCAATCTCCCTCTTTCTTTTTTCTTCCTTTCCTTCTGGCCCTCCCTCTCTCTCTCTCTCTCTTCCGCTTTCCTTCTGACCAGCGACAACTTAGTCCTGGCACTCCATTGTTCTGGCACAAAAGCTATGTAAAGACACGACAGCGTTTACAAAGATACAATGGCACAGCTCAATTACTCAAACGTTGCTTTGTCCCATACTGGGGTACATGCGTTTGTAGGTGAAGCCGGCCGTGCTTGTGTGCCAGAAGGAGTCAGCGCACCCACGGTGAGCGCAAAGCCCCAGTAAGATATTAACCAAGCTGTGGCTGTGTCAGCAACGCTGCACTGTGTTTTTAGTCTTTCATGTTCCATTTATTTGACCTCTGACCTTCAAACACACAGCAGCCTCACTTCACACACTCCCCCCACCCTGGCATGCACACCTCTGCACCCTCACATACAAACACATCACACATGTGCAAACATTCACACCCCTTCATGTACACATCTTCAGGTACATACGGAGTAATCCAGGCCCTCCCTCTGACCCGTTCCTTTTTTTGAGCTATTACAAACCATATTTGCCCCATCCAATCAGTTTGATTAATCATGCGCCAGGCCACAGGCTTGCAATCAGATGACCAGAGCATTGTAGCCCTGTCCAAACCCACACACGTGCAGACACACACTCACACACACACACACTGGCGCTTGTGGGGAAGTATTTCCCCATAGACGTACTCAGTGTGACAGCACCATAAACTGGCCATTTATCAAAGTGTCCCCCCCAGTACATGCACGCTCAAAGGCACTCATTTACACATACATGCACACACACACACACACACACTTAGACACACATGTGCTTGAACAATAGAGCAACTGCTCTCACATTTCAAAAATGAGAGAGGAAACTTAGTATGTTAAAAGTTGCTTCCTCTAAGTGTGAGCTCCACGGTCACACAGTTTACAACCATGGACACTGATGGGTATTGGTCACTTAAAAGTTCATATTTTTCCAAATCTGTCCACCCATTTCATGACATAATCAAGTGAATACATCGTTTTTGCCTTTGTTTTACTATTATTTTCAGAAGCCCTGGAAATGGAACTTATGTGTTGGCAACAGGTCACCGGTGACCCATCTGAATGTATTTTTGACTTCAAAGCCATGTAGTTCCTACTGTATACTTCTATTTTAAGAACTCTTGTTTCAAGTTAGTCATTTAGGCTCTCCTCCTTTGATGGACACATCTTTTGATCAACTGTGTTGATCCACAGTTTCTCCAGAGTTAATGTTATTCACCATAGCTCATTTCTCAAAACCCTCCCTCCTGTTTCGAGGTACGTTGCTCAGACCAGTCAGTTTAGACGCTCATTGCGACATGTGGAGATTGTAGCCAGTGAAATTACCGTCACGTGGATGTATCGCTTGTGGGGCAGGACATTTAAAACTCCATAGCAACAGCATGCGTAAAGCTCATCTGATTGCTGCGCTCTTGGTGCATCCTTGTGTGCAAAAGTCAGCTTTTGGTGTAAGACGTACATGTTCACCAGGAAATATGTGTAAAGCTTCTGGGGTGACCCAAACAGCAACAGAAGAAGCGCTGAAGTGTACAGGATTTATTTTTCTGATTACTGATCAGAAAGGTTTTGGAGAACGCCTAGACATACCTACAGAAAAATAGGTCTAGAATAGTCCGTTTTTTATTATATTGCATTCAAATTTCAACCTGTCACACAATAGACTTGTCTCTTTTTGCTCCCTTATTTTTCAGCTAAAATCTCCTTGCATCAGCCTGCAGCTGCATGTCGAAGAAACAAAAAAACAAGATAAAAAAAACAGACAATTTGTCTTAGTTCCAACATTAATAACTAAAAACTGGTTAGAACACTATACTGGACTTCTTAGTTAGAAAAAAAGTGTTACCTTTACAGAGACACCAAGCTTTTGCCTCTACTCCAAAGGGTTCAAGAGCGGCATCTAATTTAATTTGGGTATATTTTTTTAGCCGTTTTTGGAATTTTGGGGTTACCAGCTAAGGGGTTAAACTTGACACCCTTCATCAAGTATGTTTGAGTCCCTTATTTTGAAGTAAGAAAGGAAAGATTCATTGAGTAGTCCTGCCGTGTTGACAGAGTCACCAAATGAGGATGTTTTTGGGCCGGCTGACAACATGGCGACAGAGGGACACATGACAATTATTTGTAATTACAGAATATCGCTGCAAGCTAACCTTTAGCACCTAATAATGCTGAAATAGGCATAAGACATCTAGTCTTTTAAAACACAAAGAATTGGAGTTTACTTTTTTTTCCCAAAATAAGTCCATTAAAGTCTCCTCGTCTTGTTTTTCTTTTGTCAGCCCAAGACTATCCAGGTCCTTGTTGTAATATATGTTAATATGTAAAATGTTTACTATACATTTTGCTTATCTAGTTATCCAAAGCACAGCGTAATCAAACTGATGGAGATGCAACATGAGTCAGAATTCACTAAAATCTCTTTCTAATACTAACATTTTCAATAAAAAAAGTTTTTTTATCTGAGACATTGCTATCAAGTCTTTCAGCCCTGCTTTTAATTGTCACTCTACTGTGTACCGCATGTATTCGTTTGTTTGTGTGTCAGTGAGTCTTTTGTCCTCCGATATTCTGGGGCTTGAATAATGCTGCTTTTCTCGACACGCCGCTCGATAGTTATAAAAAAGGAGATATTCATAGACACGTGGGGGGTCTCTCACTTTGGTATATCAGTTGAAGATTTAAAAGCCCCATTTTTCCTCCCTCTCCCATTTTCAGTCTTTCAACCTGTTCAGACAAAGTGGACGCAAAAAGCTTTCATTCAAAAATGCTATTGATTTTTATAGACATGAATATGTACTTTTTGTTCAGACCCTTTTTCATAGATTCCTCTTTCTGTATTCATAGTTGAGTTTTCTGTCAATAGCTGAGCACATAGCTATATACTTACATTTGGGAAATACAGCACGGTAGATTAATGTCTCTCCTCACAGTAAGAGCTGCACTCTGAGACGGCTACACCAGCCATGCAGGCGGGTTTGCAGCAGCTCACTGAAGCCTTTTTATGGCTGGCCTGTGTTCCAGAGGGCACTCTGTGTCAGTAATCAGGATATAGGGGTTATCCTGTATGACCTGTGTATTGAGCCTTCTAGTGCAGCCATTTCTAGTCTTAACTTGTGGTACGAGCACTGCTGAAAATTATGAAAGGCCTAGAACAGACTCAAATATCTCTTTAGATATTTTTTACTAAGCACTCAATGTCATACAATGTCCTGGAGCCCTGAAAGGATCTTTTGGGAATATTCATTTTGAAAGTTCATCTCTGAATACATGAAGTATATAGTGCCTTGCAGAACAGTGGACACCTCTTGAACCTTTTCCACATTTCTTTCACATTACAACCATGAAACTTAAAGCATTTTATTGGGATTTTATGTGATGGATCAAAACAAAGTTTTGCATAATTATGAAGTGAAATAAAAATGAAAATTTTATATTTGTTGCTACAAATGAAAATCTGAATCAGACTCAAATACTTTGTAGATCCACTCTTCAATGCAGCTTTAACACTTTGCAATGAAGGAGTCAGATTGCTACACACCATACCATCCACACAGGCTGATACTGCCAACACCATATTTCACCGTGGAGATGGGGTGTTCAGGATGATGTGCAGTGTTTTTTGTGTTTTATTTTTTCTGAAACACCACTTTCTTCCAAGTGTTTGCTGTGCCCCCTACGTGATTAGTGAAAACTGAATCCGTTTGCCAGTCATATCCTTTTCAGAGAAAACACACGCCTTTGTGTTTTGAAGAGGCTTCAAAGGTCGCCGGTTCGAAACTCAGCCTGTCACTCTGGCTCCCTGAGCAAGACCCTTGATCATGCATTGCTCCGCATGCGCCTCTCAGTATCGGCAGCACGATGTTCCCTAAGGGATGGGTTTAACGCAGAGACAAATGTCCCCTCCGTGAGACTATAAAGGGAAAAAATCTTTATTTATTTATTTGTACACAAACATTAGAAATGCAAAAAAAACTTTCCATTTTTTCCCAAAGAAATGTGGTAGTGCGCATAGGATCTGCTCTCCCTTTGGCCATGTCTCAGTAAATTTTCCGTTTTAAACTTCCCCACCACCCTCTCCCTTAGCTGGCTGCAGTGTTCCTCTGTCTTCTTGATGTTGTTTGCTCACCTACGTTGTCTTACAAACCGCTGAGGTCTTGACAACGACTGCAGTGATGCTGAGATGAAGCTGCACACAGGTGGAAACAACTAAACTGGGTTTGATTTTGGGATATCAGAGTGGAGCAGCCAGAATATAATTTTTTTTTTTTTACTGCAGTATTTTCTTTTTGGTTCACAATAATCCAACACTATTGTATACAATCCTAAAAAAATGAATTAAAGTTAGCAGCTGCTGTGCCATTAAAAGTATAAATTGTAAGAAGCTGCTGGAATGCTGTTGGGGAAAAAGGACTGTTTTCTGTGTCGTTTTTTTTAAGGTAGGGATCATTACAGATAAACGACTGACATCACTTTGATACACCAGTATCTCTGAATCTACAACTCTTACACCATCTCTTACACCACAGGCTGAAAAACTGTTTATTTTCTCTTGCTTCAAAAAGAGTGAACCTACTGACCTGTAATATTTTGTATATTTCAAAGGGTAATGTAACCCCTGACCTTGGTGCCACTGCAAGAGACTTTCCCAAAGTGTCCATCAGTGTCAGGAAGGCCAAGACAGCTGCCGAGACAGAGCGAGAGAGAGAAAGAGAAGAGAAATGGCAGTTGATTGTTTTTCAAAGGAATTAGCCCGACCTGACCCTCTTGAGCCAAGCCATCTTTTGAATGGCTGACACTTTATTTGTTTTGTCCCTATAACAACAGAATCTCCCCAGCACCGCTGCGCCCGCTCACCCTGGTATTGTCACAAACAACTAGACTCACTTTTCCTCTCCTTGTCTTTGCGGTGGGGAAAATAAAGCCCCGGGCCTTTTCACACAATCACAGGAGGCAGCGCTGCGGTGTGTGTGTGGTGTGATAAGACAAGACGATGGGAGACAGATATGGGAAGGGCCGTGGTGGTCACGCTCTCACACATATGGACGCATACCCACACAGACCTTCCAGTCTACCTAGAAAGCAGAGCAGTTGAAGATATTTATGATTAATGTTAGGATATTTGATGGAGTCAGCAGCGGGGAGAGATGAATGTGTCATACGCCTTATTTTTTGTTACAGTTTGTGTCCCTTGAGTGTGCCTGCCGTGGTATCACTTAACTGTCCGGCTGTGTGCAGGCGCCCCCTGTTGCTTATTTCTCCGCACAGGGTGCAAACACAATGGAAGTTACACAAGAGGAAGCAGGGGCAGGAGATGCACGTACCCTCACCTGATTGTGCGTAGCAACAACCATGCTGTCGTACTCACACTACAGATTTTACATTGATCAGGTTATTCACAGTAAATAATCTTTAGACCAAGATGAGGTCGGAAAGCAGTAAAACGCTCTTAGCTGGTGTGATCTCATAATAGCTCCCCACATCATTTCCCTGTGTTTTCACAGCACACACGTACACATAATACTCACCCATCAATCCCGGCATGACCCCGTTTCAAATTCATTAACAAGACTTCAGAACTTGCAGACACAGCAATCACCCCAAGCAAAATAAATTCTGGTGCCAGAGGATAGAGAGAGAGCGAGATAGTGTGTGCGTGTGTGTGTGTGTGCGTGTGTGTGTGTGTGTGTGTGTGGCAGTTGTAGTAGTGCTGTGCCTTTCGCTGCAGAGAGGAGCGATGAATCTGTTTGGACAACTGCTGAATGTTTTGGTTCCCCCACGGTGGCTTGGAAAGCCATGCAGTCGTTGTATCTTTTACAAATTAGCCAGTGTTGTCTACCAAGCACTTTCCCTTATCCCCGGCCTAAGCCCACGCCTGCCCAGTGCGGGAGAACCCTGGGTGGGTTTAGGGAAGCCGGGGAAGTCACTAGAATGGAGCAGAGAATGGAAATAAAGAAGCAAGACTATAAATGCAAGAATATCTGAGAGCCTTTATTCCTGATCAAGGAGCTACGGCCCAGTGCTGAACTCCACTTTACTGTCGTTCCACAGATTGTGACATGACGGCCAACAAGAATCTAAAGCACATATAGTTAAGCCCAAAGTCATTCATACCCAGGATTGTGATGTAATGTCTTAATTTGACATGTTTCTTTTTGACTGGGATGTAATATTAAGATATTGGAGGGGCTCAGCCGGATACCCGACTTGAATCTGACTCACAAAGATTAGCGTGACAGTGAGGAGGCCTCACAACTTTAGACTTGGAGCTCATCATCAGAGGTAAATTCTCAAAATACCATTGATAAGCTGCAAAAAGCTGATCAGAAAGTATGAGAGCAATTGCATTGCTGTATAGATAAAATTTATTTAACTTATTAATGAAAAGTGTATAAATCATTTTGCACATGCCATTCTTTCTCAAAATGTAAATTAAAACAGATGCATTTTATTTCATCCAACACTGATGCTCCTTTTTTTTCTTCTTCTTTTGAGTGATGTCATTCACATTTTCCCTCAGAAAAAAAGCTGATGTTTGGATGAAAATTATTTTATTTTATCAAGAAATAATTTGTACATGATCAGCAGTTGCATCACAGTCAATTAGGAAAGAAATCTACCATACCATCTGCCTCCAAGTAATTAAGAAATTAATACGTTCAAAGAGATTGAGGCTGTTGTGCAAGCAATGCATCAGGATTAGCATTTTTCAGGGCCTTTTCTGTGGACTCTGTTCAAACATTTGGTACCGACAAGAGAACATCCTAGGAATGAAGATGGTAACCATCATACTCTTTTAATGAATATTAGTCTGAAGATAGGCCCATAATAGGTTTTCTGATCAGAATTTAACATTTCCTTTTAACTGCAAGTAAATAAGTAAGGTAACCCAATCAAATGACGGACAACAGCTTTTAAACCTTTTAAAATAGTGCCATAGTATTCGGAGCTTTAAAAGAAGCATACACATTAATTATGTCCCCATAATCCAAAACAGACATATAGCATCAATTGGCCTCTTTTTGGACATAAAACACAATCAGGATTAATAAAAAAAAAAAAAAAACTCTAATCCAGTTTAAGTTGTTTCACTAACGTTCAACTTAAACATAATTATTCTGCAAATTTGCAAGTCTTGTTAAATTACAGTTTGAATTATAACAAGTTATTCTACTTCACATGGTTACTTAATTATAAACGTCTCCTTACAGAAGTTACAAAAAAAGACCCTGTTTGACACAAAGGGACCACAGATGATACTGGTTAGATTTGGAGTCAAGTCTTTTCCATCTGCTGTCACTTTTATATGTCCATCTGTGTCTGGTTAGGAGCGCCTTTAAAGGCTACAGTAGGCTAAGGTGAGAGATATTTGATGAAGAAGGTCAAAGCTAGTCATGTGACGAGTGGGGCTGCTGCACAAAGAGATGTTTTTACTGCAGATTTATGATGTAAAAGCACTTGAGCCGAGGAAGCGATGGAAGATGATCCAGGTGTGAGTCAAATAGTCTAATACAGGGGGTGTCAAACTCACGGGCCGGTGTCCTGCGTGTTTTAGATCTGTCCCTGCTCCAACACGTGATTCAAATGACTGATTTACATCCTCAGTATGGCATCAAAGTCTACTCATTAAGTGTAGTTGTGTTGAACCATGACAACACGTGAAACATGCAGGACACTGGTCCTTTAGGACTGACTTAGACACCACTGGTCTAATAGGTAGAGTTGTGCAGAAATGAACTGTGTATTTCTAACGAATTATACAACTTACTGCCTGTATGCCTCCCCTCTGAAATCGTACGCATGTTCTTCATCAAAGCAGCGTGATCGTCTGGCCTGAATATAAAATCGACTAACCCTAAAAAGTTTCCATCAGGAAAAAAGAAAGCACACAAGAAATGTAATAACATAACCATCAAATCTTTTATTTTCTGAACCTGGATAGAACTAGCATTTGTTTAAATGTATGTCACTTTCAGTTTCTGGGAATTTATTTTCTTGCTTTTTTTATGAATGCCGCCTCTCGTCCCGATGCGGCACGTCATATGGAGTTAGGTGGTCCAGGGTTGAGGAGGAAATCCTCTAGGCTGAGTTGAGTCGCCGCTCAACAGTTTCCCCATTGTTCACTGTCTCATGTGCCCCCTTAAATCCCCCCTCCCAAAAAAGTGAAGAACCCATCAGGCAGGCACTCAGTTAATCTCACAGTGTGCTACAGACAGCAGAAAGAAACAGAAAGGTGTATATCTTGGAGAACTCTTGGAACAAAATCTGGACAAAAGATGTTAATTTCAGGTATAAATTAACATCTAAATTAATAACAGCAGCTGTGTTTCTGTAACTATCCAGTTTTACTGTGATCTGGGAAGAAATCAAAAAGAAATGTATCATTGCCACAATGTAAAAAACAGAGATTTTTGGTATGAAAATGTGCTTAAAGAACAATTGTTAAATATGTATACCACCTTATATTACTTATATACAGGGAGTCTAACAAGCAGATATTACCATATTTTTTGGACTATAAGTCACTCCGGAATATAAATCGCATAAGTCAAAAAAGATGCATCTTAAACAGAAAATTAACATATATAAGTCGCACCGGACTATAAGTCGCATTTATTTAAAAATTAATTTCACACAATCCAAGATAAAAAAACAAGCTGACATTTAATCAGTTGGCTGAATAATATGGAGGAAACCTGGGAGGTTGAATGGGTACATTAGCATAAGAAGCCACCAATTCCAACCTGGAAAGTTCTCGTCAGCGCATTTCAGCTTAACGGGCCATTGCACTGAAAGTTGGGAAAATTACGCTGAAGTTAGACCGTGAGCGTAACGGTGCTACGTGCTAAGCTAACAGTAAGACACAAATGTTTCAGAGCGACATAAAGCTCACGTGCATCAGAGATGTTGTAAACCACCTGGACAACAGACCTGTAAGCTAGCGCTAGCTGTTATTAGCTACACGGAAATCCCAATAACAGGATTCTGTCGTGGTCTGGGCCTTTCAACCTGCACCACGCAACACTCCGCTGCATGAATGCATACTGAAACGGAAACAACATAATCAACATATGTTAAGTCTTTGTTTGTCACGATTTGGGTTTTGTCTTGGTTTATGTTATCAGATTTATTAGTTAAGTTTCTGCTTTTGGGGTCTTGTTTGGTTTTGTTTTAGACATGTTGTTCTGTTTAGGTTACCTGTTTTCCACCTGTCACTTTATCAGTTCTGTTTGGTCTCCCCTCAGCAATCTGTCAGCTTTCTTGCCTTGATTAGATCCACCTGCTCACTTATAATTAGTCTTCACTCCTGTTCACCTGTTCACTCCCCTATATAGTCCTGCCACAAACCTCTGCAATCTGCCAGATCATTAACGAGCCACGGTGAGTTTAGTTCCAGCATTCTTTATTCTGATTGACCTGTTGACGATAACCCGAGAGCCTTTTTGATTCTGAGCCAGCCTGTTCCCTGATCTGTTTTTCCTGCCCTGTCTGACTGATTTACCGGTTTACCGACTAGTTTCTGTCCTATGGTTATCCGAGCTTGCTTTGCCCTGTCTGTACCTCTGCCTATTTTTGACTGCTTTTTGTGTACCGGATTTTGGACTGCCCTTTTGACTATTGAGCCCGCCTGTTCCTGTTTTCATTATTAAAATCCTGTTTTTTGCCTTAACCTCACTTGTTGGGTTTGAATACTGGGTTTGCCTGATTCACGATCATAACAGAATGATCTGGCCCACTAAAACCTATCGCCCAACAAGTTTTTAGAGGTTTTTTTTTTCCCCTCCACACGCTATGGCTTGGGAGGGTTCCAGATTGGCGTTCTGTCCCCCTGGTGTCGGTCCCAGACGCCATCTCTCCAGCAGCCGCAGCAGCAGTAACCCGCTGCCTGCTCCGAGTTTACGATTGGGAGGGCTCTTTGTCACAAATTCAGATTCAACTCAGAATAGAAGGGATCACTCACCCAGCGACACCGCTGTCGGCTCTGCCCATGGGTTTTATCCAGAACCAACTTTGTTTATGGAGGTCGAAGCGGAGGTGGTGCGGGATCTTCGCCCGGATCTTTTTTTCTCTCTCCCTCCAGAGGAGGAGATGCAGGGAACGCTGTGGGCTCCGCCGATCCCGGCTCTACCGACAGGATCAAACCTCCAGCAAGTCCTGCCGTCCCGCCGTCGGAGGAGGGGACGGAAACCTGTGGGTCGCTCCTTCACCCGTTCTGTTCGGCCGACAGGCGAGTCAGTACCGCGCCCGTCCGTTGCCACTTCCTGCCCAGTGGATCGGAGTCCGGTGCTTCCCAGAGCTGAGCAGCCCACAGCGCCTCCTGTTGGCGCCCGTGATGCTGAGGATCTGGCGCTGGAGGACCAGTTAAGAGCTTTTGCCCCTATTATTAAGGACCTTAGGGAGGCTCTTTTCTGCCGGTATTCAGAGGAGCTGGAGGCAAAATTAAAGGAGGTCGAGGGGCACTATAGAGCAGCTCTCCAGGGTTTCTATAGTGGACTCAATCCTGTCCCCAAGGGTCCAGCCGACGCCCCGGCACCTGCACCTGTCCCAGAGGACCCGCCTCCTACCTCAGCTCCAGTGCCGGCCTCCGGCAGCTATAAGGCAGCACTGTCTGCGCAGCCGGCCCAAGACGCTGCAACCCCGGAGGCTCCGCAGCCGGCCCAAGACGCTGCAACCCCGGAGGCTCCGCAGCCGGCCCGAGACGCTGCAACCCCGGAGGCCCCGCAGCCGGTCCGAGACGCTGCAACCCCGGAGGGTCCGCAGCCGGCCCGAGACGCTGCAACCCAGGAGGGTCCGCAGCCGGCCCGAGACGCTGCAACCCAGGAGGGTCCGCAGCCGGCCCGAGACGCTGCAACCCAGGGGGGTCCGCCGCCGGCCCGCGACGTGGGAACCCAGGAGGGTCCGCCGCCGGTCTGGGACGTGGGAACCCAGGAGGGTCCGCCGCCAGTCTGCGACGTGGGAACCCAGGAGGGTCCGCCGCCAGTCTGCGACGTGGGAACCCAGGAGGGTCCGCCGCCAGTCTGCGACGTGGGAACCCAGGAGGGTCCGCCGCCAGTCTGCGACGTGGGAACCCAGGAGGGTCCGCCGCCAGTATGCGACGTGGGAACCCAGGAGGGTCTACCACAGGCCCACGATGAGGGGGTTCAGACGAGCCCTCTTTCAGGCCGCAACTCGGGGGCTCATCGGGACACTGGGCGCCGTGGCCCTCGCCCAGACGACAAGCGGCGCCGTGGCCCTCGCCCAGACGACAAGCGGCGCCGTGGCCCTCGCCCAGACGACAAGCGGCGCCGTGGCCCTCGCCCAGACGACAAGCGGCGTCGTGGTCCTCGCCCGAACGACAAGCTCCGTCGGGGGCCTCGCCGAGAAGACAAGCACCCAGAGCCCCATGGAGACTTAGAGGCCCCTGGACCTCTTCGGAAGCTCTTACCCCCTCATCTTTGGCTTGACAGCCAATTTCCCAAGTGGCTGACCAAACTGTCTTTGTCGGAGGTTCTGGAAGGGTTATTGATGAGGTTCTGGGTGTTAAAGGGTCTGGGAGCATCTGAAGTCTGTAGTCCGGGGCCTCCTGAACCTGAAGCCTGTAGCCCGGGGTCTGAACCTGTAGCCTGTAGCCAGGCCCCGTCTGAACCTGTAGCCTGTAGCCAGGTCCCGTCTGAACCTGTAGCCTGTAGCCAGGCCCCGTCTGAACCTGTAGCCTGTAGCCAGGCCCCGTCTGAACCTGTAGCCTGTAGCCAGGCCCCGTCTGAACCTGTAGCCTGTAGCCAGGCCCTGTCTGAACCTGTAGCCTGTAGCCAGGCCCTGTCTGAACCTGTAGCCTGTAGCCAGGTCCCGTCTGAACCTGTAGCCTGTAGCCAGGGGCCGTCTGAACCTGAAGCCAGTAGCCAGGGGCCGTCTGAACCTGAAGCCAGTAGCCAGGGGCCGACTGAACCTGAAGCCAGTAGCCAGGGGCCGACTGAACCTGAACTCTGTAGCCAGGCTCCTCCTGAACTCTGTAGCCAGGCTCCTCCTGAACTCTGTAGCCAGGCTCCTCCTGAACTCTGTAGCCAGACACCTCCTGAACTCTGTAGCCAGGCTCCTCCTGAACTCTGTAGCCAGGCTCCTCCTGAACTCTGTAGCCAAGCGCCTCCTGAACTCTGTAGCCAGGCGCCTCCTGAACTCTGTAGCCAGACGCCTCCTGAATTCTTTAACCAGGCCTCTCTTCTAGCTCTTAGTCCGGCGTTGTCTCCAGCCTTTAGTCCGGCGGCAGGTTCTGTTCTTTCTCTCTCCAGACGTCGGTTCCTGAGGGTCCGGTTCTACCGACGGTCCCCGAGGTTGCTGCTCGGCCGCCGGCCTATGAGAGACCTGCTCCGCCACCGGCCGCCGGACATCGTTGCTAACCGGGGCCGTCCTTCAGGACACCCGCCGGATTACCTGTCTCACAGAGGTCGTCCGCCGGAGAACCTGACACGCCTAGGACGTCCGCCGGAGAACCTGACACGCCTAGGACGTCCGCCGGAGAACCTGACACGCCGAGGACGTCCGCCGGAGAACCTGACACGCCGAGGACGTCCGCCGGAGAACCTGACACGCCGAGACCGTCCTTCGGGACGTCCGCCGGAGAACCTGACACGCCGAGACCGTCCTTCGGGACATCCGCCGGACAACCTGACACGCCGAGGCCGTCCTTCGGGACGTCCGCCGAACAACCTGACACACCGAGGCCGTCCTTCGGGACGTCCGCCGGACAACCTGACTCGTCGGGGCCGTCCTCCTGGACGACCGCCTGAGAACCTGACTCGTCGGGGCCGTCCTCCTGGACGACCGCCTGAGAACCTGACTCGTCGGGGCCGTCCTCCTGGACGACCGCCTGAGAACCTGACTCGTCGGGGCCGTCCTCCTGGACGCCCGCCTGAGAACTTGACTCGTCTTGTTTTGTTTGAGTTTTTATTTGGACATTTATTTGATTCTAGCCCTCCGTCCTGTACCTCCCTCCACCCACCCGAGCTAGTCTGTTTTGTTTCTGAGGCCGTCTGGAATCCGGCCTTGAGGAGGGGGTTCTGTCACGATTTGGGTTTTGTCTTGGTTTATGTTATCAGATTTATTAGTTAAGTTTCTGCTTTTGGGGTCTTGTTTGGTTTTGTTTTAGACATGTTGTTCTGTTTAGGTTACCTGTTTTCCACCTGTCACTTTATCAGTTCTGTTTGGTCTCCCCTCAGCAATCTGTCAGCTTTCTTGCCTTGATTAGATCCACCTGCTCACTTATAATTAGTCTTCACTCCTGTTCACCTGTTCACTCCCCTATATAGTCCTGCCACAAACCTCTGCAATCTGCCAGATCATTAACGAGCCACGGTGAGTTTAGTTCCAGCATTCTTTATTCTGATTGACCTGTTGACGATAACCCGAGAGCCTTTTTGATTCTGAGCCAGCCTGTTCCCTGATCTGTTTTTCCTGCCCTGTCTGACTGATTTACCGGTTTACCGACTAGTTTCTGTCCTATGGTTATCCGAGCTTGCTTTGCCCTGTCTGTACCTCTGCCTATTTTTGACTGCTTTTTGTGTACCGGATTTTGGACTGCCCTTTTGACTATTGAGCCCGCCTGTTCCTGTTTTCATTATTAAAATCCTGTTTTTTGCCTTAACCTCACTTGTTGGGTTTGAATACTGGGTTTGCCTGATTCACGATCATAACATTGTTGTCTATAAGTTAATGTTTCAATTAATTTTTAAGTGGTGCAGACTAGTTTTCTCAAGCCTAGAGAGCCCTCTTGTGGCTATAGACGGTAACATTTACAGGTTCGTGTTGGTCAATATGAATTGCCACTTAAAATTGCTATACAAGTCGCAGCTGACTATAAGTTGCAGGATCGGCCAAACTATGAAGAAAGCGTGACTTGTAGTCCGAAAAACACGGTAGATAGTTTATTAACCAGGCTGAAGGCTTTGTTAGCTAGCCTGCACTGCTGCTTAAAACACATTCCAGTGCAGTCTCTTACTCTGTCTTCTGTACTTTGAAAAACGTTACCTTGATAACAGTAAAAAGCACAGTTGCCACGACACGATTTTCGAAACAGCTGTCTCGTTGAAACCAGCAGGTGGATAGGTGGAGTAACTATGCGCCTCGTTAACTACAGTAACTATGCTCCAGTCCTTCAGACATCTACCATGCTGGCACTTTTGGATGCATCACCAACACACCTGAATCAAATGAATGGCTTGTTCCGCGATTTGATTCATTTGATTTGATGCATTGGGAGATGCATCAATGAGGTGCAGGATAGTAGCTCTAAAAGACTGGAGTTGGGCAGCCATATTTTAAAAGGAGTTTTGGAAAAGGAATCTTGTGAAAGAAACTTTTTGTGGTTATAAAACCAGGACTTTTTGAGATCACTGAATGCCTCGACACAAGTAATCAGCCTTTGCTCTGTTGTATTTTTGCTGCTATATTTCAATGTTTGTTAATGCTTGGAGCCGGTCTAAATTAAGAGCTCTAAGCTCTGCTGAATTTACACAACAACCTGTTTTTATTTTGGATCAGTTTTGTTTATGTTCAGGCGATATCATTCAAAGTGAGTAACCCATTATGATGTAGAGCCAGCTACATTCCCTGTCACTGTTGAGCAATGCATCGATACATCCATCCAGCCATTGTCTATCGCTTATTCTTGCAGAGTTGTCGGGGGCTGGTGCCTTTCTCCAGCATTCATTGAGCAACTGGAGGGTACACCCTGTACGGCCCCCAGTCCATCATAGGGTGACACAAGAAACAGCCATGCACGCACACACTCTCACATCTGAGGGCGCTTTAATGAGACCAATTGACCAAACAGTTATAATTACGGACTCTGGGGAGAAGCACCAAGAGAGAACCCCAACATTCACTGGGGAAACCATGCAAACTCCTTGCAGAAAGACCAAGGCTGGGATTCAAACCCAAGACCTTCTTGTTTCAAGGCAGCAGTGCTATTAACTGCACCCCCCTTGCCGCCCCAACGCAGATATAAAGCTTTCACTCAACCCACCTCTCTCTGTTCTCACTTTAGACATCTTAAAAACTGTAGAGAGTGTTTTTGGAGGTCTCACTTTAGTTTCTCAAATAAATGTCCTGCATGTGTACAGTGTTAAAACAGTGCTGCATTTGACTGTGCTGAACCAAAAGGTCTATACTAACATTTTTGGGTAAAAATATATGGATCTTTACACCCCTAAAGAATACGCCATATGAATTTTTTACAATCATACATGAGCCTCACTAACTCACCAACTCAAGCTCTCTGTAATTGTAACCAGCAGCTACATAAAACTTACATAAACCAGAAGCAGAATTCTGTCTGCTCCGTGTTTTTTTTTCCCACTTTTATGTTAAACAGTCATGATGAGTGGTCGTCAGCTCCCTCCTTTAACAAAAAACTAACTCTGCCCTTCTGACTGTCTTTTTGCACTGAAAGCGATCCAAACAAACATCTGCCAGCTTTCCATTGTTCTGAAATTGTCGAAGTGGCACAAGCTTGGATTTATTCTTTTTTTTTTACCTTAAATTATTGATAAAGCTCTCTGTAGAACTTGTTCCAATAATGGACAGGTTTTTTTTGTTTTGCTTTTTACAAGTTAAAGTTTGAGTGTAAGAAAAAGACATATGTGGCAGCAAGTACAAAGGAGAAAATATGTAACAAGCTTCATACCAGGTGAGAAGTGAAGGAAGTACTTTTCAAAGGGCTTTCCTGGGTCACTGAGTGACCAGCAAACATATTAGTGACCCTGGGTTGTCAAGGACTGCACACAAAAAATGCACACCCTTACATAGACATAATACAACGTTTCTTTATGCAGCACAAATACATGCATACAAATGCACACACACTCAGAGCAAGACACCGGAGGGGGAATGTTCTCTCACGGCGGTGGTGCTAGTAATTGAATCAAGCCAAAACCGAACTTTGTTCAACTCTCCCGCCTCCTACTCTACACACACCACCCCTTGTTTCGTTTCCCCGACTGCCCTTCCCGCTCCAGCCTTAAAAAGGTAAGCCTTGTGGCTGATGGAAAGCAGATGTGGACTGAGCCCTGCACGGTAAAGGTGCAGAGTCAGGCCCCCACATCCACCCTTGGCCAGGAATATATCTTCATTGAGAATGAGAGGGGTGTCCACTTACATCTGCTACAGCTCATCAAATCACACTCATCTGTGCGCAAAGGAGAGTAAAAGGGTTAGCGTTAACGAGTATATATATGTGTGTGTGTCTGTGTCTGCGTACGTGTATGTGTGTGGACCCCTGGGATGTGACTGACACCCATCCCTATCACTATACCCTGACAGCTCCGCACGTCTGGCTCCAATATCCCCCCACTGTTTCTGCGGAAACACCATCCCATGCAACCACTGCATAGTGATACTTGTTAGCGTTCGCCCGTCTGTCCACATGTGCGTGTATGTGTGTGTCATTGCCAAATATTTCAGCAGGAAAACTGGCTCACACAAAGATAATAATGACAGTACAGGCAAATATATCTGTCGTTTTTTATGCAAAAACAGGACATTAAAAGAAAAAAACATGTCTTGTAAACGTGTCTTTAAACAAAACGACTGAGTTAATTTTGCTGAAAAGCACAGAAAATAAGGGAAAAGAGCAAATTTAAGGTGTTATCTAAGTGGGGGATAAAGTGAAACAACCTAAATAATACTGTCAAATGTTCATATGTACTTTCATTTAATAAAATAAGGGAACTGCATTTTATACGCTGCATAGAATGCACACTTTCCGCCACCAATTAAAAATAACATCCCCTCCTCTGCCCTACATGTGGGTACTCAACAGCACTTTGTCCCAATTACGCTTTTTACCAGGCATTTTCTATTTTAGATTGTCATACTATAGCTATATAATTATGGTTTAAAACACTATATGTTAAGTTTAAATCTGGCTTGTCTTGTGAAAACCAAGATCTTACAGAGCTGTAATTCTCTCCAGCTGTGGTGTAAAACTTGCGGAGGGGTTTGAGGATCTGGTGCAACGACTAGAATAGTTTTTAATACTTTGCTCTGTGTGGCATACTTTAAGATTTCTAATACTAAGGTTGCTCCTTTAGATAGAATACACCTTGCAGAACGAGATAGATGTTTAAAATAGTTTGAAAATGCTCTGGTTTGTGGTACAATAGTTCAAAAAGCCTTACCATCCAGTTTTGTTTAGATCTGAAATGTGTTGTTCTCTTTTACTAACTAGCAATCTGTTACCTTTATTTCTTCCTACTGATTGTTTCGTTTAATGAAAAGGAATTTGATATAGTGGTGTAGCGATATTTTGCGGAAAGAGATCCTGCGATATCAAACTGCCACAATATTTGTTGTCATAGCGAAGCGTATCTTCCAAAGCGCTGTCCAGTGGCTATCAGCAGGACTTTGCGTGGTAAATTAAATGTAAGCGCTTAGTATGATCCCCAAATTTAAGGAGTGTGCTTCAAGTTTGTTACATGTTGTGTCAATTTTTGAGACACTTCATTTTTAAGGAGGAAAGGAAGGAGTTCTTGACTTGCCCGGTTTTATTAGGAAAGTTCCAGAAACCCCCTGTCACATTTAAATAATTTATGCAGCAGCGTTTTGAATATCAGGTAGAAAAACAAAGATTCATTAATTATTAGAGATACACTGCTAAAGTGAAGGGTTATTTCAGAGTTTTCCCTAGTCTGGGCTGCATGTGATCATCTTCAGTTTAAAATCTACAAAAAACTTTAGAGTGATGAAACCTGGGCTGGGCAATTCTTCACCGAACAGAAATTCTTAAAAACGAAATTTCTGACTGAGGAAACCCTTATTCTATTCAAGTAAACACAAAAATAGGGATGCTAAATGCTTAAATCTTGTCGGTTCACTGCTGTGAAACCAGTGTTGTGTAACTACTCGTCTCTTGGGTTAAATGTATTGTTACACTCTGAAGTGTTCCTATTGCTTCTTTTCACTTTGTTAGTCCAGTTTTTGCTTCTTCCAATCCACACCATCTCAGCAAAACAACACGATCTCTGGCACTTTCCCTTCCTTTGACCATTCTCTTGCCTTTGGTTCTCCCTCGAGGAGTTTGTTACTTGCTGTATGCAGAAAAAGGAAAGGAGAGCAGAGCGCACTGCTACCTGTCAAACTCATCAGTTTGTTAGGCACCAGGGAAAGAAAAGTGATGCGGGGAAGAAGAGCGAGGCATTAACTTTGACTGCATAAGTCATGGCAAGATCATTAAGAAACTTTTGCTCTTGTCCCAGAATATACTTCTTATGTCTTTTACTTTATTCTTTTTATTTCAACAGTTACATGACATTTGGGATGCATTAAATTTAGTTTGAAACGTGTTAAAGTCTTCGCTTGTGTGATCAGCTATGCCAAAAGTAATCAATACATTAATGCGATAGATTTGCATATGAAAAGTCAGCATGTAAGAGCATCAAGTTATCTTTAGCACATTAAGTTTGGTCTTTTGATATCAGCAGTGAATGTCAGTTAGTTAGCAGTTGAATTAGTTTCATAGAAAAGAAAACGGAAAAATCTAAGATGCACCAAACAAAGATTTTCTGGCCAATTTACAATCATCAATTTTTTTCCAACACTCTACCTACCAATACAGATTTTTAGCAGATTATGATTATTTATGTCAAAGGCAGCGAAGGAATGACGGCAGCAAGGCAGTCTCTCGTTGCCATCACTAAAACTTTACAAATATGCCCATGCACTTTCTTCCTCTAGACCAAAGGACTGAGGTATTTGTACAGATGAATCACAACTCGCCTGTGCTAAACAGCTTTGCAGTTAAACAGAATTTGACTATTGTTTTAAAATTGTGTTTAGCAGATTATCAGTGTTTAGTATGATTTGCATTAATAGCTGATTCTTCTTTATACAGTAGAAAAAATATTGACTAATATAATAATAATAACCAACATATGCCCAAACTATTTTGTTGTTTATTCCCTGGTTAAATGAACCTGAAGGCTGCATGAAGAGTCATGATCAATGCAGCTCATACAGGAAGAAAATCTGATTTGTTCATTTTATAGTGGGTTTGTGGTAATTACCCACTTTTTGACACAGATTACTCTCTCACTATGTTAAAGAGGAACAAATCAACAAATAATAGACCAACATTTGTAGTTTAATTATCTTCCATCAAAACTTTAGGTTGTTGAAACCACTTTTAAACCATTTATGATTGGGAGAGTATCAGACACGTCTGGGCTTTTTTTTTTTGTTTGTGTGGTTTTTTTGTATCAACGTTTTGCCGCCAAAATGGCAAACTAGTTATCAGAAGAAAAGAACATTTCAAAGGCTTTTTAATTGATTAACAGTTGGGGGGAATCACAAAACTACAAAGCGTCCTTAATTAGTCTTGAAAGGCGCAGAGACAAAACTCGATGACAGAAAAAGACTGCGAGATAAAATACAGATGAAGCAACAGATGAAAAGTCAAGATAGTAGACAAGCATGAGACAGACAGGGAGGAAAATCCCAGCCTGAGCCAAAGAGGAAAGAATGAGAGCCAAAAACAAGGAAGGAAGGAAACGAGGAGATGCAGGAGCAGTGCAAGAGGAGATGTCCCCAGGGGGAGATGGGTAGGGCGAGTAAGCGAGTAAGTAGCCCACTGACAGACAGACTGCACCGGAGATGATTGGGGAAATTCCCTCTGTGCACACATTCAATAAAATCAACCAGCTGCACAGTGTGCAATCTACCAATCTGTGTTTGTCTGTATACATGCACACCGTGTAACTAAGACAGTCAGAGGGGTGTATTCACTTTATGCAGTGTATTCTACCCTGAGGACTCCACGTGTATACTATCTCATGCAAAATCACTTACACAGACGCTCTGTTGGGACACACTCACACATATGAATGACCCCAAATTTATTCAGATTCATAGTCCTCCCACATTGTCAGTTAGCCAGGAGCACTTCTAACTTGGATGTGCTTCGGCTGAATTTTTCAACATTATTTTGTCTTAATATCATTCTGTATCCGATGTCTTTCATACACATGTGGTTTCAATGTCTCAAACACTTCCTACACTCCTCCCGCTCGCTGCTGTCTTCTGCAGATGAAGGCGAGTGCAGCAATATTCACATCACCATTTCTGCATAACCAAACTGGGGTTTTAATCCAGAAAAGTTAAACTTTTTTTTCACATAAAAAAATGCTCAGTTTCTGGGAAGTCTTCAACATGCAGTGTTGGATGTAATATTTGATATGATTTTGCCAACGTTTCTTGTGACTAGAAGTTACAGTCCAGGTTTTGGAGCGCCTCGACTTGAATCTGATAAAGAGTCTGTGGAGGAAGGTGAAATTAGGGAGACAGCAAGGAGGTCTTCCAACCTCAAAGACTTGGAGCTCATCACTAAAGATGAAGTCACAAAATATGCAGAAAGCTGGTGCAGTTGGTAGTACTGTTGCCTTCTAGTAGAGGTCCTGGGTTCAAATCCTGGCCTGGGGTCTTTCTGCATGTGTGGATTCTCTCCAGGGATGTTTTTGGGTTACTAGCTAGTGTGGTTGCTTGTCCTGTGTTTCTGTGATGGGCTGGTGACCCATCCTGGATGTACCCCATCACTTGCCCAGTGAGCTGGCCTTGCAACCCTGCACAGATAAGCAGGTATAGACAATAGAAGCTTTAAATGAGTAACATCGATTAGCTTGAAGAGATATTTATTGAAAAATTACTTTTTGTTCCACTCTAAAAAGTTTCTTTTCCATAGTTGTCGTCCTAGACTATGATCTTGTTCTGACTAGATTAACTGTTATTGTACTTGGGTACATAATAATACAGAAATTAAATACATTTTTTAAACTTAAGTGGATAAAAACACTTAACTTTGTTCACATTAAATTTTTTCTGACCCCAGCCTGCACCACCAATCCCCTGAGACATAGACATTGTGTTGTCTTTAAAAAGTGAAAACCAACCAATCAATGTTCTTGTAGAAAAGCTTAAATAATATTTTAATTGACCCTGTGTTTGATATTAACAGATCAGCGTTAGGATGAGCAAGAGACATTTCATGCTCGCAGAAATCTTCACTTCTTATTGAAAACTCTGTCAGATGCCTTCGAGCCACGCTTCTCAAGTTTCACTATAGTGAAGGATGAACTTTTGACGTTACAAACTGGTAAAACAAGAGAATCCCAAAGTGGGCGCATAAGCGGGAGAGACAAGCAGAGGAAGAGAGAAGATCGGAGGCAGAAAAGATCCATGGCCTAATCTGACAGCCCCCCACAGTGTGGGGCTAAATATGACACCTCTTCACCCCAGCCCTGTCTTACAAGGAAAGAATAAGAGACAGAGGAAAGTAGAAAGAGACAGAATACTTGGTAGTGACCCGCCTCGACCCTGCCAGCTCTTCTTGACCTCCCTTGTAGCCCCATGCCGCTTAATTCTCCCTAATTACATTCCTCACTGACAGAAACTTGGCCCCCGACCACCCTCGCAAAAGGCCCAGGTAGCGAATCCCTTCGTACGCCGCGGCTAAGGACCCATGCAGTGTCATAGGCAGATGGGGTGGGGAGGGGGGAGGGACGCGGCATGTGATGACAAATTAATTAATACAAGCACAGGAGAAAATGTATGCGCAACACATATTCGAGTTTAGGTGGCTACTTGGTATGTGGTCCACCTTTCCATTTACTGATATATCCAGTAAGCTGCGCTGGGCGCTGTTATGACAGGCAGTGATGGATGGTGTTTAACACTGGACTCAGCAGAAAGCGGTGAAGGGGTCGGGGTGGGGTCTCCACCTCACTCACTTTTTACAGACTTCAGCATGGGCGTCTCTCTGTGTGGACGCCTGACAAATAGGACAGAGTAAGATTTCTAGTGATTAAAAGGCAGAATAAATAAACTACGTTCAAAAGGTCCAAATAGAGGAAAATGTGTAAACTGTGATTCGGCAAATATACCGGACTGAAACAGTTGAAGACATTATAGGAAAGCAATTCTCTCTGGCTATTTTTTTTTTTTATCAGATATTGTATTCTCAAGCCAGTGTGTGCTTCAGCTGCACGGGATAGGGTTACCGGAGTTCGCCAGCAGTTGTCTTTACAACGTAATTAGGGATTTTTCATCCTATTGGCCTCAAAATGACCAACCTCTCCTGCTTGGAGGGCTGAATTTTTGATGGGAAATTCTCTTGCAAACAGAAAATGGATGTACCAATGCGTTAACTGTTTCTCAGGTTACAGCTTATTTCTAATATTTGTTAATTATATAACAATTGGTGTGACATCAAATTCTGTGCTGCAGGTACATTAAACTGTGACACTAAGCTGCCTCGCTTTTCACTTACTGGGCCACACCAATTTATCTCAGACCATTAACCAAAGTTCAAATGTCACTTCTGAAAGAGTGAATTGTCGCAAAAAAAACCCTGTGCATACCCCTGGCAATTTCCAAGGTTCAACCCAATACGACAGAGCTGGCCCTGCATTTGATATTCCATAAACATAATGGTCTCATGTGACTATGTGTAGATAAATATCACGGACTTAGCCTTAGGGAGAGAAAAGAGGGGGACGTTCCTCTGTTTTTTTATATCACATAATACAGCTCTTGTGTTCCCACAGAATACAAGGGGGCCTTCTCTTGGCCCCCTCTGCTAAATCCCTCAGCTATCTTTCAAACAGTGATAGTTACGGAAATTAGCGGCGCAGAAATCCATAAGCGTCCATCATCGAAGGGCTTATTAGCGTCTTTGTGAGGTTATGAGGGGAGGACAGAAGGCCCAGAGCGCTGTGGGGGCTCGGCAGGGACACTACCTTGACACAACATGCAGACACACATCCAGATGAACACCGTCATGCAAACTGATGAGTATTTAGATAAACATAACACACACCAGTGCAAATGTGCAAGAAGGGACATTTTAGCAGAATCCACTACGGTTATGAATCCGGTTATATATTACAATGTTTGGACACCTGTCTAAGATGTCAGACTTTATAAGCACAACATGATACAGTTTGTCCTGATGCATCTCATTTTTTGTATAATACACTTAGCTCAACCTGGAAGATAGAAATGTCATGTTGTTTATTGACTTTGTAGATTATTGGTGAAAATTGGTCACTGTCAACAGAATTGAGGCCTGGTAGGGCAAGGAAAGTTTATTTGTATGGCACATTTCAGTAACAAGACAATTCAAAGTGCTGGTAGGAACTTTTGTTAAACAGCATTATCGCTGAGGTTTGTTTGAATCAAAATATCTCTGGCTTCAGAGGATTTCTATTCAATGACATACTGAGTACTTTTTCCACCCACTAGTCTAGCTGTTATAAACCATATTAACCATTTAGCATCAATGAGACTGTTGTTATTTTAAAAGCAATTATCCGAAAGCAGTGAATTTTGGTCCACTTAGATTTAGGATCTGCCCTCTCCTTGCAATCTTGTATAATTTTGGCTATTCCCACCTTAGTGCTTTGCAACTTTAAACGTGCTGTCTACCAGTGGCGGCTGGTGAAAAAAAATCTTGGTGGGGCTGGCCAACAGATTTCCCTGCCTAACCCAGTACATGCATTTAAATCAAAAGTCGGAAAATTACTACGATTCCACAATAAGCATTTATTAATAAAAAAACATTGTTCACAAAAGATTATTTGGGTGTTTTTGTCTTATTAATCCTTTTCACAGACTCATGCCAGAGGGTTTGCATACATTGTACATGTACGTATTATTACGAAACGAACGTTTACGTCTTGACTTAAATATATATCCTAATTTTTTATTTATATAATGATTTAAGTAGAACAACGACTAGTGTAAAATTAAGTTGTATTTACCGGAGATGAAGTGTAGACTGCAAATTCTGTCGTGGTATGATGGCTCCCACAGACGATTGGGATTGTCTGCCTGCATCCTTTTCGTTGAAATTATCCATTTCTTTCTTCTTTCTTCGTCCTTCAGTAAACGAAAGAAACGTACATCCGATGATTTGGAATGCCTCTGTGTGCAACCGGGAGCACAACAAGTCGTAGGCATTGTTTAGATTCCAAAAATAAACTAAAAGTACGCTCGAATTCACCCGTTTTGTCACGCTGGTAAGCGAAAACAGTACTGTTTTTGCCGACCACCGTGACCCGGATGTAGTGCGGATGTAGCTCGTGACGTCACGCGTGAAGTGCACCTATCACTGTGCAGCTAGGGCTACGACGCCAGGAGCCCCAAACCCATTCATTTTGGCGATGCTGATTGGCCAAATATTTATAAATCTTCCCTAGCAACAGTATACGATTGGTTATTTCGCTACACTTGTGGGGCTCCTTCAGCGGCAGCCCCACAAGCGTAGAAGAAGAGAAATGATACGTTCTGTTGGTGGAAGTGCACTGTTAAATGAGAGTCAATTGGTAGAGTCAATTAGTAGAAGTGTTTTAATAATTCTTATTACATGTAGCCACGTACTATTAAGTAAAAACGGACATTAATAATACTTTTAAAATCTATATATATTTTGACTTTTCCCCTCCACATCTAGGGAGGGCAGTGCCCGAGCGCCCCCTATGGGCCAGCCGCCACTGCTGTCTACTGGTCGAAACTAAGGATGTCTTTATTTGGAATTTTGTCATTTAACTCAGGATTTGGCAATAGTAGGTCCCAATATTGTTCTGGGTTAGAATTAATGGAATTAATCTCAACCTCAGTAACTTTAACAGGGAATAAAACAACCCACTGCATCTCATTAGCATGACACGGTCTACATGAGTATGGTCATTGTGTACCAGCGATGTACTGGATGCTGAGGTTTTCTTGATAGCCACAGATACTCTGTTCTAATCTCAGTTTCTACAGGCCAGCCTCTATATGATACTTCAGATTAGCTAGGACATACCATAAGGTTCTGATGACGCATTACCTGAAATGCACACAGCTTAGAATGCTGTTATATATAAGTTGTCACAAGCTGCTGTTGCCTTCAGTAAATTTGAGTCTTGCTCCAACAGAAGTTTTTATACAGAGTAGTTTCCTTAATGGCCAGGCTAGTTTGGTTACCCTCTGCTTTGTTAGGCTTGGTGGCAATGCTGCTCACTTAAACTCACAGACACTTTTGTTTTCATTATTGTGTTATGCCAGTTATTTGAAAACGCCTTGATTGGAATCCTAAGCTGATACTTTGAATCAGATTTTATAAAACATTGTTAAATATGAAATTTCTCTACCTGTGTCACAAATCACAAGTTTACCTCCTCACCCTGAAATTATTCTTTTTGCAGTAGTGCTAAATTTATTTGCCCTTTTGTCAATGAAAAGATACTCTTCATTGATTTTGCTCCAGCAGCATTTCTAGTATTCATTCTAATCGATTCTTTCTTTTTTTTTTTCTTTTTTTAAGTATTGCATGTTGATGTTTTTTTCTGAACTTATAATGACAATTCTGGGTAATTAGACAATGTTTACAGTGTATACCTTCTGGAAAAACATAAGTCCTAAGGATAAACACATGTGGGAAAGTAAATCCTAATTACTTTTCAAAATGTGCTATAGCCATGCTTTACCTTGCTGAGCACACATACACTGAAAAGCTCAGAGATTCACAAGCCAAGCAGAATTTCCATGCAACAGAACTTCCTGGTAGCCTTTCCCATCTCATTTTACTTTAGTTTCCTTTGCATGCACGTGTGTTTGGCCCTCTGTGCGTATGTGTGTGTTTGTGCGTGTTGGGGTGGTGGGGGATAATAAATAGCGGCAGACATGGACATCGATTTTGGTAATAACACGGAGAGCAGAGCAGAGGCAGTGGTAGACGTCAGCCTGAGGTCCATCCATCTATGAAACAGGACATGCCAGTAATAGGAAAACACCACACACCGTTATGGCCAGGGGCAAAGCACACAGGCAACTTATCACAGCACTGAACTTTGATGCTTCATCGCACGCAAGGGAGAAAATATATATAATTCCATTATTTCTTCACAGATGATGAGACACAGGCAGGGTGTTGGTGTGTGTGTGTTTGTTTGATCTGCGGGGTGTTGTATTGTTGTGAGCCAAAAAATGGAATCTTGCCCACATGTACGCATTATTTTTTGCTGACTTGGAAATGCGCTAGTTTATTTATTGAATTAATACAATACATTTTCTCGCTTGAAATGTGGGCTCTCCTGGGGTTAGGGCCAATTGACTGCACTGTGAGCGTTTGAGCATCTGTGTGCTGAAGTGCAACCTATATGTCTTTGTAATCATACCTTAACGTATATGCCACATTCTTAGATTATGCGTTTATTTCTATTTGAGAATATCTGGCTTTGAGCCCTCTATGCTGACTACTGGTTACCCAACACACTAAGTATAATTCCAGGTCAAAGGTCAGGTTCAATGCTCCATAAAATATAACGCGCGTAACAGTAAACCCGTAGTCTTTCTATTGTCCAGAACAGCTGGTTGGTCGGTGGTAGATAACATAATGATAATGTATTACACTTTGCTTTATCTCTATTGGTGGATGTCTATTTTCTTTGAAAACACAAAAAAATGGTCGTTTATAACTTAAGACCAATGTAAAAGTGTGATTACTCTGCAGCTTTTTTTCTTTGTTCTTTCTCTCCTTATTTTCTGTAAAGGTTAGATTTTAAAAACAACCATAAAGAAGTATTGGTAAGTAAATGATGAGAGGGCAGTTTACTTAATTTGACTGGGCCAGGGCCTTTCATACCAGTTTGTGACATTGGGCACAGGCAAGCTAACTTCCGAGCCATTTGACTAACCATGTTATGATATAAGCACAATGGCTTTTTCTTTGTTTCATGTGACTATATATGCAGTAGCTGTTAATAATAAATTTAATACAAAACTAAATTACACCCTTACAAAAGCTCAAGTAAGTTATATATATATATATATATATATATATACATAGTCAAACACATCAGAAGGACCCCATTGAAGATCATAATATTAGATAAAAAGAATGCATTTTGATTTTCCAGTAAAACAGTAAAACAATGTTTTATGTTAAACTTGATCTTTGCTTGTAAAAATACATAAAAAGAGTTACATCAATTTCTGCACAATTTATAAGTTGCTTGTTTATTTTATTTACAAGAGAAGGTTACCATCAATATATATACAAATGTTTTTCCTTCACATTATGGGTACTGTTTCTTTTAAAAAGCTTAAGAAAAAAAAAAAAACTTACCAGACTAAATACAATGAACAATATTTGCACTAGCAAATATGAATGGATTGTTTGTGGAGAACACTTAAAATAGATTCATTATAAGTCTGTGGTGTTTTCCATACTGTCATCAATTGTGTTTTTTTTTCTCAACACTCATTTACAGCCATGACTGCAAATTGTCACAAACACACATATTTGTAGCAGGAAACGAGAATGAGTGTTCATATGGTGTTTTCACTAAATACAGTGCTATACATAAAACACATACTTTTATTGGATAAGCTGGACTCCATGATCTCTGTATAAAGCTCAGAGGATTTTGTTAAAAACAAAAACAAAAAAAGATAAAGATCCATGCCTTTCAGACAGCATCTCTTACCATAGCTCAAAAGGTACCCTGGAAGGATTGCCAGTCCATCACAGGACTAACACCGAGAGAAAAACAGCTTTTATCACACACAGTATTATTCAGAAATTCAGTTAAATTAACATGCATCTTGCAACATGCAACATGAACTCTGGCAGGAACCATTCACGAGCAGAGAGAGCATGCAAACTCCACACAAAAAAGACCCTGCTCCGATTGGAGCTTTTCGCGCAACATCTGTGCTAACAGCTGTATCGTCTAGCTGCTGACCACGATTAAATCCTACCTACAGTACAGTCTGTCAGAAAATAGTTAATTTCTCTTTGTTGATTTTTTTATTACATAAAGACAGCTCCTTGTTACTGAAGAGCCTAAAATCTACTTTGTTTTGGAAATCACTGCAAGCAAACAAGAAAAGTAAGAAGTTGTGAAAGAGAAGGACAGAGATGGAAGCAAAGCTATGATCATGCAGCTTCAGCACATGGAATGACACGACTGTCAAAGCTATCAAAAGAAGAAAAGCATCAAATGGGGATAATAAATCTGCATTTATAAATGTCATAAAATGTCTAACTATGAAGGTTCATTTGTCATATAGAGCCATGCAAAAGCCTTCATACCTATTCAAGGTGGATTTTTGTCTCATTCTGTCACATTACAACCACAGGCATCAATGTATGTTATATGATAGACCAACAAAAAGTAGCAGATCATTGAAAAGTGGAAGTGAAATGACACATGGTTCTCAAGATGTTTTTACAAGCAGAAATCTGGAAGAAAGAAAAGTGTGTTCACCCCCAATTTGTACTATAGCCCATTGACACAGTTGTGTGCCTGAAAAATGGAAAGAGTAGTGATCTTGTAATTGGAAAGTTCTGGATTCGATTTCAGTTTCCTCCACTGTGACATGTCAATGTGCTCTTGGGCAAGGCACTCAATCCCTGGTTGCATACTGCTCGCGGTGCTTAATGTGTTGGCTTTTGAGAATCTGATGGGGTGAGTGCAGCTTAAGTGTATGGCGTTTTTTCAAGCCTGGTATGACTGGAAAAGTTTAATTTAGTCCATTTACCTTTACTCTGATATCTCTAAATAGTGTCACAACCCACACACCAATGTTTTCTGTGCTACGGAACACAGAAAGCGTGTGGAAAAAGGCAGTCTGGGAAAATTTTGGGACAAAATTGGTCCCAAAATGAACTTTTCCACCTAAGAGCAAAGCACATTGTTGCTGAAAACCAACAGTGAACATCACCCTGATATTCTACACGGGGGATTGTGGTGACAGCATCATGCTGTGGGAATGTCTTTATTCAGTAGGGACAACTGGTCAGAATTGATGGGAAGATAGATGCAGGAAAATACAGCATAATCCTTGAAGAAAACCTGTTAGAGGTCCCTAAAGACTCAAAACTCAGGAGATGGTTCACCCTCCGGTGGGACAAGGACCTGAAAAATACCCATTTTTTAGATCTTCATCTGGAAAACTATTTGAAATCAAATTTATTTTACAGCATCACATTAAATCCTAATAAAATTCCTTCCTTCCTACAACATAGCTTGTAGCTTTAACATGGCAAACTTGGTTTAAGTTCAAAGCATATGAATGCAAAAGCATTGCTGTCTTTCCTGAAGGTTAGATGATGCAGTGTTTGATATAAATCCATTCTCCTTAGACAGTTGAATTTCTATGTCACAAACAGCCCAGTTGTCCACTTCTCAGGTCTCTGCACTTGATGCTGTACATAGGGAGTCAGTAACATTTTCCATAAAAGCACTAAATCACTTCCTCCTTCACTTAATCAGTCTCCTGCCTCTATACCTTCCTACAAATAAACCTATAAAAAGTGCTGATTCAAGCCAAAAACCCCAGCACAAGTGAGTGCGTCTTTGTGAGGGTGTGCATAAGTGCATAAGTGTGTGTGTGTCAGAGGGAAAGAAATCAAGAGCGAGAAAAGTGGGGGTGGGGGTGTCTGAGAGGTGGTAGGGGTAAAGGGATCTGTGAATGGTGTGAAAAGTATTAAGTGCCAGTAATAATTGGAAGTGGGCCTAGAGAATCCAAATATAATCTTACAGCGGGAACTCTTGTAATACATTGGTTCTGGAGACAGGCCCAGAACACGCACAAATACACACAGACACACACACAAATATACACACACACACACTCTTTCTCGCTCTCTCTCGCTCTCTCTCTCTTTCTCTCTCTCACACACACACACACGCACACACACACACACACACACACACACACACACACATTGATTTCTGGAACAAGGGAACATGTTATGCCAGACGCTGACCGTGCGTGTAGTTGCTAACCCATAATCCTGCGAATGTCTCCTGTTATCCTTCTTTTGGCCTTGCAACAGTGTTTTTCTCAATTCTTCTGGAGAAATGTCTTACTTCTGGCAGTTTCACACATGACTTTACATTAGTATCACTAAAGAGATGTGACGGTCCTAAACATCTATCAGTTAACAATCAGCAATAACCAAGCCAAGTAAAACTAGTTACTGTTTAAATGTTGTGTTACTTTTTTGTGAAACAATTATCACAATAATTGCTATCTATTCCAGTGAAGGAAAAAGTACGTCCCTTAGGCTGGTTTAGCAGGTGCCAGCAGTAACTTGTCAATATCTGTTACGAGGAAGCTGGTGGTTGGCCTAAGCATTCCAGCGGCAAGCCTACCTCAGGTCCCTTGGCTCATGCTATAGGGCCCACCACAGAAATGCCAGCTGTAACTCTTTTGCTCCACACAGACACACACACACACACACACACACAGCTGTTTGCTTTCTTGCTCCACCAAAAATGTATTTTTAGCCAACTAAGTTTTCAAAACCTCACCGAGCGCCCACTTTTTGCCTGATGGCAAGAGTTGAAGGTTTTATTTTAGGAGAACTTTTATTCCCAGTCTTGGGAAGCAGGTACGGCTGTTGTTTTGCGGCCTCTGCTACCATGGCGGCAGGGAAAGAACTTCCTAGGCATGACCCATTTTTTTTTTTTTTTCACTCTTCGAGAGTTTCTGGGAATTTCTCACCAAGAAAGCAGATTTGTGGCGCGTTAGCCACCCTTACTTCAATCTTTTTTTCCCCCTCGCTTGGAAGTGCTATTAAAACACTTCCACACTTACTATATTGCATGCAGTCGATGAATGACCCACCTAAGCAGAGATGGTGGGGATTTCCTCTGTTTTCTGTCTCACATGTAGGGCAGAGTGCTGGCTGCTCCTGCTCGGCCTGCTTTGTGTCACCATAATTCCTTCAAATGAGAAGGCGAAATGAGTCTCCCTTACTTTACGGCGCACATTTGCAGACCCCATATCAGATGCTTCGCTCTCTGCACACCAGTCACAAGCACTTCATTTTAATACTTACCCCCACCCCACCCCCCCGGCCCTCACTTTGTTTGCCATTTTAGAGCGTCGATCTCCCCCAGCTCTGTGGACGATGGTAGGAGCGAGCCGCCTCTTGTTCAGCCAGCAAATGCTTACAAAATGACTTTGTATTTTTTCCCAAGCAAAGAATAACGACAGCGAGAGGTTACCGTGCAGTCTCTCCGTCTGCTATGCTTGCCCCCCGACACCAGTGTTTTCCCAAGTATGTAGAATTCCTCCTCCTCTCCATGAACCCCTTTTCCCATTTTTCCAAGCGCTACACTAAATCTCCCCAAACACCTGCCGTTTATTTATCCTCCGTTGTTGCTTTCGCTGCTCTTCACCTCTGAGTTTTTCCTCTTTCACCTCTGAACTCCGATTGTTTTCCCTCCATCTCCCATGGCACCTTGTTCGCTTTTTTGTGAATCTTGTCTGTGCTTGTATGTTTACCTGAGAGACGGCAGCTTTCAATAAACCCGGCCTCCGCACTTGCGTTCGCATCGGCTTCTTCCTACGGACACGCAGGCCTCTGTAATTACTCTAAGATAAGCACCCTGCCTCACACGTGCACATTTGTTAGGCAGAAGTAACCTGCACGAAAAGAATCACACCAAAGAATCCTGCTTTTTTAAAACAATGTAACAGTCTTCCCCAATGTATTTTAGATGTGATGTCTGTACTAAAGCAGTGGGGAGGTGGAAGAAACTCTCAACAAGTCTCCAGTTAGTCGTGCTCTCCATAAATCTGGTTTTTAGACTAGATTCAGTCTAAAGACGAGACTTACACAAGATTTCTTCTCCAGATTTGTGCAGAACAAGAAAACCATTGTTGAAATATAAGATTTAAATATGTAGGGACACAGCAGACATGCAGGAAATGTGTGCTGGTCAGATGAGAACAAAAACGCTACGTGGATGAAAAATAACAAAGTACGTCACCTTGAACAGGCCATCCCCACCACAGTGTGTGGTGGCAGCATCATGATCCTAAACATACAACCACACGTTACAAAAGAATGGTTAAGATCAAGCATATTGTTGTGCTACAATGACCCAGTCAGGTCCAGACTGAAATCAAATTCAGAATTTGTGGCAATACCTAAAAAATGGTTGAGCTATTTTGAAGAGAAAAAAAAGGTAATAATTTTCGGCCCTAAATGCGCAAAGCTGCCAGAGACAAGCCCCAAAATATTGCTGTAAATGCAACAGAGGTTCTACAAAATGTTAACTCTTTAGTGCTTAGTGATTGTTAATTTGTTCATAACTCTGCAGTTGTTGTTTGGGCAAAAATGTTCAAAAGCACAATTTTCTTTTCACTTCACAACTATACATTACTTTGTGCTGGCCCATCACCAAATACCACAATACAATTGCTTTGAAGTTTTGCGTTGTAATGGGATGAAATATTAAAAAGCTCAACGTTGCTGTATGATTACTTTTCAATGGACTGTATTTGGTAGCCAGACAAGCTGCGAGGTGATAGCGCTGACCACATATCAAGTTACCCCCTCGGTTTCAGCAGGTGGCTGCTGAAAGTGGTTGGTGGAAGGAAAAGTTAAAAGTCACACTGCAGAATAAGCAGAGATAACGTCAGATGTGAGTAGGTTCTATACTAAATTTAGGGTTTTGCATGAATCCATAGCTGGCGCTAAGATAAAGGACAGGTCAGGTACCGGCTTTAGTGATGAAAGGGCCATCTCGAGGGAGGAGATCGAACTTCACGTGAACACACACAGACTACCTGAAGGAGAACAATTCACATCTCTGAGCTCTGAGCAAGGAGGGAAAGAGGGACCGAGGCAGACAGACAGAGAAAGAAAGCTGAGACGGCGGACCACACAGATAAAAGAGTGTGCTCTGTTCTTTTTCCCCTTCGCGGAACCTGAAGGAGGAAACTCCACCTTCGGGATTAAGGCTTGTGTTTCCCTTACTTGCCATGGCTGTCTCAGACAATAAATGTCTGTTCAGCTCATCTTGCATTATTGCTTCTGCTCTGTTCCTATTTTTTATGCATTCTAATCTCTTTGCTTGTTCTTTTATTTTTTTTTAATAATAATTGAAAAAAACTTAAGATAAAGTTTTTTTGTGATTGGGTTTCTGTTCATTCATTTCTTTGTGTGAAATTTTAATTGAGTGGAACTGCACAATAGTATAAACCAAACATGCAATGTGAACTTCTCTTGTTGATTACTGGGTTCACTTGTTGTTCATTTGTTGTGATTAACCCACATTTTCTTCCACCTTCTCTTTCTTTACCATCACCACAATATCTCCAGCATTCAGGGACCTAGGAATTTGGTCGCTAAACTCCATATAATTTAATTCTACAGGTATATACAGATGAATTAGTATATCATTGAAAAGTAAAAATTAAATTGCAGTATTTTACCTCAAAAGGTGAAACTAATATGCTATATAGATTCATCAAATAGGAAAATATATATTTCTTTCATTTGTCAGTTTAATTTATGATAATGGCTTATAGCTGAAGACCGCAAAGAAAGCATTTTTAATACAAAAATGCCAGCCTACTCAAAAGGATGACTACTAAGTACTGGGTTGTAGATACATTCAGTACTTGTTTGGGGCTTGTTTTGAATGAATTACTGTATCAGTACACTGTGGCATGAAGGTAATCAGCCTGTGGAGATGCTGAGGTGTTGAGGAAGCTCAGGCTCCTCTAATGTTGGCCTTCAGCTCCTCTGTGCTGTTGAGTCTGGTGTCTCTTATCTTCCACTTGACAATACTCCGTAGATTCTCTATTGGTTTCACATCAGGCGGGTTTGCTGGCCAATCACTATCGTATTGGTACTTTTGAGGTGCATTCACATCGAATGTGAACACGTTGAATGGAGCAAATGATTGACATGTTATCCCTATGTAAGGCGCAATCAGCAGCGAATCAACGGTCGGCGGCGCAAGCAACGTGTTTCGAGCGATGCAAATGGTCCAAATTGGGCAAATAAAGTGAAGTCATACTGAGAATCGGCGCGGTGGACACGCGAGGAGTTCAACACTGAATTTTTCTGTCAATTCGCATCGCATTTAAGTGCAAAAATGTTTTTATATGTTACAACTTTAGACAGTACAATTAGGCTATATTTTTATCGAGCAATGATGGATTTACTGACCAAAGACGTCTGAAGTTCATGATCCGTCCCCCGATGCAAGGCAACCGGCCCCTAATGCTGGGCCCAGGAAAGATGGAAGTACCGCTAGAAGCGGCCATCATCCAGACGTAGCTCCAGGTGGTGGTACTCGCCGAACCGGGTGCGTCTCTGGAGGATCTGGTGAACCCAGGGGTGCCCGTGACTCGCTCGGTAAAATCGAGGTCCACCATGGTGAGTTGAACAGGCAAGAGAGACCGGCAAGCAGATAGACGCTCCTCCTATTTGATGGTGAAGCCATCTGGGCAACATTTTGCTGTGTTGTCAGCGCAAATTGTTTGCGAGAGAAGGCAAAATGTCAAGCGACCAACCGTTGGCAATCAACACAAAGAATTTGGCTTGTTTGCATTCTGTGTGAACATAGCTTTAGTCCTGCTAGAGGATAAACTTAGGATCTCCAAAAAGCTTGTCAGTGGGCCAACACCGGTTGGGGACATGGCTACTCAGATCATAACTTACTGGAAAACTGAACCTCAAGCAAAGTGGATTTTCAAATCAAGGGCAAAAGCGACCTTTGTCTAAAAAAAACACTGAGCAACATCATAGTCCTTCCATATCCTTAGCCCAGCCTTAGCAGATACCCTTTTGAAGCTGTTTCTGGTTCAGGGGTGACTTACTACCACAATTGAGAGTGTTGTAGTCCATTTTCTTGATACATTTGTAAGTGCTCGCTCTGGAAGCTCTGACTCAAGATGCACTCAAGGACATGATATTTTATGACCCTCCCCAAAACTTCTCCCTTCACATGCAGTTTTTCCTTCCACTCAACTTTGCATAGAGTAGATGCTATAATTAGATACAGCAATCTCTGAACAGCCATCTTATTTTGCAATGACCTATTGTGGTTTATATTTATAATGTAATATTGTAATGGGTATATATATATATATATATATATATATATATATATATATATATATATATATATATATATATATATATATATATATATATAAAAACATTTTCAATTATTTCTATATTATTATTTTCTGAGAAACATAATATTTGGTTTTCATTTACTATAAGACAAAATAATCAAAATGAAGAGAAATAATGGATTAATATATTCTATAAAGTTATTTTATGTAATATATTGGTTTCTCATGTTTAGTCAATTAACTGACATAAATACGCTTTTCAATGATATTCTATTTGTGTAGGGTGCATTTGCATATCACTGTTTTCAATGCTTCGGGTATTAGGGTCAGCCAAAGACTGGTCCAATATTTTAATTGCATTCAGAGCATACATGTGTAGTCCACCAATTATCTCATTCAAGTGGTCCTTTGCAGATTGCATTGCTACAATGATTATAACTCAATATATTTTACAGCTTTAATATAAAGTTTAAAGTAAGCAGTACATTTATTCATTTACTCTGATTGACAGTTTGCTGCTTATTATCAAGAGAACAACGCTGCAACATTAGTGATCAACAACTTGATTTACTTTTTTTTTAACATTGTAAAACAGCCAAATCTTCAACGCTAGAGTGAGTGTTCTTGAGTCAACAAAAGAGATAAACGGTAAAACGATGCTGTAAGAGGGCATGCCCGGTCAATCTGCTGGGAAATTATCGAATTTGTTGTGCGCTGCCCCTGAACCACCCCACACAACCACAAGAAAGGCCAGGAGGAGGAGGCGAAAGGTCTATACAAGCATGAACAAACACACATGCGCGCACACACTGAGTCCACCCACCCACCCCCAGCACAAGGGGATGCTCTGCACATTCCCCCTAATTGCTTGAATCAAGCTGAGGTTGATTGTGGAAAATTATATCCTTTTCTCTCCCCCCGACCCCCATCTATATATATTTTTTTCTTGCCTTTGTGTCACCAGATATGCATATTTGTTGATCAACCACATGTGCTTTGATAGATTTAAGGTTTAACATTTTGTCCTCTTGTATCTACGTACATGTGTTTTGATCTTTAAGGTGGTTTGCATGATGATTCTTTCAAAGTGCCTTTCAAAATGTTATGGTATTTACATGACAATTGTTTGGGTTTTTTTGGCATTTGGATCACTAATGTCAAGCAAGTCAGATTAGGTGACGGGAGTTTATAAGGTGTGGAAAAGCTGTGTGTTGTTTTATGAATGCCCTTAGTGTCCTGGCGAAAGGGACAACCCATTCCATTTATTCTTAGGCAAAAACAAAACTTAATCCCAACGGTTGAAATTACCAGGTTGAATGTGCTGTTATCTGGGAACTTCATGGACCACCTTTTGATGTTTGATGTCTCCTCATCCTCTTCCAGTCCACATGCTTGGCTTCCTTTCTGTGAGTGTATGCCTGGAAATCCCACTTAGTCTGTGTTTATGTGTTTGTGTGAGGCTTCAGAATCGAAGCCTCTGGCCACAAGGTGGACTTTTGCAGGAAAGGATGTGGTTGTCTCACTACTGTAACTGCATAAGCGAAGGAAATGAATTAAGTGAGCTTTGGATGAAGCCGAAAGGTTGCAATCTCTGAATAGGGCGCGCACAAACGAAAAAAAAACAAGGCAGCGTATGAGATCAGTCAGTATATTTATTGAAATCAATAAATACAACCCAAGCGTAAGCACACAGTGGAGCACGATCTGGTCTGCAGGGCCTCATCTTTTCATAACAACGGCTCTCTTACAGTATATTCAGCCTTGCCTGTCTGGTACATTTAAGGGGCCAGGTAAATCTGTCATTTTAACCGTAGACCACTCAGTCCTTCACACACACACACACACACACACACACACACAGTGAGAGAGAGAGAATGAGAGAGAGAGAGAGACTAAAAGCCTTCCAGCTGGAATGAATTAGGCTGTCGCTGTCTAAACTAGAGACGATAACCTCCTCTGCTTGCCATCCATGACTGGAGTACGGTGACTTTAGCCATTAACAACATATCTGTTGGCCTCTGGGCTGAAAAGTCAGACAACCTTTAGAGTTAAGGCAAAAGTGGGATCTTGTGTTTTGTCTAGAAGTCAGCTACTGTACCCTTTGAACGAATTCTTGGTTCTGCGAGTGTTTTTGTCCGTGAACAGTCGAACACATACAAACACGTGTTTGTTGAGGTTACCCTCGCTGCAGAGACGCGGCTCCTTGTATTGTCTGCATTGTTAGCACAGGTCCTTTTTGTTGTGAAACTTGAACTTTTCTTTCACTCGGATACTCTCTTCGACTCGTACATGCATGCTTTTATCCTGGCTGTGATACAGATTGTCTCAGCATGAGTCTGCACAGACCTTTTAGCATGCGCTGAAACATAGTGTTTTCATTTCAAGTAATAAAGAGAGGCTTTTCTTCAAATTGACCTGAGTAAAGTATTGAAATGCACCTGATCGGATACCAAAGAGCACAGTACAAGTCATTTATATTGGAATGAAATACGACTGATGCAATGCACGTGTAACAGACTTAGGAGCAGTTTTATAGGTGACACGCAATAATGGGACAGTGTGTGTAGAAAATGTGGAGAAACATATGTGTTTAGACGTTTGGAAATATCTACTCTGTAAAGGTTTCAACCCAGCAGCGAAGAAAAATCGCGTTAATACAAATAACTGATCTGCTATTAATTCATGCAGGGAAATACAGAGTTTAACATTAGTGTGACTATACCTCAAGCCTTACCATTAACAGAGACACAATGTACAGGTAGAAGTGAATGAAGGAGATGAAAAAAGGGTATTCCATTCAAATTTGAATGTTTTTGAAAGTAAAAACCATTGCATTTACAGGCCTATTTTTACAATTTCTTCATACTGACTGCATAGTTTCTTTAACATTTTGTCAGGTTACAAGCACATACTTAAATGTACTTTATTGGAACCTTTTGTGACATCCCACGCACTACAAAGTAGTGCTTAATTATAAATTGGAAGGGAAAGAACATGGTTTTCAATAATAAAAACATAAAAAAATAAAATAATAAAAAACAGGGCCCTTGGAAAAATAAACCAGAATAAGTAAAGCTCATGTGTGCAGCTCAATCTTAAAAATAAATGAAATTCTTCTGTGAAGGCCTCAGATGTTCATTAGAGCCCATTACTGAAAAACAACATGGTAAAAACCATAAGGTTGTGGAGAAGCTTAAAGCAGGGTTAGGTTATGGAAGCTCTGAACATCTCACAGAAGGCTGATCAATCCAGCATCTGAAAATGGAAACAGTGTTGCATAGCTACAAGCCGACCAAAACATGGCAGCTCACTTAAACTGACAGGCCGAGCAAAGAGAGCATTCTGTAGGAAATCAGCCAAGAGGCCCATGACGACTCTGGAGGAGCTGCAGAGATCCAAAGCTTAGGTGAGAGAATCTGTCGACAGGACAACTAGTCCTGCAAATCTGGCCTTTATGGAAACATGGTGAGAAGGTAACCCGTTGTTGAAAGAAAGCCAAAATTGATCCAGGTTGTACTTTTCCACAAGTCATACAGGGGACAGAGTGAACATACTCAAGAAGGTGATTAAGTCAAATGAGTTAACAATAGGACTTTTTGGCCTACGTGCACGCATTGGATGTGGCAGCAAAGTGACACTTCACAGAAAGACACCGTCTGCATAGTGAAACATGCTGGTGGCAGCATTAAGCTGTTGGGATGCACTTCTTCAGTAGGAGCAGGGAAACTGGTCAGAGTGTATAGGGAGATGGATGAAGCCATATTTAATAATTTTGCAGGGCACTTAATCAGCGGTGACTATTTTCAACCATTAGCCTTCACAGATTGAGGATTTTATGGCGAACATAACTAAATTGTACAAAATGTCTTTAATTAAGAGATCATGGACCTGCGTCTTTTCTATCAGCCAATGTTACTGCGTGCTTGGCTGAGATTGGGTGAAGACAGTGAGCTGTATAGCTGTCATAAAAAGAAATTAAAGGCATGTAGGAAGCTGAGGGGGAACTGGATAGCATCTGTAGCAATGAGCTCATAGCATTCTTCCCAAATTCAGTTTTCAGAAAAGATCTGACATCAGGCCCGAAAGTGAGGATGTTTTGCTCCAAAAAGGGCACGTTTTGGGAGCAGCCGCAACGTCTTGATCATCTGTCGCTCCTATTTTGATGTGATGTCATGCCCCTGAAGTAACTTTATATCATGCCTTTCAGTGCAGATTGCCTGGCAGCACAGATGATAATACCTATAAATACACCCGGCAGCAGCGGCCAGGCCCTGTCTGTCTATCCGTGTCCATCTCACCATTTTGGAATGTATGACCTTAAATAGTCATATACTGAATGAAGACATTGGAGAAAAGAGCCTTTTTGTCCGATACAGACTGACTTTACTGTATATAATTGTACGGATTTTTTCAACAACTTAAATTTCAACACTATTCTCAGTTGTTTGTGGCTTGAAAGTGATTTAATTTATTTATATTGCGTTAATTGACAGCTAATGCAGACTTTATTAATCCCTAGAGGACGTTTCCTCTGAGATAATGAGATTCAAGCAGAGGTACATCACCATGATATTACATTGATGTATTAGTATTATTATTTGTGCAGCTTATGGCGGTTGACAGGTGTATTTTAAAGACCTTTTATAGAAATCTTGATAGTATGTATTCCCTCTTGCATTAGTTCGTTTCCTGTTCCTCTGAGCATATTTTGCCCATTGTTCTCTCGATTAAACATCTTGTAGCTGTCTGTGAAGTTACTAAAGAGAGAAAATGAGAACACCAGAGTGTAAGGAAGTGAGCAGGAACTCTCAGAAACGTTGTGAAGTTACAAATCTGCGTTCGTATATGTGTTTGTGTGCGTTTCTGTGGCAGGTGCTCTCCTTAGGGAGTTCTCCTGACCAGAGAAGAATGAGGATATGAATATAGGATGTGTGTTGCACCTGCAAAGATTGTGACACAGACCACAGCAACACAGCCTCCATACGCAAAGGATATGGGAAGGAAACACATTATCCTGCTACTTTATTGACTCATTTACAAATAGGAACCAAAAAAAAATCCCATCAATGAGAAACAATGACAGAGCTAAAAAAAAAGGGGAACCGGGGAAGTTGTTCACTTTATGTTAACATTTCATTTCCAGTTACCACATAAAAAAAGGTGTTTGCTGGGGTAAAAATAAACAATTATGTAATATTTACTAGATAAAAATCTATTTAATCTAACAAACACCTTTTTTATGTGTTAACCGGAAATTAAATGTTAAAATAGAGTATACAACTGCCCTGGTTGACTTTTAATGGTTTGAATCCATCTTTACGGCCACTGCAGCCTTTTTTCCCCATGATATACTCTTATTCAAGGTTTCTGAACGGGAGTTCTTTTTGCCTTTTTTTGGGAAATGTATGAGTTTTAGGCTAGTGCCAACTTTTTCATTTAAGTTGGTCAACATCATAATGTGAGTTCATTTTCATTAGTTTGCAAATTACTTTGTAACAAAAGTGTGATTGAGGCATTGAGAAGCGCTGTCATTTTGAACGTACGCCGCCATCCAAATTCACTGCCATCTATTGTGAAGGTTTGTAAAATCTCACTGTAATAACATACCCTCAGACTGAAAATCCACAGTAAGCAATGATCACTTATTTGAGGCTGCTGCAGCTATTGGTGGTACCACTAACAATTCCTATAGAACAAGTTTTCCTGGCAAAACTTAAACCTAACAGGTTTAATGCATACCTCCACATGCAAAAGCTTTTGGTGGAGTGGGATTTTTTTTAAAAAGTAGAGATTTTTAAAAACCCTGGAATTTATATGTGGACTGAATATCAAAATGAAAAAAAAAAAGTTTGCCTATATAGCCAATCTTGATTTCAAATGTTTTTCTGACCCCGTCAGTCTCGCTTTGTCCTGGCTCTGTTTTCAATGCACTTTAAAATTCGAGCTGAAGACTTGAATGACAAGCAGTCAAACCAATTAATTAACTGGAAGTGGGCCTCCTGATGAAATTCTGCTTAGGATCTCATGCGATCTTTCATGCGACTCTTTAAACCTTTTTTAACTTGATTGTTTTGTCTAGGAATGTCTTGTTATTAATATTTGACTTCCTGCTTCCCACAAGTAAAAATATGGGATAATGCAGAGGTCCATTTTCTCTTAACCACTCTTCAAAATAGGAAACACAAGAGAACATGGCAGACAGGTAAGCTTCGGGGTGATCTTTGTTTGTTAGGAAAATAGCGACTGACCTAAATCTACAATCAGAGCAGAAATTAAAACTTTAAACAACTGCTACTGTCTCAAACAAGGCTGGATGAGGACGATCATCTTGCCATGATGCAAAGTGAGAAGGGTGGTAAGAAGGTGTATAAATCTCAAAGGCTTGGAAAAGTAAAGCAACTTTTTCAGTCTGAGGTTATGCTACTGCAATTAAGGACCGATATATTTAAAAGACTTCATTTTATTAGGAAAAAAAACAACAAATAACCCCATGAAATATGTAAATAAGTAATTGTTGCACTCCCTTTTCCTCCGTTTAGAGCAGCAGCCGCACCGTCCCTGGAGTACTCTTGTCTGTTGTTTCACCAGTGTATGTTATCACAGCTGTTTAGACAGTCGGACAGTAACTAGACTACTGTAATGGCATCGGACCCCTCTCTAACACACATGCACCCTCTCACACACACACACACCTTGGTTCTGTTGTCCTCCTCCCGGGGGAATCGTGGTGTCCATTCTCTCCCGCTGGCTGCTGCGCTGACTGCAGGGTCGCGGGGTCTCCCTGATAAGACAGCAGGGGTTTTGTAAAGAGAAGCTTGACTTTCAGAGCACAGGAAGGAGGGATGAATAACCCGGAAGAATGGAGAAGAGTAAGGAGTTGAGGCGGATGAAACTCCAAACCACCCGCGCATCTGATAAGGCTGCACACACTAGGGTGAGCGTAAAAGAGAAGGTTAGCAGGGAAATGTCAATAAGTGCCCAGAGAGAAGAGAGAGTCAATAGAAGGAAGGAGAGAACGTGAGTGAGACATGTAGACAGAAAGAAAAAAAAACGGGAGGAAGAAAGGCTGAATCCATCAAAGAAAGATCACACAATCAAAATATGAGAGGCTGCGGGGAACAAAGAAAACAGAATGAATGAATTATCAATGGGGGAAAAAAAACTACAGCTGCACACTTGAATAGGTGGTCTTTGACATGACCCAATGCTGCTGTGAGAGAGAGAAGTTCACAATCATCGGAAAAGACCAAAAAGATTTACACCCACAACGCTCACCGGTAGCCTGCTGACTAAAATGAGTTGTAGTTTCTCCATATTGACATATTGAGCGCTTATGACAAATGAAGTGTGGGGGACCTCAGGTAGCTCTGTGTGGAACTATTGATTTTCACTGTCCACACCAGGCTCGTGATTGATAGAGCAGTACTAGAGTCATTAGATACAATCTCAAACAGCATCTCAGCACACACACACACAATCAGACGGGTAGAGATAGAGAAAGGTGGGGGGAATGGGCAGCAGGGCAAAAGAATGCAAATAACTTGAAGACATTACATAAAATTAATTATTGCTTTTACACCTCTTCTCGCTACCTCGTGTTAATATTTTATAAGAATTATCTATGACAAATAAGAATCACTCCATTTGGCTGATGGTGTCAAAGAATTCTCTTAAATCTAGCTCGACCCTTGTGCCTTGCTGTCCTAGGATCAGTATTTATAGAGGTGGTGTGAACCCAGGGCAAAGGTGGAAGTCTTACTTTACAGATCTCCTCGTAAAATGGTCAGCTTGAAAATGTGAGAAACCTGGCAGGGGGAGGCTTGACTACCGTTGGGATCACATTGCAGGTCAGAGTTGCTCTACAGTAAGTAGGGATGGACATGGTGTTCTCCCAAGAGATGCAAGGCGTAGGTCCATCCACATGCTCAGTGGCTTCTAAAGGGTAAAGGACAACACCTATACAACATTTCCATACGCACCAAAAATAGCACAAACACATGGACACGACAGTGATGGACTGGCGACCTGTCCAGCGTGTACCGCACCTCTCGCCCCAATGACCGCTGGAGATAAGCACCAGCACCCCTGCAACCCTGCATAGATAAGCGGGTATAGATAATTAATTGACAGAAAAAAAAAAACATTTTATTAACTATTATCATATTCGTAAAAAATAAACAAAACGTTTGATTAACTGAAGGTTATTTCCTCAAACAGAAAGAATTAGCAAGGTCTGTGTTCCAACTAACTTTATCTTAAAAGGAAATTTTTACTGAGGGGTTATGAGCTGGTAATATCTTACCTGCATTTGTCAACTCGCTTACTGTGGTATAAATAGAGAGAAATTGGTTCAAGAGGCTGAAGCTAAGAACTTGTTTGAGAGGGACCGAGATAAAAGTGGACCTCCACTGTCTTAAAGCAACTCCAATTTAAAACAAAAAAAGTCCCATTGGTTTGTGGGAATGTTATTTTAGCATAAATGTTGTAAGCACAAATATCTGAGCAGTTTATTCGACCGATTTTTGGGTAGTTTTGTCTGGAAATGCTTTATACATCTTCTTCTCAGGATCTGTGACACGCCATGTCACTGGAAGCCTGAAATGTTGGCGCGCTGCTGAATTAAAAACAACCAGATGGTTCATCAAGCTTCTGGACGCAATACCCATCAGCCGTTATTGCTTTGTTTTTATTTGAAACCGCTAAACAAAGCATCTTGCTATCCATGCAGTTAGCATAAAGCAATAAAGAGAAATCCTGTTCTTATTAAGAAAGACATAGATCACTGGGGCTGATGCATTCTACCCTCTGATTGCACGTCCTGTGAATACAACTGTTACATTTTTTTTAAGTTTCAGATTTGACATATTTTTCTCTAGGATAAAAAAATTGTATGTTATGTGCATTATACAGCTAATGTTTGCTTGCTAGTTTTAATGTGGCACACCTTTCTGGTTGTACTCATGGAAAAGAAACAAAAGAAAAGAAAGTGTAATAAATATACTTTTTTATTATTTTTTTTTTCTTCTCTTTAGATTTTAACCACAAACTGCCTTCTCCTTATGAACACACACATATAGATTAAATCATAAAGAGACAACAGGCCACTTGTTCTCAGTTTTTACCATGGGCAAACCTGCCTGTTTGAAGAAAGATGTTTTCCTGTAGTTCAAGACACCGTTTAAGATTGAAATATTTACAGTGCCAGGGGGCTGTTTTGGCCTTGGAGCTGGAAAATATTACTTTTGAAAGGGGATAAGTCAAAAGTTTGTGTTTTTCCTTAGAAAAGAGACTGTTTTAGTTATGAAGATGATGCATGGTGGAAATGAGCTGAATTAGTGGAAAGTGTTGAAAGGCTCTGTAAAGTTGGAATGTTTGCTTTGAGAATATGATGAGATCTCTGTCTCCCATCAAGAAGCCCAGACCTCTCCTGAACCATGAGACTTCTGAATGTGTCGTTGTGAGTGAATGTACACACACACACCCACACACTAACACACCAGATGTCCATTTGGCCTTCTTCTCTAATTTCATGCAATTTTGCAATTTCTGAACATCTTTTTTCTTTGGGATAGCAGCCACCAGCTGTGGGGCTTCTCATTATATACTTTCCAGAGCATAGTCATACACCCGTGACATTTCCATCTTTTTATCGATCTACATTTTCATCTCTACCACTGCTGTAGCTTCTCGTCTGATTTGATTATGTGTTTTAAAATCCAAAAGAGGATTTTTGTATTTTATCTGATTGTATCTGTATTCGTCTGCCAAGTCCTGGAGACTAATATTTTCACCCACCGGTAGAGACGGCGTCATTCTGTGCAGCTTTCTTGACTCTACCTGTTTGGGAAGTTAGCCCAACACCACAGCACTTCTTCACTGTCCAGTTGAAGTGGTTCACATGACACACACATACATATGGCTATTCTTTCATGCAGTTCCGCTGTGGGATCTTTGGTTGTAGACAGGTCCTCTCATCATTACGATCTTCACAAATTAAGTCTCGCTCTGCGGCGGGAACTAGAGCATGAATTTTTGAAGGCCTCCGTGAATTTCACATGGATTGTCTTTCCGAAAGTTCTGACCTGAGAGGTTGAAAAAAATCGCAGTGCACAAGCAGGCAGACATCAGATCGTATTAGAACTGACAGGCTAAGACTTTATCACCTTGTGCTGATATTATGACATGCAGTCTGGAGACAAGGCCGGCTGCGGGTTTCGCCCGTGCGTTTGATCAGAGTGAGAGTTTAAATGTTAACAACTCACTCCTGAGGCTAAATGATCTCGTTCTCCTGCAGCCACCTGACGCACGCATGTGTACGCGGAACGCCGGCACTCGAGGTCGCCATCCTTTTCTGTGACTCGTTGGCCTTTCTCCCGAATGAAGCATTCCACGGATCAGCGAGCCCATCCGCCTACCCTCTCCTCCTCTTTGCTCAAATCTCAGCAATTATATTTGACATGTAACATCGATAATCTCATTTATTTTCCTGGCCCCTCATACCCTCCACTCCCTTCTTTCTCTCACCTAGCATACCCACACACACACAAGCACAGGAGGTTGCGCTCTCTCCCATGCTCTTATCTGTGTCTGCAGGAAAATGTGAGCCATTCAGCATTCGATAGAAAAAACTATTTTTTGCACCATTGATCTCACAGTGCATGTTCCTCCTGGTCCCCCTCTCTATGAAAATGTTACTTCTGGTCTGTTTATTGTTAAGCACTGACTTAAATGTAAAGAGTTGTCTGTGTTATACAAAGGCATTGGGGGAAAGGGGTGCCGTGATTCCTACGGAGATTAAATTAATTGAAAGATCTGCCGCACGGGGATGCTAAAAGAAAAGGGGTCCACCACCTGGGCCATGTCACATACGGCAAATGCGCAAATCACATACAGATAGCGCATACAGCTAAACAAAATAAGTCTCAGTTGAGGGGAGAAGCCATGCAAGCTCAGCGGGTGCCACTTTGAGCCCTCTCTACAACAGAGGCACAGATCAATATAGCTAAAGTCGGCCACCTCCACATGGCCGCCCTCTATAATCATTCCTGCACTGTGTTCTGCTTCACTCCCTCCAGTTGCCAGGTTGTTGTTTACCTTATTACGGTCCTAATTGCCATGTTTATGGTAACCTTTCTTCAGCTTACAGCCCTCTGCACTAAACTAATGAGCATTAGCACTGAAAAGCTTATGCCAGACTCACTTGGTTGGCCTCGTACGTCCTCGCGGACCCTTTACCAAAGTTACAATGCACACATCCATCATTTCTTACATCTTTAAGTAGCTCTCCCTTCTTCCTCAACTAGGTAGCGGTGGCGCTGAGTTGCACTGTGTGGCACAGAAGCAGGTTGCAGCTAATGAGTTACCTCAGCGCACTCGCAGCCATGGTTTTTTAATTAGTGTTGTGGTGCTAAGTGTCCTTTATGACCCATTCAACCCCCCCCTCCCTTTCTTGTCATCCATCACCCGTTCCTTTTGTTTGCCTTTCATTTGCATATACGCGGCAACCCCAAATTAGCCAGAGCCTCGTTAATTGCACGTGTGGGGAAGTAAATGGCTGGTGGTGCGGCGGGGTGGAGGCGCAGTCAACATGTTTACCTCCTAAATACCCCCCAGGACCGCTGAGCTCCAGCACATGGGGAGGTCACAGTGAATACACTCTTCAGGCGAAAAGAGAATCAATGAGCTGTTTGGTGTAATTAGTGCAACAAACAAGTTCAATCCCACATTAGAGGAGACAATAAAAATTCATTAAATACTCTTTACAGAATACATCCAAACTTATGACTTCATGCAAACAATTGGAGCGGGGAAGACGGACAGTGTTGCAGAGCTCCAAAGAGGTCTTTTTGCTTGAATTATCTTCTATTGACTTTACAAAGTCTATCAAATTAAGTTTTCTGCGTTTCTATTGACCCCGTTTGGCTGATCTGATCAATAATCAGCCAATAACAGATGATGATACCTAAGTGCTGAGAGGTGACCCCTGTACCCATAGCCCCCAGTGTTATTGATCACACACAAATGCACACATTTTCCAGTTTCAATAAACTCACGGTTTTAAATTTCTCTGTTTTTGTCCAAACGTTTTAAATGCCATCAAGCGTTGCAAACCTTCTGTTTAACTTGCTAAATAGTTGGAATTTTAAAATCTGGGAAGGTTTAAATTTTTGTACATACATTTTTTTTTTCCAAACCTGAAGCTGAATAATAAAAGTAAAAATAATGAAAGGTTTCAGTTACACCTCTGATGATAGATCACATTCTGAAAGTATACCTTAAAATTACTTATATTGGAGTGTTTTACCGTATGTGAAGCTACAGGAGTACTCATAAAATACTTTCTCATGCTTCACCACCATTAGTCATAACAAAAGACCCTCACCGAGACAGCTAATTGGTCTAAAATCCTACCGTGTCCCTGCAGCAGATGGTAAAGCCCCACCGAGCCCTCATATTTTTTCCAACTACAGTGTGATGCAAAAGTGATTGTAAACCTTGAACATTTTTTATATTTTGTCAGAACATAACCTAAAACCTCAATTTATGTTGTTTGATTTTGATGGTTTCTAACATATTTTTACAATTAAAAATCTAAAGTGCGCATTCAATAACCTTTATTCTTACACTACTTGGTAAAATCCAGTCTCCCATTTATTAAGTAAAGCCCACCTGTGTGTAGTTTCAGTATAAATTCAGATGTTCTTTGAAGGCCTCAGAGAAAAGAACATGCCAGACAAGGTCAGAATAACTTTTTGGAAAAGTTCAAAACAAGGTAATATTACATTTATAACACAATAATCCAAATTTGAACATTTTTCAGAGTACTGTTTAATCCATAATCGAAAAACTGAAAGAGCATGAGACAAATGGTTGTGCGCTCAAAAACAAATCTTTACTTAACTGGACAACAACATTGTTTAAAGAAAGATGTAAGAGGTCCTATTTGCAGTTTTTCACAGGTACAGCAAACACTTGGAAGAAAGAAACTGACCTGGTCAGATGACAGCAAAATGCTGAACCCTATGTGTTGTGGAAAACCAACACTATCCAACACCAAGAACAAAACATGCTCGCAGTGAAAACTTCAACTTCAACCTTAAACTTCATGCTGGAGCTACAATTGTATGGTCCACCTGTGTTGATGTGCCTAAATGTCCCATTCAAGGTCCAAACATAAGTCCAACTAAGAATCTGTGGTAAGATATGAAAATGAATTGTCATAAGCGCTCTCAACTCAGTCTGGATTATCTTGAGTTAATTTGCTAAAAATAATGGGCAGTTTTTAGTCTAGACGGTCAAGACATACCCAAGGGGACTTGTGCAACATATCGGCTCTGGGTTTTCTACATAGTACACATCGCTGTTTTCTAATTTTTATTTGTAAAATCGAAACAATTTTGTGCTGTATTAGTGTTAATCACATAAAACTCTGATAAGATACACAAAAGTTAGTGGTTCTGATGGGGTTCTAATACATGATTTAACTAAAGATGCTTGGAAATGGATAGAGTCCTGGCACAGTGAGTTTTTCTGCACACTTGTTTTACTATTAACCGATCACAAATGTTGCTACAACTATTGAATGTGTAACACAGATTATTTTCATTGATATGTACTTCATTTTTAAAAGTGTCTTCATCTGACTTGTCGTACTATTACAACACTGTACTATTGTACCTTTGCAATATTAGCATACCTTGTAAGCAAAATGGGTGCATTATTTAGCTGTGGCAAGACGGCAGTGTTTAGTCATCCAGCCTTTAAACAAAAATGAGAATAGCAGTAATACTATGATCTCTTTATTTTTATGTTTGTGTTCTTGTCCCTTATGACCGTCTCCAACTGCCTCGCTGTGTGAGGTATAGCGTTGTGTTTGTTCCCATTGCTGATTGGCCAATTATGGCTGATTGTGCTCCTTTAGGGAAGCATTCTCCAAGAGTTGTTAGTGAATAGCCAAATTATGCCTTAGCTTTTAATGTGACCACGGGGAGCTCTGGACCACTCCAAAAAAGTTTTTTGCTCCCTGCAAAGCCACGGGAAAACTTCGAACGCAACGTTACATCACATTATTAGTCAAAGGATGGTTTGAAAGTCACTGTTGTGTGCTGGGTTGATTTTAATGATGACTTGGACGCCGTGGGCTGTTTGTGCTTTAATGAGAAGTTTCCAGGTGGGATAAAGAGTTGGGTGGCTGCCCTGTTTCTATTTCTTTTCATGACTCTAATGTACCAAACCCGACTTCATGCGCCAATGGTGACTTTGGTATCTTTTGACATTCATTCCTCCTGAACTAAAAATCCTATTAAGACCATGAATAATTTATGAAAGTATTCTACTTTTGTATAGATATCCAAACCTTGGCACACAAAACGACAAGGTCAAGTGGGTACAGAGGTCTCCACTCCTAGTTAATTTTTTTAATCAATTGTATATTTATTGGAGTAATACAAAGTCAAACTGAGACGTGAGGGAAAAAAATTGAGAAATTATATATCTTTTAAGAAAATATTTTTTACCATATTCTATTCAGTTTTTTTTACAGTGATATGGCATTCTGCCCAGGGTGACATGGCCTGTGGGTATGCAACCACAGAAAAAAATATACTATAAATAAAAAATCTGTTATTTACGCCCTGTAGCAACTTTCTATTGGCTGTTTTCATGAAAAGAGGGTCTCACTGTGGTTTACACATGGTAAGAAAATATTGCTGTACACAGTGGGAGGCTAATGACGCTGAAGCTAGAGTTTTTAGTTTGATTAGTTGCTTATGATTTGCCGTTAAATTAAAGGACCATTTCTGCTTGGCTTTTTTAGGACGTCTGGCTATGACCCTCTCTAGTTCAAAATCCAAATATTTAGGTTGGTCAAACCTCAGCTAGGTAATTTAAAACTAAACAAAAAAATCTATAAAACCAAATATGATATTTGGGAAGCCTTTATTCTAATTTATCACATCAACAGATCCAACGTGGGCTGAAGTATTCTACAGTGATTGCAGTTCAGAGTTTTCTCTGTTTTCGAAAATATTGTTCAAATCCATTAATCTCCTTTAATTAGTTATCAGATCAATGTTACACAGCATATCTACTATGTCTATTTGAACGCAGTGGTGTGCAGTGTGAAGAAAAGGATCTGGGATGTCTGAAGCAGTGATAGAGCAATGTGTTGTGTCACCCTCCAGTAATCCTCTGTACCCCTCTCTCGGAGTGTGGATGTGAGCTGAAGTGATTGATGACACTACTAATGGTGTACGTAAACACAGGCCGCCTGGTTATCTCTTATCTGACAGAGAGGGGAAGGCTTGTGTCAACAGCTGCTCCTCCTTCCCATTTGTCTCCTTCGGCCACCTCATGTCTTCTTCTGTCTCATTTACACCGCGCGACATCCAACCCAGCGTTCGATCGTTTTCATCTGGGGCTAATAGTCCTCCTTGTTTGAGAGGGCTATATCTACTGCTCAAATATATCTATATATATTTGAGCAAAATCTATATGCAGTGTATAAATTGTCATAAGTGCTGTTTACAGAGAGTCTGTGAGGTATTTTCGTAACGCCATGTGGGCCTGATTTCATCCACGTGCCTGGATCACCATAATGTGCTTGTTGAGTCGTTACCTGAGGGAATCCCATATGCATTCGTTCAGCGAAACACAAACTCCGGGCCCATAGAAACCCCCAACCATTTACCTCTTTCTGACGACAGGGGATGAGCTTTCCTAATGAAAAGCAAAAGATGTGGGAGTGAAGATTAAGACGAGGGGACATAGGATGGAGCCCAGCAGTGTCCATCTGTACATTGATGTCTGTACAAATTAAGAGTAAAGAGCAGAAAGCCGTAAACATTTGCCGCTGTGATGGTTGTGATAGCAGTTTGACCAGAAAGCCGTTGCTGTGGGTGCCCTGAGCAGTCCAAGAGGTGCGAACTGTGATCTCTATGGCTGTATTGTGTTCACACTTGAACGGGAGCCAAAAAGCCTGTGAAATATTTGAGCCAAAAGGGTTAGAGAGAAGTGTGGAAATGAAACAATGGTTTACACAACAGTGAAATGGGGCTTTTCCTCTCTGTTTTTTTTTTTTTTTTGTTCCCCAGCAGGCCTAAGGAGGGAGCTTCACTGGCCCTCATGTCCTGGCTTGTCGCAGGCCCTGGTGGGGAGGAGAAGAGGGGGAGTGCACGATACAGAGACAAATGCAGTACATTTAAGCATCAGACTAATATTAAACTTGAGAACAGACATATTTAGGTTTATATCCAATTCAGAATTAGGAGAATACCATTATTCATGTCATGTGGTAATGGGTGATGATAATAAGCAGGGTATCCCCCACATCTTTACAGCAAAAAAAATAAAATAAATTAATAAATAAAATAGGCTGCATTGTCGGTAAAATCAGTTATCTTAAAAGATAAGCTGTCATTAGCTGGGTTTTTTATTTTTTGCATTTGATCTTATTGAAATAGAAATGCTGAAAAGTAATAACTCGTTTAGCTTCTACAAATTTGTCAAGGTAAACAGTTCAAATATTCTGGTTCGGATGTCATTTAGTAGCATGTTAAAAATGCATTATTACACTAAAACTGTGTTCACTGACACTTTATGGTTACAGTCTTGCAAATCTGGTGAAGAGGATTTTGTGTGTCTTATTAGTAAGTGCAAGCCTTCAGATGCTGAGTGATAGAACAATCCTTGGCTTGAGCAAATGCAGTTTTTCTCAAGAACAAATTAGCCTTATTTTCACATTTTACAGACAGTAAGGAACATCATGTTATTCTCATAGTTAAACCTTGCTGTAGAACAAACAAACTATACACAGTTAAGCTCAACATTATTCACACCACTGACAGATTTGGATTTTGAATATTAAAATTTAACCAACAGGTTTGCTTATAATAGTAGATGAATCAGGCATCCCAAAAGGTGATAAAAATATGTAAGAAATATTTTTTATGAATAACTTTACTAGCTTTACATTTTAACACACACAAGTCAAAAATAATTTTTGCCCTTCGGTGGAAAAGCGTTAATTGGACCAGCTTTTTATATGCTTTTGTATGTTTCCACCGGGATTGTGATCATTCTTTTGCTGGAAATGGGATTCAGCTATTCAATGTCAAAAGGCTCCTTTGCCATCACCTTAATCTGGAGCTCCCTCCACAGATCCTCTATCAGGGAACCTGGCTGGGCCACTTCAAACATGAATACCACTTCAACCCCGAGAAAGGCCATTGCTTTAATTCAGAGCTCACTTAACAGAAATGGTATTAGACTGATATTAAATCCTAATACCAAATAGGTATTAGATGCTTCAGAAGGTCCCATTTGGTTTTATTTAAGTTTATCTGAGTTAAGGGGTCTGAAAACATTAGCACAGAGGTTGCCAAACTTTTCAGCCTATGACCCCCCAAAATAACAATACCAGGGACTGGGAAATAAATAAAGTAATTTTGAGAAGAAAGTCGTAAAATGACAAGAATAAGGTGGCATTTATATGAGAACTCTTACAAAAAAGTGCTGCCTTCTCCTTGCATTACAATGAGGCATGTTTAGCATCATGTACAGTTTATATGTTGGTATCAGTGTCACTAATTAGGAAATACAAAATCATTTTAGTACATCAGTAAATCATTGATGTTTTTTTGTTTTTTAAATCATGTATTGTTTTCCTTCTTCCTTGATCTGACAAAAGCAGCTGCTCACACATGTTTGTTTCCTACATGGCTTCTGGCACTTATTTACCGAGAACAGAGTAAATGGGGATGAATAAATACTTTTCAGGCTTTATTTGTGAAAATGTTTGAAAATGCTGTCATTTTTCCTCCACTTCATAATTATGTACTTCTTTGTGTTGGTCTATCACATCAAATCGTGCAGTGATAAAATGACATGACAAAATATGGCACACTTCACGAGGTGTAATTTTCCAAGACAGTATTGCAAAAAAAAAAAAAAAACAATAAGGAAAAAGTTCTTTATTTTAAGTGAGAATGGTTTTAAAACATAATAAAGCTTCTCTGGCTTTGTGACTATACATAATATTCTAAAAGTGGTGCTGGGATTGAATAATGAGGCTTTTTTTAAGTCATTTGATTCTGAGGTAAATCTTTTAATCTTGGGTCATCAGTAAATGCTGGCTATGGGCCATAGGTGAGCAAAAAGAGGAGATGGAGAGAGAAGAAAAAGCGGAGTCTGGTTTTTATAATGAAACCCTCTGCTCAGATGGTTCCAATAAGCCTCCCAGCCTGCAGCCACGCAGGGGCTCTGCCACTTGCTGTCCTGGCCAACCACACTACAATCCCTTTTTTGGCACCAAATTCAGCCAATTGCCATTTCTTTGTTCATTCTAGGTCTCAAATTTTAACCTCCTTCAAAAATGTGGGTGGACTACAGGTGATCAGAACCAAGATAAGACGAAGACAAAGACAAAACGAGGAACGCATATGTAGTTTTGATTCTCTCACTGCCTCTGCTTTGACTGGCCTGTTCTGCACACCGTAGCGCTCACGGATTTGATCTCATTGTCCAAGGACAGCGCATTTCAACAATTGCTTAATTACAAAAGCAAAATCTACGGAAGACGACTGGAGGTTGATGTGACATCTTCTGTTTTATGTCCGCCTGCTTGTCTGAGATTCAAAATGGATTGTTTAGGTCTGATGTTAAGCAGGAGCCGAGATGAAGAGTGGAAAAGGAATCTCAATTCATTTTGGAACGGTCTGGTTTGGATCATGGGAAATACAGTGTGATCATGAATTGATTTACTTTTCCTGTCCTCTGCCATCTTTCAGTCTGTCATAGACCTCGATATTAGGATATGTTTGTTTGCTGCAGCTTATAAGGAGCTCCTAATGTTGCATTGTTCCCCACATCTCATCTTTCAGCGGCCTACCTCTGAGGTTCTCCTTTATTTGAATGTTAATAAATAATTGAAAGCGTTGCATTCTTTTGCAAAGTTGTCCCGAGCAGCACTTCTCTGTTTGTGTTTGTGCAGTTCCAGGAATTGTCCCTCTTTGTGTCTCGCTTCCCATGTCAGTCGACAGAGTGGAGGTCAAGCTGTGTCGGTGTTGAACGTGTGCTTCCTCGCCTCATTATTATTTGTCATTACTCTTGGAATGGGTTCATACAACTTGAGTGATTTAGCTGTTTTTGCTTGAGCTCGGGAAATTTCGTGTGCGTTTCCCTCACTGTGTAAGATCTTGACTTGGAAGAGGAACGTCGTGATGAGTGGCGTGTTGTATTGTCTTCACTTTAAAGAAACACGTTGTGTTGCCCTCGTTTTGTGGTTTTGGATTAATGGTTTGATTTTGTTCAATATGTAACTGTGATTAAAAGCTTCTTGGACAGAAAAATGTCCATCAGTATAATAGCGATCCTTATTGTCATGGCAGCAAACATTCAAACAAAGTTTGTCCTCTGCATTTAACCCATCCCACAGGGAGCAGTGGGCTGCCACTGTGATGCACCCAGGGAGCATTCTGGGGTTAAGGGTCTTGCTCAGGGACTCAGAGTGGCAGTCTGTGAGAGTCGAACCAGTAACCTTACAGCCTCCCCAAGATTTAGCCACCCTGCTCTCTAACCGCTCGGCCACCACTCTCCACTCTCCCATAGTTGTATAGGTGTATGTTTTGTTACACGAGACAACATAAATCCATGTGACCATGCATTTACCTCAGGTTAAGGTCTATACAAAGTAAACACAGCAGGCTTCACATGTGTGTTGGCTTCCCTGGTAAATGTGTGTCACATGCCTTAAAATAAATGAATACTTTATTATAGTAAACAGTTGCTCAGTGAGCTTACTTTTCACCTTAAAGAAAACCAGTAATCAACTAAAGAAAGTTTACTGAAAGTTAGGGTTCATTGTGCTACTTAGGGTTATTTTATTTTTTTACTCACTTGTTGCCTCCCATGGCATTATTTCTTCATTACTACAGTCTCCATTACAATGACATGTACATTGTCATTTAATTGATCGTGTCATTTATGGATTTAAATCAGCTTCCAGGACAACTAATAGCATCTGTCCGTAAATAAAAATTGGAAACACACAGTTTCAAATACCTGGAACTGTGAAAATCAAGGAATCAAGGATGGATGAGAAGGACCCAAGTTTACCTTTCCACCACTTACAGTAAAGATCATAAATGAGAGGGGAAAAGTCCATAACCCAGCTATCTTTGTTTTGTTCGTTTTTTATCATTAAAAATGTTTCAGTTTAAATTGTGATTTTCAGGGGAAAAAATACATAATCGATATTTATTTGATTGAGTCAGAAACGGTGCCTTATTTTGGTTTTAAATGGCTTTTTTGTCATACTTCAAACACTGCTGTTAGAGTGTTATGTGACGCTGATGTACTGTTCATATAGTTCCCCATTAACACTGCACCTGCTTCACTATAATGAGACAATATATCTGCTCTCTAATTGCCCTGCATACATATCATACAAAGCTGCCCGTAAAAGCTGGAGGAACAGTAAAACAGACATAGCTGCCAGCAGCATCTGCACACATGAACATTTAAAGTATCACACACACACACACACACACACACAAAAAGAGTACGCACTTCTATTTTTAAAGTGTCGTTCATACGCTTTCCCTTGCAGAATGCATGCTATGGGGTCTGAACATGCATCCACACAGAAGCGTGCACACACAGAGCCACTTCTGCACACGCTTGTCCAGCCTTTTAACAGGAGGTTGTAAATAACACAAAGCCATTTCATTAACGAGGTCCAGCCTAAAAAACTCCCTGGCTCCTCTCTCTTGAAGCGTGCACACTTCCTGTTGTAAGTTACGCTAACCTGGCAACCCTGCACATGGCAACCTGCTCGTTCAGATAAGCTGCAGGGGTACTGAGGTAGACATAGTGGCGAGATGCTAAAAATAACCTGGATTGGCTGCAAATTTGTATTTGGAATACACCGAAAAGAGCTCTTGATGTTTTTGCCTTGAAAAAAAAAAGAAGAAGCTTGAAACATATTTAATAGCGGGTTAGCAGGTCAAGCAAAACTTTGGTCGTGATGAAATTGTTGCTGAGAGTGGAAGGTCACTTAGCATGGGTGTGTTTTGCATGCGTGTTTTCAGTTTGATGCATGCGCAGTGACTGCAGATAAAGGCTGTGTTACTCAGATTTAAAACAAGTTAGAGAAGTTGGGTCATTAGCGAGCGGGGACACATTCTGACACTGTGCAACGTAGACACATGTCTGCAAGCACATTCACACTCATGCTACGACCCAGATGGCTTTTACAAGGCCCCAGGCCCTCCCTGGCCTGCCCACCTGCCCGCCTGCCTGCCTGGTTTTTAATTATGTCGAAGGCTGCCCTGGCCTGATAAAATGGGTCGTGTTGAGCCCGCCTTCGCTCGCCTTCGCCCTCACCGCACATACACATCTCAGACACCTTGCATGCATATACTTAAGCTGCGTCACAGTCAAAAAAGAAGAGTCTGAGCTTTCAAAACAGTATTTACCTGTGACTTTGACAGAGATAATCAATAATCGGGTTATATATCTACCTTAATCACTGTTGCCCCGATAATAAGCGTTTGAGCCTTGTTGGTGTGTATGAGTGTGTAGGGATTTACAGCCTGCTTCCTTTTTAGCTGTCATTAGGCTACCAGACATGGCTACACAGGTGTACTGTTACCAGCATCAGTAATAGGCTTTATTCTCTCACAGACACACACACACACACACACACACATTCTGATCCACTTTATTTTTAAAAGCCCAATCTTTCCTCACAGCATGGGTCCTCCTGATGAAACACTTTGACTCGGCTGCTTGTTCTCTTTATTTGGACTCAACCTGTTTTCACTGATTTCAGAGTGAGCTGAAGGGAGCTGATAAACAAATAAGTTTGAATGTTCCAGTGTCCATATGAATATCGACAATAGAAGGGACCCAGTGCAGATGTGAAGACAGCAGAGACGCACCAATCAGTTTTGAGGACAGTTTCTATTCTGTAATTTTTGTAAAAATGTGACCACGGATACGGATCCTGGTCGATTTCAGTTTTACTTTAACAACTACAGTAAAACAAGATAAAACACTTTTCATTTCTGTTCTTCCTGCCATGATCTGTGAGTTATTTGTCTATATCAACACCAGCACATTTTTCTGCTTGAGAGCTTTGGCTGTAAATGAGTCTTTAACTATTTTAAAACAAATATTGCAGTTTTAAAGTTTACAGTTTTAACTCTCTTTTAAATCTTATATTAGTGAGTTATGGTACCAAAAAACAGCTGTCTCTTTGTGTATTTTTATCTCAACTCGAAATATACCTAAAATATTGAAATGCAAATTTTGAAGAATCATAATTCTTTGCAGAGTATGAGACCCTAAATGGCTACTGAGAGTTATTGTATTTATTTTGTGTTTGTTTTATTGTTTTGTTTTATCCTTTGGCTAAATTGTAAAGAACTACAGTATGGTAAAATGTTGTTGTTTTTCAATAAGTCTTACAAATAAATTTTCCTTTGACATAAGGAAATTTATGTGAGTTTAATTAATACTGTTATGGGCCCCATAAGGGCTGATAGAAACAGGACGCCCTGGTAACGTATAATTTTAAATTATTTGAAACTTATTTGAAACCTTTTCAGGTACTGTATCACCGGCACTACTTTAAGTCTTATTGGTGGCTTATGTAGTAGTTAAGCTTTTTAAAAGGAAGAAACAAGGTTGGAGTGGTGGTATTTTTAACATTATTTTTCTAATTGCTATTCTGTGTAAGTTTTGTTTTTAAGATTTATTTATAGTTTACGTATCTATTTTACCAGTTTTAATAATTACCTATGAGTTACATGGTTCTAAAAGTTCCTTGGAAGAGATATAGGCTGTATTTTACAACCAATATTACCAATTCTTGACAAACTTTTGATATTGTTTTCTTTTATTCATACCATAAAAAAGACCTATTTTACATTTTATAGTATTTATCGGCTACTGTGAGTCGATTCTAGATGTTGAGGACCATCAACTTCACTCACAACTGTTAACATTTACCAATGAGTTTTAAAAACGTTCACAAAGAACTTAGGGACACATTCACCCTGGTATTTATTGGTGCTAAATGTGTTCCACCCTGAGATTGTGTGTCCAAATCCACAAATTTAGCAGGATTAGAACATCTTCTGCGTATGGTCATTTCTGAACAAGAGGGAAATATAAGGATCTGCTTTACAGAAAAAATATCAATTATGTCATGAAAGGTTGAATTTGTCTTTCCTACCATTGAAGTGTGCATGATATTTTTATAAAGAAAAATATTTCTAATCAGAGAAATAGTCCAAATTGTGTTTTAAGCGAGCGTGACACTTTTCTTTTTTTCTTTTTTTTTGTATAGCATTAAGAATTGTTGTCTTAATGTTAAAGACAGCCCAACAGATTTTACTTTCACAACCAGAGTCTTACTGCTTTCGCCGTAGTGCTCGGCTTGATTTATATATGCAAGAAGCTTTATTGTAATCTATGCAGGGAATATTTCATGTTAAATAGATACTGTTTCAAGTACATACTACACGCAATATGACTGTGACATTTTCCATCATAAGTTTTACATGCAGAGGAAGGTCTGTATGCACATCTTGGGAGAGTTCCTGCAGTGGAAACTAAACTATTCATTTTTGAGTGGAATTAACAGTATATAATTGTTCAAATGTTTTTTACTCATATAATGTATGATTACTAGTTTTTTATTTTTGTACATTTATATTTGTGCATGTATATTTATCTTAAAATTTAATTTTTTTATTAATAACATATTTTTTATTTCAAGGTTTTTTTATTTTGGAATGAATCAGTTAAAGAGATGCCTCGTTTCAATGTCCTTTGTACTACTAATTTATCTAGAAAACCTACTTCAGCACAATTCCTCCAACCAGATGTTGTTCCTAAAGTTTTAAGGAATGCCTCAAGTTCTCTGTTCATTACAATAAGGATCAAAAAATAAAACCCTTTTTTTTATCTGTTTGATGGCTTTGCATCTGCTGTGTTTGTGGCAGATGGACTGCAACCTGATGGGCATGTTAGCGTCTGCATGTGCAGAAATAATGCACACACTGGGTGCAAAAACTGTTGAAACAAATGCTGCTTCAAGGATTCTCCTCCTTAAACACGTTTTTTTTTCTGCACACCTCTTTTTTTCCTTCTCTTTTCCCTCGTCCCATTGTAATATACAGCTTTTCCACATCACCCTTAATCAGAGCTATGGTCTACTACAGTTATTAAAATTAGAATAATTCCTTTTATGCTGTCTCCCCCCCCCCCCCAACCATCTCATACAAAGTTTAATGGCAGGACCCCTTGTGAGCCTGTCCACCTCTCACCTCCACGCACACACAAATGAGAGCAGACATACACTCATTTAGACTGTTGAGTGATATGGCAGGGCTAGGGTCTTCTCTGCAGGACCCCATCCATCACACACACACACACACACACACACACACACACACACACACTCATGTGAATGAGGGCATACAAACACACTGGAGCATTTTCATGATCTGCACTCTATCAGTCTCTTTATTAGTCTGCCTGTTGGTGCGTGTGTGTGTGTGTTTGCCTATGTCTCTGTGTGTGTATGTCAAAGGGGGCCTCCCAACTGGAAACAGACCCATTTCCAGAAAGGATACAAACTCCAACACACACCTCTTTATTTCCTTTCAGTCACACTGCACCTTAATTTGTAACACTTCTAACAACCAACTCTGCAGCCTGCTTCACTGCCACTCAATACATCACTGTCGTTGCCGTGTTTCCCTGTCTGTCTTTTTCGGCTGGGGCGGAACACGGTACATCGCTACGTGTGTGTAAGTGCATATGATTCTCTAACCCCAATTTTCATATTCTCTGCCAGCCTGTGTTTATGTATATTTACAGTATAAGTCTGCAGCTGCACAGAGCAAGGGAAGTTTCATTTCCCACCTCTGTTCCTCTACTTGAAGAGCTCTCATGCCAGGCTGCCCCCTACCTCCTTTAAAACGAATTGCACCTTATCATGCAGCCCCCGTTGCATTGCTATTCTTTGGTTTTCTTTGCAAATAAGCTGGATATAAAAAATTTAAATGATCTCGAAAGAAAATAAATCGTTCCCCTTTTCTCTCTTCCACCACCAAACAACATGTTTTATTAGTCTGCAACTTCCCCAGGATATGTGCAGGTAAACCCTGGCAGAATGTGCCTTCCTCCTACATGTTTACATTACTCTTTTTCCTGTTTTTCACAGGCAGAAAAACTTCTTTTTTTTTCAAATTCCCTCTGATAGCTTCGGTTAAAAAGCGCATTTTCAATTTATGTTTCACTCCACGTTGCTTTTCTTAAAAGGACAAAAGATGCTTTGCTCTCTACCCCACATGTATACAAATGAATGCAAACTAGGGTGTGTTCACACATTGAAAAACCGAGGCTTGTGCAACAAAAGCACCATGATCACACCTTATAAAAATATTCCCACAGAGACACACAATAACCTGGCAGTTACGTCTCAAATGCTGTAAGTCTGCTTCTATCTTCATCTCCCATCAAAATCACAATCACCACCACGCTCTGAGCAGCCATTTCCATTTTCTGCCCTCCGTCAAAGAGAAAATAATATGTACCTTGTCACCAATGTCTACCCGTACAGGCAACTTTGCTCTACTAATTCAGCCCAGCGCTCCACAGACATCCGTCAGATATAACTGGCGGAGGAGAGGGCATGCCGAGACAGCCATTAAAGGTTCCTAGCTGTCAAAGGTTCCCCTTTGTGTTGTGAGGGGCGATATAAGTGTCGTGCTCTTATCAGGGCTTCCTGTGGAGTTTGCTCTGCATCCTGTCCACTTAGAGCCGCTCCTCTTTCAGAGAAATCTTATTGTGTCTTTGTGCGACTGTATGTGTGTGAGTCTTGGTACGTATCTGAGTGTGTGTGAGTGTATGTGTGTGTGTGTATAATGTCAAGTGAGTCATTTTTTGATTGTGTTTAATCAAGTCAAACTACAGATCAAGTTCAAAAATAGAAAGGGAAGATGGGGAATAAACTTTTTCATGCAGTTTGAAATGTGGAGCTTCCCCTGTTTGGCCTTCCGTCCTACAACGTGTCTCAGTAAAATCCCGCATTAATCACTTCAGAACAGCTGTGTCTTGACCTTTCCCAATTCTGTTTGTGAGTTTACATCCAAGTAATTACGTTGAGTGACGTGAGCTGTTGATCCTAGGGATTGCCAAGTTGATTATATTTTCATTTAGTGGGAGAGAATGACAGAGTCCAGTATACTGACGCTCAAAAATAAGATCAAAATGAATGTTGAAACATCCGTGAGCAGAACTAGGGAAACTCACTAGACTGGGAAAAGAGAAATGTGGATTTTATCACGCTGACGTCAGAGATGGCTTTGACAACACCTTGCAAAAGTATTCAGACTGCTGTTTGTATCTCACCATAACTTGTATGGGTGTATGGGTGCCGATCCCCAGCTGTTGGGTGGGAGGCAGGGTATGTGATGGACAGGTCGCCTGTCCATCACAGTCCAACACAGAGACACACAGGACAGACAACCATGCACGCACACACTCACCCGTACCGTAAGGGAAAGTTAGAGCAGCCAGTTAACTGAACAGTCATGTTTCTGGATTGTGGGAGAAAAGAGGAATACCCAGAGAACCCACCCATGCACAGAGAGAACATGCTAACCCTATGCAGAAAGAGCACAGGCAAAGATTGACAGCACAGAATGCATAGGTTTGTATTTTCAGTTTTCTTTACACTGACATCACAAAATAAAATGTTGTGCAACCAGTTGGCTTCAGAACTTAATTGTTAAATAGACTCCACCTGTGTGTAATGCAGTCTCAGTATAAATGGACCTCTATGAAGGCCTCAGAGGTTTGTTAGTGAACATTAGCTCACATACATACAGCGAGATGAAGAGTAAGACACACAGCTGACAAGTCAGGGATAAAGTAGTGGAGAGGAGAGTTTAGAGCAGGATTAGGGTTTTACAAAGCGCTGTTAAATCGGTCATCTGAAAATGGAAAGAATATGGCATTCTTGCAAATACACCAAGACATGGCCATCAAGCTAAATGGATAAGTGGGGAAAAGCTAATTCTGGAGAGAGCAAGGAAATTATGTAGAAGAAAAAAAAAACTCCGGTTTAAATTTTGCCACAAGCCAGCAAACATGTGGAAGAAGGTGCTGTAGGCAGATGAACACAAAGCGGAATATTTTGGCTGAGATGCAAAATAGCATTTGCAGTTAAAATATAATACTTAACTTTATCCCAAACACACTATCCTGAAAGTGTTGCATGGTTGTGGCAGGATCATTCTTGTGGGCATGGTTTTCTTCAACAGGGACAGGGAAGTTGTTTAGAGTTGATAGGATGATTGGTGGCACTAAATACAGGGTAATCAAGGAAGACAACCTGTTAAAGGTTGCAAAAGACTAGAGACAGGGTAGACATTCACCTTCAAACACAACGACAACAGTGATGATCCTAAATATACAACCAAAGTTACAATAAAATAGTTTAGATGAAAACATAACACAAGCAAGCGCGTGTCATAATGGCCCAGTCAAAGTCCACTAAAGTCCACCTAAATGCAAATAGTATGGAAAGATATGTGGAAATCTGACTGAGCTTGAGCTATATATTCGCGAAGACTTGGCAATATTCAGCTTGAATGCCCAAAGCTGATAGAGACATATCTCAGAGGACTTGCAACTGTAACTGCAGAAAAAACGATGGTTTTACAAAGGATTGACTGATGATAACCTCGCCCGCGGGATGAACTCTCGCGGTATTTGTGCGTTCACCAGCACACGAGAAACCATCTTGTACCGCCTCAGCTTCCACCGTTTTGTCCGAAGCAAAAACGGTCTGGGCCAATCACGTTGCAGTATTGCGGTTTAAGGCGGGACATACCGGTGCAATGAATGCACGAGCTGCCGAGCCCGCAGCTGAACCAACATGAACATAGCAGCGCACGCGTAGCTGCTATCACATCTGTTTCGTCAGCATCCACGATTTCTTCTTTGAAAGAAGAACAGCAAGAAGTGCCTTGCCTAGCTTACCTTTTTGTGGTTTCTCATGATGCATGCTGCTTACGTTTTAATTTGATACCGTGACTGGCTAAAACCAATCTTTGGTAGGGGTGAACTGGGTGTTGCTTTGCCCAATAAGCTCAAAAAGTTCTGCTGAATAACCCTCTTTTCCCCAAACAGTTTCGATAGGAGCAGTACCAGATTGATAATGTGCAGAACTTAGAGTGTTGCCCATTATCAGTCTGGCTGGCCAGGTTAGACTGATGATACTTTTGCAAACAATGTATGAAAACAGCGTATTTTAGTTGCAGGTTTTCCTTTTCAGTCTTCAAAGTTTAGGGGAAAATTACGGCTAGCTAAGTTTACTTTTCTTTTATTGAAAACCCGTTCACACGTAAGCGGATGATTTTCAGCCAGGTTCCCCTCTTCCTTCATCTCCTCCTCCTGCTCTGTGTGACATGTTTAGATGGAGGGAGGTGGAGTGAATGAAAAAGAAAGGTAAAGGTAAATAAACAAACAATCAGCCGCAAGCTTGTTCTGACCCTCCTTCTCTGTTGCCCCTCATTTAAGGCCTTATAAATCAGGCTTCCACCCAGAGACAGGGTGTTAGCGGGTCTTTCAGACAACACACACACACGCACACACACACACACAGAAAGACACACATGTGCCAACCAGGATACACAGAAGGAAAGCACACAACCAGAACTGGTCTGTTGCTCATTAAGTTCATGTTAAGCACATTGGATGAGCGTACTAGAGCTAGGCTGGTAGGAGGAGGTCAAATAAAAGCGTATGGAAAACGCAAGGCTAGTGTGTTGTCGTAACTACAGACGAGCCCGTGTACCCAGTCTCCATCTGGAGCTTAGCTTCATTTTTAACATATGTTAATAAAACATGTATAATACCTGTTGCAGCTCCCCAGTAACGCTATGACAAGTGCACTCTGACTCTACCAGCTGCAGAGAGGATATTAGGCTAAGCAGTAAGTGAGCATGTGTGTGTTGAGAGGGTCTGCCTGGTTAGTTTTCAGAGACTGTTTTAACACATAAAAAAGGTCTGGACTTTGTCAGGCTGGGTTGTACACTGGGAGTAGAACGGACAGTGCGCAGAGGTGTGAGGGATGCGAGCTACTATGTCCCAATATAAACTGCTATACAAAGCTAAATGCATGAAAAGAAGCAAAATTACTAACCGATTTGCTTACAGGTTTTGTTTTCTGCTTCTCATTTTTAGCAAATGGGTTTATGCAAGCAGAACCCCCGTTTTGTTTTGTTCTTTCACATTGTCGGAATAAGAGTTTTTCAGCACTCGTCGAAAGGATTGAACAATTATTTTTACCCAAGGCACCAACAGGCTTTGTTATTTTAAAATAGGCCCCGCTAACAAGGTGGGTAAGCTCACACCTCGGGTCAAAAGAGGCACAGCGCTGTTATTACCTCAACCATGCATGCCTGCCTTCACCCCAAACTGTTGCCGCACTCATACAAGCCACGATTCCACACCTTGATCCAGACCCAGAACATATTTACTCACTAAACTTGGCACCTGTACCCCACCCACAAAAACGCACCTTCTGCACACGCTAACCCAGAAAGCAAGAACGCGGTCATTCACACTTTACGAGCGGTTGAAAAAAATAAAACATGAACGTGGCTTTACGAAGCTGGGGAAGTTCACAAACTTTGCCCATCTAAAAACGTCAGATGGCTACTTGGTTCTTCTCCGTCGCACCTCGGCTTCCTTCAGCAGACATTTTACTGTGATTAGGAGTGCAGAGAGTCAAGCCAAAGGTCAGCGCCGCATTCAGACCAGGTTGATTGGTTGTTGTAATTAGAGGAGTTTTGCTCTGTCTCAGGCTGGTGCTCCCAGGAGGATTCACGCTGGCTCCCGGTATCAGTATCAGCAGCAGTAGCGGGGAGAAATCAGAGCCTAACTGGGTGAAGACTGCAGGCTCAAGGGGGTTCATGTTTGGAGCTGACTCCAAACTCCCCTCTATCTCCCTGTGACAAACAAATGTACTATACCTTGGGCATTCTGTGTAGTCAAGTCACAAAAAAGGTTATTTAATTGCTCTTTTGTATATTTGTAACGCGGAATATTTATCATTAATGGTATAAGTTGAAAACAAGGCCACGCACATCTGTTCACTTCTCAGCTCACAATAAGACCTTCTTCTATTCTTCTGCTCTTCCTCGTTCACCACAACCTCCGTCCGCTTCCATTCTCTGTGGAAGCGGGTAACTTGAGACCCGTTCTTGGAGTCTCTGGGGGCTGCAGGGGTTACAAAGGGTGATCAATACATGCCAGAGAAAGTCATTAGACAAGTGAAAGAAGCCCCAGTTTGTATACTCCCTCCTCTTTATCCTCTTTCCTTTCCTTGTTGTCAGGACCAACAACATTAGCTGGTCCTAACAACCATTAACGTGTTTGGATCTCTGCAACTTAAATGTTAAACTGACACCATAGTCTCTGCACAGCGTTTATGAAAGGTCATTATTTTTTTTACTCAGAATTATAGCAAAATAAAGTTTGTTTGAAAATTTCCTTTAAACATGTACTATGAGAATGTTTATAACTCCCACAATTCATTGCACATAATAACGCTCTTATGATTCGATCCTCTGATAAAGCAGAGTGCCTGAGATTTTTTGGGATTTATTGAAAGTTCTGCCACACAACTTACAGCGCTCACATGCCACATGTACCACACAAGTGAGCCACTGCTACAGAATCAACACAATTTTTGACTCAAATATTGAAGCAATGACCACGCTACACTAGGATGTCTGCACTGATGAAGAGTCACTCATCTCAGCGTTTGATGATTAAAACTGAAAGTAAAACTGACGCCTTGATCAAATTTCTGGAAAATTTAGCTCACATATATATATATATATATATATATATATATATATATATATATATATATATATATATATAGAGAGAGAGAGAGAGAGAGAGAGAGAGAGAGAGAGAGAGAGAGAGAGAGAGAGAGAGAGAGAGATGTCACTGCAAAAATGCAAACCCTGTCCCAATGGAGCTGAACACTGGGAGTTCCACACTCTTGATCCCCATAGACATGAATTATTCGGAATGGGGGGGTGAAGCCAAAGCTACTGCCACCACAAGGGACAATGTATAGGTTAAAGAATTGAAAGTTCTGGGAGAGAAAATGCAGTAACTAAATTTTTGTGCAATATTCCAGCTGCAACGTGGCATTCAAAGACCCCTCCAAGGGTCGGTAAGGGTACTGAGAAGGTCTTTGTCAGAGATTCTTCACTAAATTTTGAACTGCTGGCTACAGGAAAACCATACCATGATGTCAAAAAAAAACGTGCCAGACTGATGCAGAACTTTGTCTCAAATTCACAATTTCCACCGTATCGTCGCAGTTACCTATGTTTTATCTAGTGTGTTTTTTCCCCCAATACATCAGTGGCTTATCAATTTGATCAGCTATTACACTAATCTGTTGAATTATCCCAGATAACAAAAAAATCATGTTTTGATGTAAAATCAAGCTTAATTAATTTCGTTTGATTTACATCCTTTTAACTTTTGCTCCCCAACAGGTGATGGATGACATGGGCAACGTCAAGTTTGCGCTGGACACTGGGCCGGACGCAAACAGCAACAGCTGGCTGAAGTACATTCGCTCGGCTCTGTCGTTTGAGGAGCAGAACCTCACCGCCTGTCACCTCACAGGAGATCAGGTGAGTGACGCTCCAGTATTGTTTTACTCGGAATCTGGGTTCTACTTATGTAAAAAAAAAAATTTAAAAAGAAAGAAAGACGGAAAAGAATCACTGGGAAGTAGTGACATGGGGTAGCGGCAGTTAAAGCCTTCAGTCCATTAATTGTAGGGTTGATGTGTGTGAGTGAGCACACTCATGTATGCTGTAATGACCAAGGATTGGTTTTATTGTTAGTCTAAAGCTGGGCCAGTTGCCAAAGCTGTGAAAAAATGACCCGACGGAGCAGGCTGAGGAATATTCAGACACTCCTGATTTCCATGATAACCATTATTCAAGGCGTGCTCCTTCTTTATTAGGAGTTTCTGTTCAAAGAAACTTGGCCGAGGCACAGTGGATGCTTTTGGAAAGATGCCCAGCCATTGCCTATAAAACTCCAACTGCTTAACTAGGTACTAACAATAACCCCCCATGCAACGTGTGGATCACAGCTTACTGCTGCAATGGATTAGCATTTCTGTGCTGACACACTGATGGCTTTACTCCGCATCTGCCTTTTCGGGTCAATTTCAAGTTGTCCTTGAACACGTCATTAGTGATATATTAGACAGAATTGCACCGTCTTGCTTTGAAGCTAGCAAAATTAGGGCACAATAAAAAAAAGAAAAAAAAAACAGCTGAAAATAATAAGTGACAACCGCATGACAGTAGCCAAATGAATCCATATGACTTGCCTTTGTGTTCCCGCATTCCTGTCACTCCGCTCTTATTTGTTTTCTAATCCCTGCCTACATGGCTCACTCCCCTTCCTGTCTCAGCCGCTTGCCGCTTGTTGCTTGCTGACTTCCCTCTGTCATCATGATTTGATCTGCCGCTTGTCACTCTGTCACACCGAGGGGACAGGCAACGGCGTCCATCAAGGTCTTAGACTTTAAGGTCCGACCAGAGAAGAAAAAGAGGGGCCTTCCACGGCCCAAAACAGAGAGGTGGATGCAATCTCGGGGCCTCCCGAGATTGACAAGCATCAATTGGCTGGCAACACCAACCCTAATCCTTTTAAGAGTTTCGCATCAATGCCCCTGTTACTGCCACATAATGTCAAAGAAAGAATTGGGGCACCGGAGGAAATTGCGGAGAATTATCAGAGCAAGAATGGGCCCACGCGCGCGGTCGCTTTTGATGTGTTTTGCACTTGTTTGTTCTTATGGAAAAGGCTTCGCTTTTGTTTGACTGACCAGTTGCCTGGTATAGTGGCTCGCTGGTATGACCCTATAATTTATTTACAAACATAGCCCCAACACACGCTCACACACACACACACGTTCACATACACGTAGACACTTAGTGGTAAAATGTATAATTCAACAGACCATTCCGTGAATTTTATTTTCCTTTTTTTTTTCTCCCCCTGTATCAACATGCACAATGCATGAGGATTTATGGAAATATGTGCACACAAGGCAAATTCAGACGCCGCCAGTGGCCTTTTAAAAGGGAAGCTGCAAATGTATTCGTTTGTTTGTCATTAATGATGTAAGATAAGAACACACGTGTGCACAATCATGCATAATTTAGACATTTATGGTCGGGCAGTGAGTTGGCATTATTTTGTGTACTGAGAAGTGCTGCGGGATTGTGAATTTCCCCCATTAAGCTAATGTGTGTGTGTGCGCGCGTGTGTGTACGTGAGCTCTTGTGTGGACATGGCAAGAAAACGTTCACTCAGTGTTCCACACACTTATGTCAAGCAACTTTTCTCACTGAAGTCAGCTTGCAGTTGTATTCTGGGGCAATATTCACGTAGCGAAACAAAAGAAATCATCAGTTTCCCATGAATGTGTGTCTGCGACCGTGTGTTTTCCCTCTAGTGAATGAGTTAAAATCCATTCAGAATGCCAAATAGTTGCACTGGAACTGGTGTGCAAATGAGTCCATTCAGCGGCTGCATAAGGCCCAGTTGCATCTAGTGATTTATGCTCCTGAAAGAGTGCAATGAGTGCTGCTAGTGGGTGTTTGTGTGTCGGGCAGAGAGTTGATGGGGCTTTAAAGAGAAGATGAACCTTGTCCACCTTCTTGTCAACCCTTCATCTTTTGTGTTTCCAAGTGGAGGCCCTTTCTGCCGCTGTTTGATCTGCCCTTCTACCCTCGGATGGATCCATCAATTCATACAGACTGTTGCGAGGGTGTGTGTGTGTGTGTGTGCGTGTGTGTGTGCGTGTGTGTGTGAGGCCACAGTAGGAGATTATTGCAGGCCCCACGGGCTGGCATTGATCGATGAGGCATCTGTCTCCTGAACACTGGGCAGAAAAGGGAAGAGGTCGAGACAGGATCGAGGCCTTAATGTTGAATCAAAACAAAATGTGCTCAAATATCTTGAAAATGCTGTTGATGTAAAAGTCTTTGAATAAAAAAAGAACTAATTTTGTTGACCAACAAACTGAGAAGCGGTAGCCTGATATTTACTATGCTGTAACGCATCTTGGACCTTTAATATTTACATCTAAAGAAAGTGGCGATAATATATATATATATATATATATATATATATATATATATATATATATAACATTTACATCTAAAGAAAGTGGCAATAATATATATATATATATATATATATATATATATATATATATATATATATATATATATATATATATATATATATATATTGGTTTGTCATGTAGTTGTTTTTTAACAGTTGTATTCTCTTCCTCCTACATATTTTTAGATAGTGTGAGACAATTACTTTGTTTTATTTTTTACAAAACTAAATAAGCGACTGAAGATGTGATAACTGAACAATTACAATTATTAATCACTTAGTATTCGAGTAAGTCTTTTGCAAGTGTTTTTTGTTCGTTTGGGGGAAAAATTTGAAAAAAAAAATGAATTCCTATTTTTTAAAGTATTAAACAAGTGCTTTTGTTGGGGGGGGTATTAAAAGTGACAAAAGATTTATTCTAATAATAACTAACGCTCCTAATTGATTATTTAATGCCAAATAATTTAGAGGAGTTTCAGGATAACATCTCCCCTGTAGGAACAGCTGATCGGAAAGTGAATAGAATAATATCGCCTCCTGAGAAAAAAAGTTTGAAAAGCAAAGAGGCCTTTTCATTGACTGGCCTACTTACATGACGTGTGTGTTATTGGTGTGAATGCCTGATAGAGTGCAGTGCAAGTCTGGCCGGGCTTCTTTATCCATTATTTACATCAATAATAGATTTATCAGGCGGCCGTAGCGGCCACTGAGTTGGGGAGATGCGGGGAGGGGTCTGCGCCGCAGATCCCTCAATCCTTTTGGCCAAAGATAAGACGAGGAGGAGTGGCCGACGGGTAACCGAGAGAGCACCAAGGGGCAATGGGGAATCACTAATGAGAGAGAGGGGGGAGTCTAAGAGAGAGAGCGTAAACGAGAAAGAGAAAGAGAGAGAGAGAGAGACGCATCATCATCATCATCAAAGACGCGCTCGGTGACTAGATCAGAGAATACCCCAGCAGAGGAGCGTCGGGGCTTCATCCAGCCGGAGGGAACCATCACCGAGCGTCCTCAGCCCTGCCGGCCGACCTGCGACCCGCTGTTCCCGGCCCTGGCCGCTGCGGCGTCCCGCTCTGTCTCCTCTTCCCCTTCTGTCCCTCTCTCTCTCTCTGCGGTAAACTTACTATGGGTTGTGTCGCCAACTCCTCCGGGACTGAAGTGCTACTGCAGCTGGAGGCTCTCCGCAGCGCCGCGCAACTTTCTCAACTCTTTCGCCTCACGGAGAAAAGAAAGGTCAGGTCGAAAACCGCGTCGGGAGACTCCCGCAGAGATTGCGTGCGCGCGCGTGTGTGTGTGTGTGTGTGTGTGCTACTTAAATGTGGTAAAAATGCAATAATAATAATAATAATAAATAACAATAATAAAATAATAATAATAATAGCAAATGTTCTTCTTCTCCTTGTTTGCTTCCTATCCTAAACGAACTTCTGCCGCAGACTTGGCTTCTGCAGCCTCCGTACCTGCTATCAGGCTTTGTGTGTATTTTACAGCAGACTGCGCTGCTGTGTATGACGGGCTGTTCTCGGCTGTCCTGCAGCGCTGCCATTTTTCACTTGGTGCCGAGCGCCCCCATGTGGTAGACGCCATTTTTATCAACAAGTGTGATTCCATACGGTGTGACTGAAAACACCGCAAAGTATATGTATTTTATTCAGTTTTATAAACAACGTGGTTGTTGTTGTTGTTTTTTTAGTTAATATTGTCTCCTTTTTATTCGGCTCTGAATCTTTCAGACTCATTTACATGGCAGGTCTGAAACGAGGCCTCGGACCACAACGGCCTTTGTTTGTGATATTCTTAATCATTTTTTTTATCCTTCCTTAATCCGTTTTATCCTTTCAGTGCGACAAAAAATAAATATATATTAATATATTATATAATCCCCCGTCTGTGTAACTTGCCTTAGCTTTTTTCAGCTTGATATCGGTGCCTTTATGTTTGATTTTTCTTCTTCTCGCTCTTATTATCTATGAAGCCTGAGCGCGGATTTTTTTTTCGCGTTTTATTTATTTTAAGGCTAGAAGTTATATCTTATCAGTTGCTCATTTTCTTCGCGAAGTTAAGGTTGATTATGAAACCTACAAAATGAACCATCATCGTTTTATTCTATTTAATATTTTTAGTAAGAAATAATTGCCAGAACACTTTATAATATCTACCCCTTTAACCACCTTGTTGATACGCAAACTGAAACATGGTCCTATAAATGAGCAGAAAGAAATACTTTCAGACATCTTTATTTTCTCATATGTTTCATTTTGACCACAACATAAAGTCTGCCCCTTTCTTCTTTTTTCTCTCTTCCTTTTCCCCCTCTCCTTAGATTTATTATAAAGCTGTTCGGGACATTGAAGCAGGGGAGGAGCTCCTGGTGTATATGAAGGACGGGATTTTCCCCGAGGGATCCATGGCACCCAACCTACAAGGTAAGATTAATGCGCGTCATTAGCGCACATTTTAAACAAACTCCAACTCGCATCCTGTGCTGCTTTCGCGACTCCTTAACGGACAAAAAAAAAAAAAAAAAAAAAAAAAAAAAGAAAGAAAGAAAAAAAAGAAAGAAAGAAAAAATGAAGAAAAAAAAAAGAAACCCTAACAAACAAAAGACAATCTCTCATTTCACAATATTCCTCCATTCTCGCGCATTGCAATTTACGTGAGAAAAATATGAATTTTTATCATGGCTGTAAACCACGTATTGAATCGCTGATGCTTAGAGGCCCTTATTAAAGGCCCTTTAATTTAAAGAAACGTGCAGGACACGCAGAAGTCTGCTCTGGTCTGATCTTTTAGCGTACTGCGCAACAAACCTCCAGCCTCCGTGTCGGAACACCGGGGCGTCAATTGGCCCATTCTCGTAAGGAAAGCCTTTGTGAAACTGGATCCTGCCTGTCCAGCAGAGCCACCTGTATCAAAACGACATTATGGAATATGTTTTTTTTATTAAACAAAAAATAAATAAATAAAAGCAATATAAGTTCTGCTCCGTTCAATATTGGTAGAATATTCATTATTTCTTTCAAAGGTGGAGCCAGTATTACATATATCATTTTTATACTGATAAATTAATTACAGTATATGCAAAATATATACAACACATTGTAATAATAATAATAATAATTCTATTGTAGTGCTATGCTGTGACTTATTTTTACTGTATCTCAGTTTCTAGTAAAGTCAGGCAAACTAGTTGAACTAACACACAGCAGCATCTCAGTTCTGTAAATACTGTTACTGTAAAATTGCAATTTGCAGGCCTGTTGTTGAATAAACAGTATAAACTGCCATAAATAACCACCCTAATTCCTGTTAGAGTCCTGTTTATAGATTTGCCAGGATGCATTGTAAATCTGCAGTAGCACAATGTAAACAGATTATATACTACAGAACTACTGGGAATGCTGGGTGTTGGCATGTACACCACCCATCTTTACAGTAACATGCTGTGGTCTACGTTGCTTCAAAAGAAGGAAGCGTTATAAGATAATTCAGCAGTGTTACTAATAAAGCAAAGCAAATATTTCTGTTTCATAAAAGTGATTTGTTTAAGTTTATTTCTTATTAGAAGCATATATTAAAACAGTTTCACGTTGGTATTGCTTTAAACTAGGAGTTTATGGCCTCTAATCCCTTAAAATACCCTCTGCATTCATGTTAATCAGCAGAAGGCGGAGCCAAACCTTCATCATTAAGATTTTTTTAACGCTTTATGGCACATTTATGCTCTCTCATTACGTCTCTTCTGTGTGCTTTGGACGTGTGCTGCATTTAGTAACTGAACTGCATCAAGCTTGTGGTTGCTTACACTGCGTAAGTTTTTGTTTTTATGAAGGTTTTCAGAATTTCATCTGAAAAAAAAAGACGAAAAAAGTCAGTATTTATGGATTACCCTGTGGAATTTTTTAAACTCATCTCCGCTATTTATTTAGACTTAATTGAAGATGTAGAATTAAATGAAAGGAAAAAATCCTGATATTTAATCCTTCATATTTTAACTTGATGTTGCTTTAGATCTTGTCGTTCCTTTGAACTGTCCCTACGTGTGCTGCATCAAACTAAATATGTCCAGGGCCTTATCTCGTAATCTAATTTAGACAGTTTTTCACTGTGGATCTTGGCCTTTCTTCTAAACTCTACTTGGACAGAAAATGGGCCGTAGTTCCCCTGGGCTTCTTTAAACATGTTGGACTTATTGTAGAGAAGCGCTGTTGTCAGGTAACATTGTTTTTATTGTGTATCCTGGACCAAGTATTAAAAACTTGCTGGAGGGAGAACAAGATGTTCATAAGATACTGTGCAGTGCATTAAGTTTCCACGTCTGCTTGATGTACGGATGATGAACAGATCTCGGTGCCAAAACCAGTGAAGGGAAAACAAGTTTGATTGTTTTAAAGAAGGAAATTGGCTTGTTTTAAGGGGTTGCAGAAGATGGGTTGGGCATAGGAGTGATTTTTTTTTTTCTGTTTATCTCGATGTGTGTGTGTATGTGTGAAGATGAAATGCAATAAGAGGCAGAGAAAACTCGCAGGTGCTTTTCTTTATTGGAAAATACTTAGAGGAGCCTGAAAAATAGAAGAACACAGACAAAGTCCACCTACAAGGATGTTTTATGTTCCTGTCTTCACTTATTTGTGTGACTGAGACAGAAAGGCAACACTTGGCAGTGCAGCCCTGCTCTCTGCGTCTAGCTTATCGAAGAAGGAATTTGAAGTAGAGGACTTGAGGAGCCCCCTGAGACCTCACCCATGCTCCCAGATTAGCTGCTAAACTGCACATAATTGTGCCTCCCTTCGTCTCCCAGAGAGCTATTAGTCTCCACTTTATAACCTCCACCACCCCAATCCCACCCTAACCCACTCGCAAAGAGCAGACCAACTGAAAAAACACATGTACGCTGATATGCGCAAGCAAACGCCTTTGTTTACGGGTATTCTGACATACAGAATCCCTCTCACAATGGACACTTGTGCTGCTTTTACGTGAGTGGGTTTTTTAACTCCGTTTAACATAAACAGAAGCTTTTCCACCTATTAAGATCCACAAAAGTTGTAACACAAGCGGACGTAAGCCATGTTTTTTTCAACATTTTCCACTCAGAAGTTACCTAAATGTTGAGGCGTGCAATATCCATTCTCTGAGAAATATATGCACGCATCAGTGTCAAAGTGAGCTAGTTAGTGTAAGCGTTTGAGCTCAGCGTAATGGTCCATTGACCAGGCGGTCATTTATGCGTCTCTTGAAGGTTAGACACCCTGATGTTGCTGCTCTAATGCTCTTTTAATGTTTCCAAGAAGTTCCAGCTGGATAAATGTTCACGTGCAGTAGAAAGCAGGTGAGCCATGCACTGTAAGTCATTTTGGATAAACTCATTTAGCAGGGCTTGAATAGATGGATGGGAGTGTGTGACATGTTGGAGGGAGTGGGGGGGGGAGTTAGCTCAGGCAGTGCATAGAGGGTATGCGCTGAAATCACCACCGGGCTGGCGCCGCCACGGCCCTGCTTTACCTTCGCTCCTTGCGGCTCGCTTTTTGGAAAATGTTCACAGGAGCGCTGGCTCACGCACACATTCACACGTCTACGCGTGTGCACAAAGTCCCTCCGCTGGGCTTTCCCTGATCTGTTGAACTTGGCGTCCGGCTCAGGAATTGGCTTTTGAGAAAGCTGGTCCAAGTTTTTATGTGTTTGACCTTGCCTGTGAGAAGTATTGTAAAGGTTATCAGCGTGGAAGGGGAAGACCTGCCCCTATTGTTTCCCCTGCGTGCTATTAGCCCTCCAGTCTGAGGCAAACACTTACTTTAACGAGTAATTAAGTGCGTTAATGAAGCCCACATTTTACTGCTAATTGATTTCCATTTTATGTGGATGTCAATTGCCGGATTGTTACATTTACCTTTTGGAAAAAGGAGCCTGTTTAGCTGTAAGTAAAACACAAAAAAGAATAGATTTCTTGATAAATAGTGACAACAATTTTTAAAGGTAGAAGTGATTCCTTTGTCTTTGTATCTTTAAGACCTTGCACAAATTATTAAAAACTTTGATACAAAGTAGTACTTCGTTTCTTTGTGCAAAGCAAAGCAGTTACTGAAAGAAGTAAAGATAAAAGAGAGACGATTACCACCATTTGAATTGCAAGAGTCTGACCTTTTAATTGTAGCATTGGATAGCTACTAAGATAATCTTCTGCCATTTACCAGTTACAGTTAAATTACGCACAGACTCTTGAAGGTTTTTAAACAAGTTTTTTTTACTTTTTTTCAATTAAAGTTATTGTATGTCAGTATTGGACGGTGCCTCTCAAAGTTTACACACACCTATAAAAAGAGTAGGGTATATTAATGTAATTTTAAGAGACCAAAATGTTTTTCCCATCATATGCTACATGTTTTCCGAACATTTCATCTAAAAAAACAACTGTGACGCTGAAATGGTTACAAAGATATGCTAATAAACTGAAACGTTGTTGAAACACATTTTAACTGAAGGTCAGCATCCAGCTAATTGGGATGTCTATATTATAAAAAATGTGGCACAACAGTGAAGTTAAAAAGCTGACATTTCTCAAAGATTCTTTTATAAAACAAGGCAGAAATTGGTTAAAGAGGCTCCCGAGAGGATAATGGTAACACAGTATCATGTATCAATAATCATGTGTATTCTCCACATGTCTAAGCTACTAAGTAGTACGGCAGTGGCACATTTTTCATGTATTAGTTTATCTATGTAAGGACACATTATGAGCTTTTTCTTTACAAAGAAAGCACACAGCCATAGCTAGAATTCCATAACAAGTTGTTGGAGAGTATGTACTGGTCTCGTAAAACCAAACTTGAAGTTAAGTTACCACTTGGGCACTACCCAGCATCAAAAGAAAACTATGCCCACGCAGTGGCAGCATCATGTTGTGCGGTTAGCTCTCTCCGCAGATGCCATGTTTTAGTATGGCTGCCATATTTAGTTATCCGTGTATATTGCAACAATGTTTTGTCTTGTTTTCTTGTATGTCTACAAAGTTTCGCTGCACCTCTGCTCAAAACAAATGACCTTTAGGAAACAACAAAGTATATCTTATCTTATCTTATGTTAAAGAGCTGGGGGTTATATCAAGGTGGAGGAAATTATGAACCATTCCAAATACCAGTAAGTTCTGACTCAAAAGCTTTTAGAGTCTACTAGAAAGCTGAAGATGAAATCAGCTGCATTTTGCAGCATCACTCTAAGTCTAAGCTAACATCCAAATACACCTATAAGAACCTGACCAGAGGAACACGTAAGGTTTGCAATGGCCGAATGAAAGCCCAGAACTTCAATGGAAAGGATGTGGACGGAGGGAAATATCGCCAAGTGGGGTATTGCTGATAAACTCCTACTCAAAGAGGGACAAATGTTAAAACTTAAAAAGGAGCTTCAACAAAGTATTAATTTAAGGGTGTGCACATGTGTTCAACTAGGTTATTATGGCACCTTCTGTATGTTTTAGTCCTTTCTCCTTTTGTTTAAATTATATTGCATAAATATTAAATTATATGTGGAAAAAGGTTTTGAAATAAGTCAGTGGGTGCAATCAACCGTTTTGTGTTAATAGAAAAAAATGCAAACTGGGGAAAAAAAAACACTTCCTTCATGCTTCAGATTTGTAGGGGATAGCATTTGAAAACAAGCAAAGTTTTCATGTGGTGTCTGAAAAAAGCCTGCTTGTCTAAATGTGTGTTTGCAGACGAGCAAATGTACCGCTGTGAAGACTGCGATGAGCTCTTCTCTTCGACGCTTGAGTTGCGGCGGCATCAGAAGTATTCGTGCTCGAGTGCAGGTTCCATCTTTGACGCACTGAGAGAAGACTTCAAGCAGGAGCGCGAAGACAGCGATGAGCCCGTCCATGAGTGCAAGGACTGCGAAAAGATCTTCCCGAATGAGTACAGGTGCACAGAATGCTCTTTGTGTTCATAGAAAACGGAAACATATCACGTCTGATACATAGAATTTATTCATAAGCATGTCCTTTTTTTTTTTTTTTTTAACTAAAGTCTGGGGCAACACATGATAGTCCACACAGAGGAGAGGGAGTACAAGTGTGACCAGTGTCCCAAAGCCTTCAACTGGAAATCCAACCTCATCCGCCACCAGATGTCTCATGACAGTGGCAAGCGCTTTGAGTGTGAAAACTGTGATAAGGTACAGCAAACCCGGCACGTAAGTTGTGCACTGGACACGTGGGCTTTTACTGTTTTGATTATTTTTAGCTATTATTTTACGGTGCCATACACAGTTTTGGTAATTCAGATAGCAAGCTATTTTGTTAATGGATATACACATGTTGCAGTTTTAGCCGTGGCAAACATTATGTTGTCATGCTCTTATGTTGCATTTTCAGGTGTTCACAGATCCCAGCAACCTTCAGCGACACATCCGCTCCCAGCATGTGGGGGCACGGGCTCACACGTGTCCTGAATGTGGCAAGACCTTTGCCACCTCATCAGGTCTCAAACAGCATAAGCACATCCACAGCAGTGTCAAACCCTTTATCTGTAAGTAGGAGCTTTTGCAAGATAGTCCGCACAAAATTCATAATGCTTAATTCATTTCATACCTTTTTTTTTTTTCAGTTATCTGATTTAACACATCATCACCACATGGATTATGGTTCTCAATGCACATCTTTTAACCCAAACATAAAGACCCAGTGATTATATCTGTATTTTTTTATCATAAGATGTTACAGAGCGATTTACCATTATAAAATGGTTAAATATAACGTGGTGACAATATTGTTTTTAATTGGGATTGCCACTTTAGCAAATAAATTAGTAGTGGGACACATACCAATTTGACTAGGGACATTGTAATTGGTAATCTCAGTAATCTAATTTGTTTTTAGAGTAATAATATTTCATTCCAGAAGCAAGGTTTTTTTATTCAAATAAATGCTGGTTATTGACTTGATAAATTAAAGGAAATATGTGAACTCATAAAGTCATGTTGTACACTGACAGTTAAGCACAAGACCTTTTTCTCCTGGCAGATTTACATTTAAAATATTAAAACTGAACTAAGACGTGTCTTTCGAATAACAAATAGGACAGGCAAAAGTTGATTGCATCAGTTTTGAAAAACATATTTTCCTGTTGAAAGTTATTTCAACCCTTACCAATACTATAGTCTTTGTTGACATACAGAAGTCAACCCTTCTTATAAATTCTGACCAAAGGGTCCTTTTTGCACCTTTAACAGTTTATCACTAATGATGAGCTCACTGAGGTTAGAAGGCCTCCTTTCCATCACCCTAATCTTTAGCATGCTCCACATAGTCTCTGTAAGATTCAAGTCAGGAGTCTGACTAGGTCACTCCAAAATCTTAATATTACATCCAGTCGGAAGAAACATGGCAATATTAAAGACTGCTTTAAACCTAAATCGACCAGGGGTGTGTATAATTATAACCAAAAATAAGGCCTTGAGGTCCCAGTCCTAAAGTTACAAAGTACAATTTGTTAATTTTTATGTTTAGAAATTGTACAAACTACATGATTAGCGCTGTACAAAACAGAAAATTAAAATCTGTTCTGAGTTGCATCTGTAGTCTGTCTTGTATGCTATTGATTTGGTATGCAGAGTTAGAGACAGTGTTAAAATGGGTTTAACCAGGCCCTGATGGGCTACGTCTTTTTGTGTCCCCAGGTGAGGTGTGCCACAAATCCTACACCCAGTTCTCCAACCTGTGCCGCCACAAGCGAATGCATGCTGACTGTCGTACGCAGATCAAGTGTAAGGACTGTGGACAGTTGTTCAGCACTACCTCCTCTCTCAACAAGCACCGGCGCTTTTGCGAGGGCAAGAATCATTACGGCTCTCCGGCAGGGATTTTCAACCCTGGAATTGCCATGAGCTCTAGCCCCATCATGGCTAAAGCCAAGTCCCACCATCCCCACCTGCCAGGTCTGAACCAGTCAGGTTTAGGCTTCACTGACTACTTTCCCTCAAGACCTCACCCTCACGCTGGCTTGCCCTTCTCCACGGGACCTCATGGCTTCCCATCCCTCCCGCATGGGTTTCCAGGTATCTTCCCCCCAACACTTTATCCACGTCCACCTTTATTACCTCCCAGCCCTCTATTAAAGAGTCCACTAGCAGGCAGCAGTCAGGAGGTTAAGCTCCCTCGGAGCCCCTTAGATGCCCCACCTTTGTCGCTTGTCAGCTCCACAAACAGCAATGGTATTAGCAGTTTGAGTCCAATGGAAGACAAGGAAAAGGACAGCAAGCTTGATTTGTCTTCTAATGGAGAAACAAAGTCTAAATCTAAAATGACAGACATGTCTGATGGGAGTGATCTCGAAGATATTAACACCACAAGCGGAACAGATTTGGACACCACCACTGGTACTGTTTCAGGTGACGGGTCTGACCTGGAGAGCGAAGGAGAGAGCGAACGTGAGGGAAATGGTAAAAGGAGGAAGCCATCTGGCACTGTGTCAAGTCAAGATGGAAATCAGCTAGAAGACTCAAGTAGTGCAGTGATATCTGCTGTGTCTAGTTCAGGGACACTTTCTATAGATCGCCCTTTTCAGTCTTCAGCTTCATCCCAGCACTGCTTTTTCCCTCCACCTGACGAACAAGCCCTGCCTCCTACAACCACAAACATCAATACAGCCACCACTGATTCCATTAAAGCAATTGCTAACATTGCTGAGAAATATTTTGGTCCAGCTTTGATGGGACTTCATCAGGAGAAAAAGATGGGTCCATTGCCCTACCATTCCATGTTCCCCTTCCAGTTTCTACCCAACTTCCACAACTCCCTTTATCCTTTTAGCACTGATCGAGGGACTCTCAATCCTAGCATTTTCCTGAAGGCAGAGCCCAAATCACCTCGCGAACAGCTGCACAAGATGGTTTCAAGTTCCCCTGCAGCCCCTGCTCCCACTGCAGAGTCACCTTTTGATCTCACAACGAAACCCAAGGAGGCCAAGTTAAAAACTCCTCCAACCCCAACAAACCCATCCAACCCCAGCGGTACTGGGAACAGCAGTGGTCCTGTAGCAATATCCAACAGTGAAGAGCAGCCACTGGACCTCAGCATTGGCAGCAGAAACCGTAGTGGTCAAAACGGCCTGCCAGCTGAGTCACAGAGTCGAAAGAATCACATCTATGGAGCCGGCAAGGGGGTCTCCCATAAAGATGAAACCTCGATGGGATTTCTTCATCCCCATTCACAGTCATTGCACCAGTCCTCCATAACACAGCACCAGCAGCCGCAGGCACAGCCGCATCAGCCACCACCACTGCACTACGCTAAGCCCTCAGCATTTTTCATGGATCCCATCTACAGGTATTCCAGCACCAATTAGACCAGGACCTAATATTTTCACATAATCAACAAAGTAGAACATGATGTCAGGTTCAAGGTACTACACAATCTCTGACCTTGGTACGTAACCCTCTGCCTTGTTGTTGGTCCAGCAGGGTGGAAAAAAGGAAGCTACTCGACCCAGTTGGAGCTCTGAAGGAGAAGATCCTCAGGCCCTCCCCGCCACTCTTCCATCCACAGGTAAACTTACACTAAATAAATTGTGCATATCCTTTGAATGAGAGAGATTTCCGAAAGCTGATATCAAAGCAATGAAATTACCTAAATATTTTACAACTGGCTAAAGTGTTCCAGAACGATATTGACTTTTAACTTGAATTGCATGCAAATACCAAACTCCTGCTTCCCACACTTCTGTAACCAGAATTAATAAGGCTCTCTGCTCCATCACTTCTCTGTGCTTATGTATTTCCTCAAGGGCTCTGTGATTTCTTCCTTTGTTTACCGAACGGCGCCCGTGTACCTCGTCAGTTCCACCTTTTTGTTTTTCTGAAGACACGGTGTGTTATTGCACGTCCTTTGATAATCAGTAACATTGTTTGACTGTCCCCAGACCTTCCCTACTTCTACAAACCATGATTACAAGGAATGATAATATTATTAATAAAGAAAAATGTCCGTTTGAATTGCAACAGATTGCCTCGGTTGGCTACGCCACTGTTATTTGTGGCATTGTTTTATGAACTGAGTACACAGACCAGCTAATAAGTCAAACCCCTTCAGGTTTTTTTTTTCAGTGACTGGCTGGCTAGATAATAGCACTGTGTCCATCAAGGACATCCTGTGTTTGTGTCCAGGAGAATGGGGGTCTCTCATTGGGGAAGCAGTTTAATCTGACCTGGAAATCTGTGTCCTCTATCAAGCATGACTTTGCTATGCAATCCATTTCGTATATATCCAAATAGATGGATCTATACATTTTTGCACATACAATAAATATCATTTTCTTATTGAATTTGGGGCCAAATTACTTTATGAATGTGGTTTTCCTCTGTTTATCTTATTGCCAAGTGCTGCCTCATCTACAACGGTGGGATTAAGATTAAAATCTAAAACAGGCCTTTCTTTAGCTCCCATTAAAAGACATCACCTCATAATTTGTCGCAATACCCCTGATAAAATGTTTTCACAGGCCTCCATGAAAAAAATAACTTCTTATATGGGAGTGTCTCAGCTGTGATCCTCCCAGCGATCCAAACACAATGCCACCCCTAATTCAGTCGCATGACGGAACACCCCCCACACCCCCTGCAACCGTTTCTCAGACTGTGAATAAACACATAGAGACGGAGTGTCTGTCCCTGTGTCTCTCCCGTCCTATATTCACTAAAAAAAGGAAGGACGTAAGCCTGTTTTGACAAATAAACTCCTACAAGCCTTGCCTCTTTTGTTCACAAGCTTCTAGGGGAAGGGAAGTGGCTATCAGCTGGGGGTATCACAAACTGCATTGTACTTTGCTAGTATGTTGGTCTGAAACATCAGCTTTGGCAAAAGAAAGTAAGAGGTAGAAAACAAAACATCAGTCTAAACTGAGGTGGAATCAAGGGAGGCACAGGAGAATGGGTACTTGAGCATGCCTGAATGTGTTGCATGTCAAATGGGTTATTGGTCTTTAGAAAAAAAACAAGGTTAACCTCTAATATACATTGCTTTGTCAAAGCTTATACTCCATAACCCTTTTACTTTCTCTTAGTTAACATAACTTATGCTTTAAAGAGATTTAAAGAGATAAGTATATACCGTACCAGCAGTAAATAAACAACTATTTGAAAAATCTTCATTTAGTATAAATCCAGATTAGTTGGACCCAGATTCTAAAGCTAACAGTTTGTCTGAGGGACACTGAGACCAAAATGGACTTCCAGCAATTTATAACATCTCCACTCTTAGAAATGTCATAGTGGAATATGCAAAGGCAAGTTATGATCTACTTATGTCCACTTTTGCTTTAGGCTGTTATTTATACAGAAGGCAATGATGATTTACACAGGATGATCATTTACAAACCAATTTCCATGCAAATTTACATAAACCAATTATATTTCTATGTGAAGCGAATAATGAGAACCAAACATGTAAAGGCTTTCTGGTCAAAGTAACTGTGTGATATAAACGTAAAGCGAGATAAAACCCAAAATGTCATAAGCAAACACTATTTTACTATCTTAGTTTTCAGTTAGGTTGTTATTCTGACCCAGAATTACCAAGTGTCTAGTTTTAGTCAGAACAACGTCATCCTGTATAATGGTCAAAATTGGTTCTTTGTTTATTTTATCTTGAATATCCTGTGCATTGACTGCTACCAGCAGTGTTATTTTATATCCACCAGACGGCAGTCTTACAAATGACAGATATCATTTCGCCACAGTTTTACCGGACAAAAACTAAAGTGTGTTAGTTGTGGTGTGACACAAAACTGCTACCAAAAACTTTGCTCTGCAAATTTAACACACACAAGCAACAGAAAGCAAAAAGCATATAATCTAAAGATGTCAGTTAAGATGTAAAGAGCTAAAAAAGAATGACTTAACTCAGCATAAGAATTACAAATGCTGCTTGAATCAGTTAAGAGCAGCAAAATCATGTTCTTGGTTGAAGTAGATCTGGTAAATTTGCGCCCATCTTTGCCATGTTTTTATTTTTTTATTTTTAAGTCTAGCATGCTTTGGTGTTTGACGGTAATTGTTTTGCGTGCTAATTTCTGTTCCCATTGCATATTTCTCTCAGAAAGATCATTGGTCATAGATTACTTAATACCCCCATTTCCTGTGCAAATAATTATTGTCTTCTGTGTAAATAGCTTTCCCGTGGAAATGTGATTATGGTTTAAAGGCTCATAAAATAGAGTTTGCGAAGAACACTATTACGTTTATCAGACTGTAGTTGTTTAAAATGGTAGAAATCCGTTGTGGTTTTGACCCCCACGGATTAGTCATTAACATTTTCCTCCATAGCCAGCTAATCTGTATTTATACTAAATTAACATGCCAAAAGAGTTAATATCTTGCAGGAAAAATATTAACGGGAAACAACACCTCACAACAAAAATTCTGGACTATGCCTTTCACACAAATATGCACACAAACATGTATTATACCTTATTCAGGATGGGTTAGCTGAACTGAAACTACGCAAACGCAAAATAACTTACATTTGATTATTTTCAAAAAGAAATAAAAAAAAAAACGTTTCTATGTTTTGACATATTTCAGATGTCGGCTATGGAAAATATGACAGAAAAGCTGGAGAGCTATGGTGCCCTAAAACTGGACATGCCACCCAATACGCTGCAACACCCGACCCATCCACTGTTCAACTTCCGCTCACCACCACCTTCCCTCTCAGATGCAATCCTTCGAAAAGGCAAGGAACGCTACGCTTGCAGGTCAGTGCACCATGGATGTAGTGTTGGTTACTTCTTCACATTGACGGTGAAGTTCAGATCTTTTGATAATGTTAATCTGACTTAAATGTCCGTCTTCCCCTACAGGTACTGTGGGAAAATTTTCCCCCGCTCAGCAAACCTCACCAGACATTTGCGGACACACACAGGGGAACAGCCCTACAGGTTTCTACACTTTTTTCTTTTTAATCTACCTTTTTTTGATTATAGTTTCACTCATATTTCTGGTATACTGGTATATTACCATATTTGTCTTATTTCCCAGCTAAGCAAGTATATCTAGAAAATAATAATATCAATCCTGACATCATCTTTTGAATGACAGCCCCGGATGATGCTGCTGCACCTCTAACCCATGTTTAAATGAGTCCGCTGATCTTTGGCAGGTGTAAATACTGTGACCGCTCATTCAGCATCTCCTCCAACCTTCAACGTCACGTCCGCAATATCCATAACAAGGAGAAACCCTTCAAATGTCACCTGTGCAACCGCTGCTTTGGTCAGCAAACCAACCTCGACCGCCATCTCAAGAAGCACGAGCACGAGAACATTCCTGGTGAGAATGCCATATGTGCGGCTGCTTTCTCTGAGGCAAAGCAAGGAGCAACGTTTAGTAACGAGGATGACTTTTAAGCAATAGTCCAAATTTGATTTAAACACAAATTATTGCATGTTAAATTATCTCATCAACTTTTTAAGATTTTCTTTGGTCTATCAAAACAGAGAAGCCTCATTTCAGAAATGCCATTCTTCTGTAAAAATATCTTTTTCTGATATTTTCTGAAGGTTTTAATGTATTAAAGCCTTCCGGTAACATTTTTAAAGGATTACTCATTTCTTCTATAGGTGTTTATTTTGTTGGCCAAAGTTGTCAGTTTTAACATGTAGAAATTCTTCCCTTACAGTCAGCCAGCAGTCCGGGATTCTCTCCAACCTAGGAACCACCATCTCTTCTCCAAACTCCGAACCAGACAATCACGCACTTTTAGACGAGAAGGAGGACTCGTACTTCTCTGAAATTCGCAACTTCATTTCCAACAATGAGATGAACCAGGCCTCCAGCTCCATGGACAAAAGGTTAAGACAAAAACACACTTGTTGCTTTGGTATAAATCACTTTTCAAAGGTTACTGCCTATTGACCTAGGCTGTTAAAACCTTTTTAATCTATCTTATTTTATCAGGATGTTTAGCTTTTGATTTGAAATTAAAAAAAGAAAAAGAGAAACTGTTATTTAAACACAGTAAAACAAGCAGTTCTAGGTCTTCCGCCTTTACTCACACCTTTGTTGTTGCAGTTTGTTTTAAACGTGCAATTGTGTAGCCGTTGCTGAAGAAAGCCAGTCTTGATTCTTCTGTAATTTCAAATTTTAGGGCTATCTCAAAGCTTCCTTTTCTGTCAAAGATTTTAGAAAGGATAGTTTTTATTCAGCTGCGGTCTTTTTCAAAGAAGCTATAAATAATACTGACGCCTTGTGGCTCAAATCGGTACAACACCATACCATCGCAATTATCTAATGTGCTGTTTTTAAACGGTGTGAAACCCTTCTGAATTTTTACTTCCACAGGATAGGTCTATGATGTTGTATTCTGTTCTATTTCTGGTCCGCTTCTCTTACTGGCTTCCATGTTTGCAGGCTACTGCTCTTTTGCAAAGATAAAATACTAAATGCTGCGCTCTCTGTTGGGAACTCTGGGAACTCTCATATGATTGGCTGAGGAACCAGGAAGTAAACACAGACGACACTCTGAACTGAAGTAGTTTCGGACCGTACCTCTAGGTTTGAAAGGAGGAAAACTTGACAAAGACGTTGTTGATGGAGAGGATTGATTGTTTATAGGGAATGGTACTTCCATCCCAGGTGACCAATGAGAATAATTTAGTAAATTCAGTAAATATCTTACTTATAGCTCCTTTAAATACGCATAGCATCCTTGAAAATTTTCAATCAGCTTTTAAAACCCTTCATAGCACTGAAACTGCACTTTTAAAGATATTTAATGATCTTTTATTAGCTATAGATTCAGGAAACTCAGTTATTCTTTTAGATCGGAAAGCCTCCTTTGATACCGCGGACAACAGCATCTTGCTTTCCAGATGGGATCTATGTGGTATCAAAGGCTTTGCACCGGACTGGTTCAGGTTTTATTTGTCAGATAGGAGTTTCTCTGTAAGTATCGGAGAATTTGCTTCCCCCTCAGCTCCCCTTACATGTGGAGTTCCTCAGGGATCCATCCTTGGACCTATTTTATTTTCCATCCACATGCTCCCTTTAGGTTCCATTTTTAGAAAATGTAATATTTCATTTCAGTCATATGCAAATGATACTCAGATTTAGCGAGCTAATAACAGCTAGCATGTTAGCTATTTCGACCGGGAGGTTTACTCACAGACGGGAACTTTACTCACCGTTTTATGTCGCGCTTAAACATCGGTGCATTTAAAATAAACAGATGATGCTTAGCCTGGCGGGGAGCGTGGCAGCCTGCCTGCCTGGGGGAAACCCTAAGATTAGTTCTGTTGTAAAAGGATCATTTTTTAAAACTAAGACTTTTATCCAAAGTGAAATTATTCTTATCTGTTAATGATTTTGAACGGGTGATTCACGCTTTTATTAGCTCCAAACTCAATTATTGCAATTCTCTGTGTGTTGGTGTAAGCCAGGCCAGTCTCTCACGACTGCAGTTGGTTCAGAACGCTGCAGCTCGCCTCTTAACACATACAGAAAGCATGAGCATATTTCACCAGTGCTTGTTTCCTTTTGCTGGCCCCCCGTTCGTTTTAGAATTGATTTTAAAGTTTTATTGCTGACCTATAAGGGCCTAAATGGGCTGGCACCTGTGTATTTGTCTAATCTCCTGCAGCCTTACGTGCCCTCTAGATCCCTTATATCTAATGTCCTTTTGTGTTTAGTTGTCCCAAGGTCCAGGCTGGTCCACAGAAGCGATCGGGCTTTTCTGTTTTAGCTCCTAAACTGTGGAACCAGCTGCCCCTTCATATTAGACAGGCCTCAACTCTTGGTGCTTTTAAATCTCTTCTTAAGTTGTGGGTCTGTACAGCTCCTCCAGATTTACCATGTTCATCTTAGCCACCTTTTTTATTAATGCTCTCCTTGCTCGTTGATCAGTATCAGAGGATGACCATGTCTTCGTCGGTTTGCATTTGTTACTCTTTCCATTTTCAGATGATAAGTTGAACAGAGCTCTGTGAGATGTTCAAAGCTTGACATATTGTTTTATAACCTATCCCTGCTTTATCCCTGCTATAAACGTCTTCACAACCATTTTCTGACATGTCTGCTGTGTTCCTTGGTCCTAATGATGCTGTTTGTTCATTAATGTTTTTAACCATTATTTGAGGACTTCACAGAGCAACGGTATTCGATCTGAACTTAAATTACCCACAGCTGGACTCGATTGAATAACTAGCCAACTTTTGAAGCCGTTTGTTTGGCTGGCTTTTTGGGGTGGTATTAGGTTAAATCAGATTTAATTAAATAATGCAACACTTTTTTTAGATTGTTATATGCAAGAAAACATTGCAACCATGTTTCCTTTTTCTCGATTTTACAATTATGCAATTTGTTGTGTTGCTCTACCATATTTCACCTCAATGTAATGCACTAACGATTGCAATTGTAACATGATAAAAATGTGAAAAGGTTCAAGGGGTATAGATAATTTTGCAAGACACTGCTGATGCTAGCACTTGGTACACAGTGCTCCCTAGTGTCTTCAACAAGAAAGACTTTGAATTAGTTCTCATCCCCATTAAAGCTGTATCATGCCATAAATTCCTTTTTCCTATTTGTTGTAGTGCTGCATTACACTATCACAGTTTATTTAATGGACCATCAGTCTATCTCCACGTCAGATGTCACAAAGTTCTGATCAACTTCTCTCCATCTAGATATTAAATTCTCCTTTTGTTGGAAACTTCCAAATATACCAGGACGTATAAGGGTTGAAATGTTTTCTTTTTCTCATTCAGTTTTTCCTTCTTTTCTTGTGTCTACACTCTATATATCTTGCTTTTATCCTGGCTGTGAATTCCTTTCTGGTAGTCTCATTTACTGTCTTGAGCTTCTTCCGTCATGCTCCCACCCCCATTATTCTTGTCAACACACATTATGGCCAGCAGACCCAGTGGCAAATTAGCCCCTCTGCCATCTGGGATCAATACAGAGTCTCATCTACAACAGCCTAGCTTGACATTTTAATATCTGTAATTCAGACTACATGTTATGCTTTCTGTCCTCCTACCAGACAGCCTGCTGTTTATTCTCCCTCTGAGTGACTGAAGTCAAACCGGGAACACAAACACACATTCATGGATGGCCATTTGTAATAATTTTTTTAACCGCCCTCGCAGCCATAGTTTCCCTTCCTTCAAAACTACAGCCAGTCAAAATAAGAGTTCCTGGAAGCTCATGAAAACTTTTGAAGTGTTTCCATGTCGGAGATGCTTCTGATTCCAGGGCAAAAATCTGAAACAACAATAACAGAGTATAGATCTGCATGGATATTTCTGGCAAGGCAGCTTTTAGGAGCTAGGAAGTATGTGTTTCCGCCATAGCATAATCCTCAGGTTGTTGCTTTGGCTTTAGAGTTGGATAACACCCCAATTGTGGTTTCTTGTCCCTGACTGAGCTACTTTAGCTGGTAGAGAGGACCCCGAGGGGGAATTTGGTTTAGGCATTTATCTGGGAGATCCACTGATGATTGAGCTCTTCCCCCAATCTGCCCGCAGTACCCATACCCCCAGTCCACTAACACAAACACCCAACTGACGTGTTTAGACTAAATGACAAAACCCAGGCCCCCAGCGAATGAGCTACGCTTCTTTCTCCATTCACAAACACTGCCGAGCAGCTCTGCAATTTGATTATGGTGATATTTAATCTAGATTGAGCGAAGAACTTTTTCTCCCCCTGCAGCCCCTCAACCCGCTCGCACAACCCACCGTGTGTGACCCAATCCTGTCCCCGTGCACCCCTTCCCAGAGGTATCCCTGTCTGATTTGATGAATGTCCGCAGTGTGGCAAAAAAATGCAAGGGGTAAATTTGCCATCCCAAAGGAAATGATATCATGAGCCATGACATTGTGGTTGGGGGTGATGGAGGAACGGCTCTTTGTAGAGACGCAGGCTGGAAAATGTACAGATGGCAGGCCGTAATGGTATTGTGCTGATAGCCTCTTCCCACAGCCGCTCCAGCTACACTCCACTGTTACGGCATGGAGCGGCTTGTGGAGGGCCTGGTCGGAGGAGGGGCTATCTCCTTCTCTGTTTGGGGGTGCTGGTCAATTAATCATCTGTCGGGCTGTTTAAAAACAGCTTTGGGCAGATTGTCGGCACCCGTGTTGTTTGTGTGGACCCTTGGAGTTGTAGTGCGCATGTTGTCATCAGATTATTTCTTTTTCTGAAAGATGCGATCGGGGCAAGATTGTTTATGTTATATTTTTGTAACTACTAAAATTATAAAGCATTCAAAGCTCTTCGAAAGGAGTAAATCTTTTCTATTTTTGTAGAATGTGAGAAATATTTTCAAACTTGATTGAAATTTTGTCTCCATTTCATACATGTTTCTTCTATATGAAAAAGCAGAACTTTCGGCTTTGATAAAACACCCCACACCTGATCCGAAAGCTGAAATATTTCCACTATAGTCATGGCAACGCGTCTTACCCTCTCCCACCCCTGCAGGTCAGAACAGCCCGATGAGGAGCGCCCACCCAGCCACAGTTTGTCCAACTCTAAGCTAGGCCTGCAGGGCCTGGAGGAAGAGGAAGTGGAAGGGGATGACGAGGAGGAGGAAGAAGGCAGCCTGACAGAGAAGTCGCACGATGAGGCACCGGAGTCCCCATCACCTGTCACAACGGGAGTCTACGAGGAGGATGAGGAAGAGGAAGAAACAGAGACGCCTCCATTAGCGATGAGCTATGAACACACTCGCAGGTAGGTCTTTTGTCATGTCAGCGAAAATGTAAACAAAATAAATTAACTCCTAATTTAGGGTTTATGGTTATTCATTCAATGTGTACAAATGGGCAGATCAATGCTATATATTACATCAACACAATTTAACCTGAAGATGTGTTATTTGACCTTTTATCCTAATTTATGCTATTAATAAGCTTTATATACAGTGCCCAGAACATTTTCACTTTTTCTTTTTTCACAAACAGCGAATTTGAAGTAGAAGAGAAAGGAAGAGCTGGTGTTCAACATGTTTTACATGTAAAATCTGAAAAGTGTGGCATGTATTTGTATTCAGCCTCTCCGCTATTGCAGCTGCAAGTCTTTTGATAATGTTTTCACCAGCTTTGCCACCACTATGTTTTATTGTGATATGGAGGGTTCACGGTTATGTGTTTCGTTAGATTTCCCCCAGAGAAGTATTTAGCATTTAGGCTGAAAAGTTAGTCTTTGGACTTTATTTTGGTGTATTAGAGTACAGAGGGCTAAATGTGCATGAATGCCACATTTTTCATATTTCTTTGTGTACAAAAACATTTGAAACCATGCGTCCTTTTTCTTACACATCACAACTAGCGTACACATAATGTAAAATCTCTCAAAAAATGAATTAATTTTTTGATATAATTTCACAACATGTGAAAGTGTTTAAGGGAATACCTTTGACATGCACTGTGCTGAGAAGGACAGACAGTGGGGGAAAGAAAGCCTTCAAACTTCAGATTATCATTAGCTTGTTTAAAACAATTTCATTCTCTCTTTTATTCATGTTAGATCAGCTTCCTCTATTTCTACTAAACCTTTTTATTACTTTGTCAGTTTATCCTGTCTGCCTTTCTAACCTTTTATTAACTATACCTTTCTTCTCTTTATCTCCTCCTCACCGTTCCCCAATTACTTCCTTTTTTCAATGTTTTCCCCTCCTTAAATCCCATTAACGCTCTGTCTGTCTCATCTAAATGTCTGTCTTTTGCTCCATTCACTTAACCATCCCTCAATGCCGCTCCATCCTTCCCTTCACCCGTGCCTCGTGTGTGTAGGTGTATAGAGGAGGAGGGGTCTCTCTTGGATCTGGAGAGTCTGCCCAGCTTCCCTAAGAGCCTGGACGGTTTACGTAAAGCAGCCATTGATGAGCAATCCTTTGATGTTAAAGACATATTTAACACTTCGCTAGAGTCTGAAGCATTGAAAGAAACATTGTACAGACAGGCTAAAACCCAGGTATGTGGTTGGATTTTGGATATCTATTAAATAGAGGTGGGAGTTAAGTTAAATTTTCATGCGGCAACTAAATGCAAGGCAAATACAATATTGTCAAGAGGGTATAAAACAGCAGATATCCACGATGAACCACTTTTGTATAGGCAACGACTTGTAGAGTTCTGAGACAGGTCCGATGAGCAAACCAATTTAAACATTTCTTTTTGAAAGCGAAACAGTTCTATAAATCTGAAACACAGTTTTAAGCAATTATATAATTAAATGTGGAATTTTCTTAACCCAGATGATTAAAGTGTAATGTGTTACATCCATAACATAAAGCGCAGACAACATTGTGTTTAATTTAGTTTTATTTTACTGCATCTTGCAAAGTTGTTTCTCAATTTTTTTGGCAGTCTATCATTATTTGTTTAATGATTATTTTGTAAATTGCAATGTATCATCATCACAACACATAATGTCAGGAAATGAGAAACTGAGTAACAAATATAACTGTTTAGTCCCACGAATGTTCTCTAAAATTCATTTACTTATTAAAATAAGTAAAGAGTGAGTCTAAAACATTTGCACATAATGAACCTGGGAGATTTCTCAAATTCAATTGTCTCTCCTTTGCAGGCTTATGCAATGATGCTGTCTCTCTCAGAGAACAACCCTTTGCACGCGCCCTCTCAGAACTCTTTGGACGCTTGGCTGAGCATGGGAGGCGGACCGTCCGAGACGAGCAGCTTTCACCCACTCAACCATATCTAGGCAAAGAGAAGCCACGGAAAGGCAGAAGGAAAAGTAGGAGGAACATTTAGTCTCACCAACAGGCAGAAAATAAGAGACTGACAGGACAGCCCGAAGACAAGAGGGCAGTGAAGGATTTCATTGTCAAATACATTAAAGGCAGAGCGAACAAGTTTGCCTGACTATGCCTGCGTTCACATGTTTGCGTGTTTGAGTGAGTAAGACAGAGGAGGGAGTGTCCCTTCGCGAGGCGTCTTGCAAGACTGTGTCTGTGAGAAAGCACTGCTAAGCTCCTGTTGATGTGAAGGACATGATGAATGCTTCTCTATAGCATTAAAACTCTCCATCACTCTGATCATCCCCCAGTGCACAATGCTCCCTGCAGCATCACAGTCACCCTGTAAAAGGCTCCCCTAAAGACACTTACTGACTGATAATGTCTCTAAAGTCTGTGCACTATGTTCAACACAAGCATTACAGCACTGACACTGCATTTCCACCAGGTGGCACTGTTGAAACAGAAATAAAGTGGACTTGTGAGTGATTCTTTCCAGGTTTTCCTCCACCAGGCATGGCGACTAAACTTATTATTTTTTTTTATTTAATTTCAGAATCAACAAAAGCACCAGACAAAATAAATAAATATTCAGAACCAGTAGACTGTTGATTTTTCACTGATTACTTGTAGAATGATGTCCCATATTCAAATGTGATGAGGTAATGAGCTATGTGGGCCAATAGCCATGGAAATTGGCTACTAAATTTGTTAGTGCTGAAAATGAATTTAAATTATACTAAAAAGAGTGTTTTTTTTCCTGTTTGTTTATTGCATCATCATATACGTATATTTACTTTTTTCTTATACATACCACAGTATTGCTTGTTTTAGGCTCCTGAGCACTCAAACGTTAATTTAATTATTTTAGAGAAGGACCAAATTTGTATGACGCTGTCACATGATGTAAAAATAACAATAACCTAGATGTTCATAGCAAGAGCGGTATGTGCCAAATAACCCTTAGAGTTTTTTTTTTCTTTGACAATCATTTCATTTCCAAGAGGCCTCACATTTGTTGTCATTGTTCCCCCCCCCAAAGTTATACTTATAGGTGTAAATTTAGATATGTGTGCATGTATTTATTTTTATGTTGTTTCGTTGAGACTCAAGAAGCAAAAATGAAGAAAAAAAGTCTTTTCATCCCTGTTTTTTCTTGAAGAAGGAAGGAAGGATCGGCTGTCAAAGCGCAGGGGAAGATTCTGAATCCCTGTTTTTGATGGATTAGTGTGCCAAAATCAAAAGATCCCACAAGTTAATTTGTTGTTGTTTATTTATAGTTAAATTCAAGTGTAGTTAGTTTTAGAGTCCTACTTGGCATTGAAACATAGTGGCAGGTTTACCCTGGTTGTCTTTTTGTTGTTTCACTTTAACAATTTCACTCAACATGTCTCATTTATGCACCTCTGTCTAAGGGCATATTTGTGCAAATACAGTTTTGAATGTCGTTAAAGGGCATTACATAATCATTACTGAATCTGGATTTCTGCCACTGTTGGCACACGTTACGTCCTGTTTGTAGTGTAACCAACCAGTTGTGATCTTAAAACGATTTGTCTCAGGTGAGTTGTCTGGTCTGAAAACCTCACAGCACCCAGTCAAAACGGCATGCAGGTTCAGTGATTATATACGTGGAGATTTGACTCATGATTGTTAAAGAACAGAGTGGACATCCTTAAGTTTGTTGGTCAGTCCAGTTAAACTCCCTCTTGATTGCTCTCAAAACCCATTCTAATAAATCTGCAAAGTTAGCTGTGTCATAGACAGCATGAAACATTTACTCTAGGTACTCATAGGTGGCTGGGTTTAGCCTTGTATATCGCCGTTCATCCCTCTTAGACTTTCATGATCAGGCCTGATACTGTTTTTTAAACTAGCACTTAAAGCGACTGGGACCAAGCCATGAACTGAGCAGGGTTTGGTCTCTTGGTTGACTTCAGATCCATTTTAAAGTTGATTCGACGTTCAATAGATGTTCCAGCTGGGCTCAACCAGGAGAGGTAAGAATAAAACTAAAGCACTGTAATTTTGATTCATAACAGCAGGTGGTCGTGTGATGCTAGGACTGCTGCATCATCTCATTTTCTTAAGACTAAAGTCTTTTTTATATATATATGTACATATATATAATTCTACTGAATGAGATTCCATTCATTGTAAACACATTGTTTTTCAATTTGTGCTTAGAAAACGTAAAGACTTGGGTCAATAAGGTTTTAGGTTGACTATGTGTAGTTATTCATGTCATGGACTACTGTAATAATCACGCGCTGTGTGAAGCAACTGAATTAAAAGCGATGAAGTATTCCATTTTGGCAACTTCACAAAGTGTTCTGGTCACTGAAATATTTTTTATCAGCATAATAAAACATGGTTGATCTTTGCCCAACTGTTACAGAAGAAAGTTTTAAAAAAAAATATACACGGTTTCTTTTTAACTGTATAGTATTTTAAAGAATGAAAAACAATGGTGCATTTGTCTGAAGAAGAAAAAAAAAACTTTGAAAAATATGGGTTTAAATGGATGGTGCTTGTTTTGAGTTGTATATCGCCTCCGTTATGTTTATTGAAAACAAATGAAAAAAAAAATTATGGTGCATGACGTGTTTAGCAGTCATAATGATGTCCATTTGTGAAATGTGTATCAATTCAAAAAGATGAAAAAAAAGGTAAAACAAAAAAATTGTAGATGCACTTATTGTACATGTGTTTAGGTTAGTAGGTTTGACTTCAAGTTCTGACTGCCTGGCAGATGTGTGGGCAGGTTTTGAAAGACATAGAAAAGACTGGTGGGAGAAGACCTAATGAAAAACAATAAAGGATTGTAGAATAATATTGAACAATTCTGAAATTGCAGTTCTTTTGATGCTTGTGATTATTGCAGATGTACTTTAGAGAAATTTCATTGAAAAGATATGACTCTGATGTTAATTCTGTAGAATAGCAATGTATACCAAATGTAATCTTTCCAATGCTATGAAGAATTTATACATGAAATTGATATGCAATAAAACCTGTGTGCTTTTTAAATTTTGTGATGCATTTAATTCTAGATCCTTAGAACCTACTGTTATAGTACTTGGACCAGGGCCTTTCTAAAATTAATTCATTAACTGTCTTTTGACTGGTTTTATATGTTTATATATATATATATACATATATACACTACCGTTCAAATGTTTGGGGTCACATTGAAATGTCCTTATTTTTGAAGGAAAAGCACTACTTTTCAATGAAGATAACTTTAAACTAGTCTTAACTTTAAGGAAATACACTCTATACATTGCTAATGTGGTAAATGACTATTCTAGCTGCAAATGTCTGGTTTTTGGTGCAATATCTACACAGGTGTATAGAGGCCCATTTCCAGCAACTATCACTCCAGTGTTCTAATGGTACAATGTGTTTGCTCATTGGCTCAGAAGGCTAATTGATGATTAGAAAACCCTTGCGCAATCATGTTCACACATCTGAAAATAGTTTAGCTCGTTACAGAAGCTACAAAACTGACCTTCCTTTAAGCAGATTGAGTTTCTGGAGCATCACATTTGTGGGGTCAATTAAACGCTCAAAATGGCCAGAAAAAGAGAACTTTCATCTGAAACTCGACAGTCTATTCTTGTTCTTAGAAATGAAGGCTATTCCATGCGAGAAATTGCTAAGAAATTGAAGATTTCCTACAACGGTGTGTACTACTCCCTTCAGAGGACAGAACAAACAGGATCTAACCAGAGTAGAAAAAGAAGTGGGAGGCCACGTTGCACAACTGAGCAAGAAGATAAGTACATTAGAGTCTCTAGTTTGAGAAACAGACGCCTCACAGGTCCCCAACTGGCATCTTCATTAAATAGTACCCGCAAAACACCAGTGTCAACATCTACAGTGAAGAGGCGGCTGCGGGATTCTGGGCTTCACGGCAGAGTGGCAAAGAAAAAGCCATATCTGAGACTGGCCAATAAAAGAAAAAGATTAAGATGGGCAAAAGAACACAGACATTGGACAGAGGAAGACTGGAAAAAAGTGTTGTGGACGGATGAATCCAAGTTTGAGGTGTTTGGATCACAAAGAAGAATGCTTGTGAGACGCAGAACAAATGAAAAGATGCTGGAAGAATGCCTGACGCCATCTGTTAAGCATGGTGGAGGTAATGTGATGGTGTGGGGTTGCTTTGGTGCTGGTAAGGTGGGAGATTTGTACAGGGTAAAAGGGATTCTGAATAAGGAAGGCTATCACTCCATTTAGCAATGCCATGCCATACCCAGTGGACAGCGCTTGATTGGAGCCAATTTCATCTTACAACAGGACAATGACCCTAAACACACCTCCAAATTGTGCAAGAACTATTTAGAGCAGAAGCAGGCAGCTGGTATTCTATCGGTAATGGAGTGGCCAGCGCAGTCACCAGATCTGAACCCCATTGAGCTGTTGTGGGAGCAGCTTGACCGTATGGTACACAAGAAGTGCCCATCCAACCAATCCAACTTGTGGGAGCTGCTTCTGGAAGCGTGGGGTGCAATTTCTCCAGATTACCTCAACAAATTAACAGCTAGAATGCCAAAGGTCTGCAATGCTGTAATTGCTGCAAATGGAGGATTCTTTGACGAAAGCAAAGTTTGATGTAAAAAAAATATTATTTCAAATACAAATCATTATTTCTAACCTTGTCAATGTCTTGACTCTATTTTCTATTCATTTCACAACGTATGGTGGTGAATAAGTGTGACTTTTCATGGAAAACACAAAATTGTTTGGGAGACCCCAAACTTTTGAACGGTAGTGTATATATATATATATATATATATATATATATATATATATATATATATATATATATATATATATGCATACATACAAATAGGCACATCCTGTACGTGGATGACACAAAGCTGTACGCTAAGAGTGAGTGAGACATTGACTCGCTGATCCACACCATTAGCACATACAGCAGGGACATCGGAATGTAATTTGGGCTGGAGAAATGTGGCCGGATGGTGACAAAGAGAGGGAAGGTAATCCACACAGAGGGGATTGCACTCCCAAAAAGAAGAATAGCAGATGTTGAAGAGAGCTTTAAGTACCTTGGAATACCACAAGCAAATGGCAACCAAGAAGAGGGCACAATGAAAGCAGCAACAGGCAAATACCTGCAACAAGTAAGGCAAGTTCTGAGAAGTCAGCTCAATGGCAAGAACAAGGTCTTAGGCAATCAATAGCTATGTCTTGCCAGTAATCAGATACACTGCTGGGGTAATAATTTGGCCAAAGGAGGAAATCTAGACCACTGATGATAAAACATGAAAGCTACTCACCATGCATGGTGGATTCCACCCAAATCCAGTATCCACAGGCTTTACACTGAGTGCAAAGAAGGAGGCAGAGGCCTAGTGAGCATCAGAGCCACCATTGAAGATGAAACATCCAAGCTCCAAGAATATATCAGGAAGATGGCCCCAACGGATGAAGTGCCGAGTGAATGTCTCAGACAATAGAAGCTGGAAGAGAAGAAACTGAAGGAACCATTGTGGGAGGAAAAACCCCTGCATGGGATGTACCACCGACAGATAGCTGAAGTGGCTGATATGACCAAATCCTACCAATGGCTAGAGAGGGCTGGACTGAAGAACACCACTGAAGTACTGATCATGGCAGCACAGGAGCAGGCCTTGAGCATCAGAGCAATAGAGGCCCAGATCTACCATACCAGGCAAGATCCCAGGTGCAGGATATGCAAAGAGGCCCCAGAAACCATCCATTATCTCACAGCAGGGTGTAAGATACTTGCAGGGAATAAATACATGGAACGCCATAACCAAGTGGCTGGTATAGTCTACAGAAACATCTGTTCAGAATAACAACTGGAGACCCCCAGGTCAAGATATGAGTCACCTCCCAAGGTGGTGGATAATGAGAGAGCTAAGATCCTGTGAGACATCTAGATACAAACAGACAAAATGGTAATGGCCAACCAACCAGACATTGTGATTATTGATAAGCAGCAGAAGACAGCTGTTGTGGTCGATGTAGAAACAGTGATGGAAACATCAGGAAAAATGAGAAACTGGTGAAATACCAAGGGCTCAGAGAAGAACTAGAAAGAGCCTGGAATGTGAAGACAACAGTAGTGCCTGTGGTCATCGGAGCACTCAGGGCAGTAAACCCACTCTGGGGAGGTGGCTCCTGGAGAAACATCAGATATCTCAGTCCAGAAGAGTGCAATCTTAGGGACAGCTAATATCCTAAAAAGAACCCTCAAGTACCCAGGCCTCCGGAGAGCCAGCTACCATGCTCAGGAGTATGAGGTGGAGTATGATATATTTGGGGGGGGATTAAATAACAAAATATTCCAGTTTGATACAATCAGTGCTATTCCTGGGGCAAAAGTGGCCATGAGAGTTTTTTGAAATGACAAACATTTGGAAGCTAAATGAAATAGGGGTCAAAACAAATGTATACCTTAGAAATTCAGACTACAATTACCTTAAAATATACACAAATGGTTCTAAGAACACCAAAAGGATGTGTGGGAATAGGAATTTACATACCAGAGTTTCAAATATGTAAATCCAAACAATTCTCAGATCAACTGTCATTCTTACAGCAGAAATGGTGGCAGTAATAATAAGCTTAGAGTGGGTGGAGGAGGTACTTAGACCAGAAAGGGTGGTGATGTGCACAGACTCAAAAGCAGTTATAGAAAGTATTCAGGGGACAGGAGACCGCAGAAAACACTTACTATTAGAAATTCAACAAAGTAGACAGGGTGTCTGCCTCACAGACCAAAACTGGGAGTTGTTTCCAAAGGAGAGGAGCCTGATAGCTAAAGGATCTGCCTCCCATTCTACTTTTAGAGACTCTAGGAACCACCAGTAGACCTGCAGTCTGAGAGTGAAGTGCTTACCAGATAGTAGTATCAGACATGCCATAACTGTTGAAAAGAAAGTATTTTCTTTATGTTCTTCCTCAAAAAATAACACATGAAACAAACATATGACTAGGCCACATTTTGTTTTTGATTGATCTTCTAATGGAAACAAAAGGAAAAACTTGTGAATTTTAAGTCATGCAACATGAAATTGTCTTTTGATAAATTGATGAACAAAAAAAGCTTTCAAAAAATATATGCATATAAAGTAAGATAGCCCGAAAAGCTGTTACAGGGAGCTGCTGCCATCTGTGGCAGTTTTTCATTGTCAGAGGTAGAATCTTATTGTGGCAATGAAACATAAAATGGGAGGCCTGAGATAATCTCCAGACATCAAATTGAGTTTAAAAATGTATTCCACATAATTTTATAATGGACAAAGACAGTGATATATGGATAAAAACAGCAGTAGTTCTGGCTGATTGCTGGATTGTTGTGCTCTTGTTTGATGGGTCAGGAGATAAACAGATTGGAAACCACGAGTTTATGTTACAACATGCAGGAAATATAGTGTTGACGATCAACAGTAGAAATTACCAAAACCCTCCACTAGAGGGGGCTGTTTGTCAGGACTTGAATTTAAACTGACCTGATCACTGTAAACCTGCAGCAACCCATTTAAAAAAAAAGCTTCTTATAAACACTGTACGTTAATAATGCAAAGATTATTTTGCTTGTTAATAACAAAGACTTTTATTGTCTCTTAAGGCTTCTGCTCTAATATTGTGCGATGAAACTAGTAACATGTATAAGATTGAAGTAACGAACATGTTCTGTAGCTATACTGATCATTTGGGAATGATTTAGGCATTTGGAACATGAAACAGGACATTCAGAGATTCCGAATTTTATCTTTTCATTGTTGATCAGTCCCAAAAAACGACCAAACATTGTGTTCCTTCTATATTTAGCTGATAACCAAGGGACCTACCATGAGTAAATGGAACTTTATTTTCTCTCTGAGCTTCCTCAGTAACAGTAGTATAAACTCTAAGTCGTCGTTTAGTCTTCAACTGATATACCAACTCTTACCAGATAGCAGCATTAGACATGTGACAAACAGTTGATAAGAAAGTATTTTATTTATGTGCTTCCTGGAAAGATAACACGTGGGTCAAACGTATGACTTTGAAAGAACACTCTAGGCCACATTTGTTATATTGATTTCCTAATCAATGCAAGAAGCAAACATAATAAAGTGAATTTTAAACCATGCAACATAACATTTGTTTTGCGTATAATGATGAACAAAAAAAAAGCTTACAAAAAAATCTTGATGGCCCCAAAAGGTTGTGTATTCAGTAACTGTTACAGTGGGCTGCTGCAGTCTGTGGCAGCAGTTTTCCAATGTCAGAGGTACAACCTTACTGTGGCAATGAAACACAAAATTGTAGTCCTGAGATAATCTCCAGACATCAAATTAAGTTTTGCCCTTGCTTCATTGATATATGTTTCTATATCAATGATTATACACTGCTGTCATTATTTGAGGGGTCAGAAGGTCAACATTTTGGAAACCACTGGTTTACGTTACAACATGCATGTCCAGTAAGTTACCAAAACCCTCCACTAGATGGGACTGTTTGTCAGGACTTGAATTTAAACTGACCTGATATGTGTAAAACTGCAGCAACCCATTTAAAATTAAATGTACGTTAATAATGCTCAGATAGTTTTTGTTTGCTAGGAAGAAAGACTATTTTATTGTCTTACTTAAAGCGTCTGCTCTAATATCTTGCGATGAAACGAGTAAAATGTATAAGATGGAAGTAACAATTTTGTTTTACAGCTATACTGATAATTTGGGAATAATTTAGGAATTTGGAGCATATTCACATCTCTATTTTCAATAACAGTATGTATTTAAGACAGTAGTTATACATCTAGTAATCATAACACGAGTCAGTATTATAAAGGCAAATATGTAGCTATACATTTAACTATACTTTAATAATAATTATTATTAATATTAGTAGTAGGTTAATTAGACATACAGCAGTATGTAAGGTTTATCTTCTGGATAAACCTTACATGCACAAGTGCACTCTCACAAACACCTACAGGTGCTTAGATTCAGGTATACTTACAGATTCACTTCTATACAGAAAACCCCTATTATTATCTTTAGCTGTCATATTATACATCCTGTATTAAATAATACTGTGTATTTCTAGTGAAGGTATCAAGGCACTGGTTGTTTGTACCTGTAAAATAGCTTACTTTATCGGTTGGTTTTGCTTTTTCTATATCTCTCTTTGCAGGTGTAGAAGCAGACTCCGACGATATTATCTTGTTCTCTCTTTTTCCTCTCCTCTATTTTCTCCCTTTTAGCGTGTTTTTCTCTTCTTCTTTTTTCTACCTTCCTGTTTTTGCCTCCATTGAACGTGAAATAGACCCAGAATAAGATGTAATAAAGCTACTTGCATATGAAAATCACGCGGAGCACTATGGCTAAAGCAGTAAGGCTCCACTTGTGAAAGTAAAATCTGTTGGGCTCTCTCTGACATTAAGACAACAATTCTTAATGCTACACTGCCTGACAGGATAGGTGAAAAAAGGAAAGCAGTCATAAAATAACATATTTATTATTTTATTATTTGTACCCGTAAGTACTTTAACAATAAAATAATAAATTTTACAAGCTGTATGTTTCTAGAAGCTTTGAAGTGTCTGTTTTTTTTTTGTTTTTTTTTGTGGTTTCTTCTTCTGGGACAGTGAAGATGCTTAACAGTTTGTCTCAAATAAAAGTGAAGATGTTTATTTTTACTCAGTAAAATAACTGAACATGGATGATGATGATGAGTTTTGTGGGATATAACCCACTTGTAACGCGGCCTCTGGTGGACGTGGAAGCAGGGTGGGCTGCAGTGAGCTGGAGGAAATGTCCCTTTAAGAGGAAGGAAACGAAAATAGAGGAAGTGAAATCAGCCGGACTGCTTCCTCGTTCCCCCGAGCATCAAAACATAAGGTGCGCTATGGGAGAGTCCGCGTCCTCGGAATTTCCTTCTCTAACGTAAGACGAGAGACGCCAGTTGTCAGGAAACCCTCCGCGAACATCGCCTCCTCCGCCATGCTGCAGCTGAACGACACGGTGGAGCCGGAGAGCCCGGGCGCTGCGGTCCTCCTCCACGCAGACACCGACGAGGGGGTCGAGGTCGCCTTCACGCCACCGGAGGCCGCCGGACGGGGCTTCGGGCACGCAGCCTCCGTGGCCTGCTGCCCGCCCTTACAGACGCTCACGCCTTTCCACGTGCACAACCCCACGATGCAGGCGAAAGTCAAGGACTACTTCGTGTTCAGGGTGAGCGGCAGCTAAATGTGATCAATTAATTTCTCTAGAGTAGCACCCAAAACAAACCCCGGCGACGCAACGCGTATTCATCCGCGCAGTGTTGTTGACAGTAGGACAGCACAGACAGGTGATGCTGACGATTGGCGGTTGTGTGATGCTGATCCCAGCCAGGTACCATCGAGCAGGCCGTGAACGACATCAGGACCGTGGCGCTCCCATCCGAGGACGGGGAGGTGTTCAGCGTCTGGCTGCTGGTAGAGTGAGTATCCGTCGGGCGTTTGGCCTGCGCCATCATCGGCTAATGCGCTAAAAAAAAAAAACACCAGCACCGGTTCTCATGCTCTGATCTTTACCTGCGTAAGGATGTGACATAAAAGCAAACACTGTTCTGTGGGATTTTCTGCAGAGTAGACCACTGGAACAATGAGAGGGAGAGACTTGTTCTGATAACTGATAGGTGAGTGAATCAGAGCCATCCAGAATGTGGCACCTGTCATGTTGTAGCTGTGTGTAAATATGTGTGTGTGTGTGTGTGTGTATGTGTGTGTGTGTGTGTGTGTGTGTGTGTGTGCGTGTGTGCAGGTCTCTGCTGGTGTGCAAGTATGATTTCATCAATCTGCTGTGTCAGCAAGTGGTCAGGATATCGCTCAACGCCGTAGACACCATCTCTGTGGGTGAATTTGAATTCCCACCAAAATCTCTAAACAAGTAGGTATATTTTTATTTTATTTTTTTATCTTTGCAGCATGACATTATTATTGTTCCTGAAGGTAAACTGGTAACTGGACCGGTTGGTCAGAGCAAGACGACAACGTTTCTCCCTAAAGAACGAAAGGCGAAAAGAGCCGGGGGATGTTAGTTTGAGGTTGTGTTTTGTCCTGACCTGGCACTGGCTTGTGTCCTGGTTGGTTTACAAGTGGGAAGCTCTAAGCATGAGTGGTCAAACCTAGTGTTAAACATCCATCCTAACCGCTTAGATTTCCTTTATTGGCTGTGCAGGCTCATGAGCACGTAGCCACGCCACATCATGACGAGCTGTCGGTAGGTTTCTGATCTAAACTGATAATAACCCAGGGACCACACACACCCAGCTCACACTCATCGGTACCTTGTATCTCCCCTGATGACAGCAGGAAAATCAGCGCAGGCGGCTTGTGATCTGGCAAGGATGTGTTAAAAAAAAAAAGGATGAATAGAATTTGCTATTTCATTAAATATTTTAGCCAAAAAGAGGGGGGGGGGTGTATTTGTGTTTCAAAAACTAGGGGAGGGGCAACATAAATATGCTGCAATGATTAGTAAGAAATCACAGAAAAAAAACAATGCATTACAGAAGTAATGTTTTTCTGGCCTTTTTTTTTTTTTTTTTTTTGCAGAAGAGAGGGCTACGGGATTCGCGTTCAGTGGGACAAACGTCCTCGGGCGTCGTTCTTTAACCGCTGGAACCCTTGGTCCACAGACATGCCCTACGCCACCTTCACGGAGCACCCCATGGCCCGCGCCGACGAGAAGGTGGCCTCCCTCTGCCAGGTAGATTCTGATTTCACCACGCTGGGCAGCAAAGCTTTCTCTAATAAGTGCATCCTCTGCTTCACTTTAGTAAACGTGGCAGCACAGAAAGCCTGAGCCTGACTCGTAACACGGTCGCCGGTGCTCTGCTGTTTGAGGCCGAACGAGCAACGACGGCAGCTCCAGCATTCGCAGGCCAGCTGAAAACAACAGAGCTCTAGTGGTCGTGTTCCTCCTGAACAAAGGGCTTTTCATCCAAGCTTAATCTGCATAACGCGTTAGCTCAAAGATGCTTTTTATACCCTTACTGATAAGACAGCAGTCTTTATCGGGATGGATTCCTGCTTTTATTTTCTTATTTGCATTAAATTGAGCTCATTTGGCTGTTAAGCTTCAGTCCTATTTAGGGCTGGACGATAATTCAGTAACAATATATATCGATCGATAGACGTATGTCGATAATAGAAAAAAAGGGTCAATAAAAAGTTCAATAGAATAATAGTTTTCCTTCATATGCATTCTAGCAATGTAGATTAATATTACAGTCATTACATCCTCCCAACCAATCAAACACAGACTCAGGAACCAAGCTCCGCCCCTTCAAAGAGTTCAGACAGTTCTTTTTTTTCTGTGTTGAAGTTTTGATAAATAGTTGGTTGAGTAAAGGGTTGAGTTTGAATTCAGTGTTTGTGTTTCTTTTTCTAAAAAATAGGTCGCTAACCAACAGCATAAAATGGCCAGGGCTGCACTTAAAATATGTGTTTTGAATTTGTTGATAATTATGGATATTGAGCAACATGATTTCTGTTTTATCGACATGCTTTTTCTCTGTGTCGTCCAGCCCTAGTCCTGTTTTTCATCCGTGCAGGGGTTGTTCCCGTTTCATGCTCTTTGTCCCTTCCCCAGCTGGACAACTTCAAAACCCAGTTGGTACAGGCCGTGAAGAAGGCCCACAAGGAGCACCCCATCCCCGGCCGGGCCAACGGCGTCCTGATCTTGGAGAGACCCCTGCTCATCGAGACCTACCTGGGCATTATGTCTTTCATCAACAACGAGGCCAAGCTGGGCTACTCCATGACGCGCGGCAAAATCGGCTTCTAAGTGGTTTTGCTTAAGGAATCGTCTCCGTGCGTGTCTGTTTTTACCGCGCTGTGCGAGGGAAGCTGCGGTGCAACGTGCGGCTTGTCTGTGTGTGTGTGTGTGTGTGTGTGTGTCTTAAGTCGAGCCGGTGACATGTCCGCACTTCCATCACGTGGTGTTGCAGCATAATGTCGGCCTGCAGCAGGTAAGACAGGCAGCCCTGTAATGACCGCCGTTTCATTTTGTCGGCTGCTTTGCATCTAAAATCGCCACACACTCCAGCCTCTGCAGCATACGCTTTAAACATCATAACTTCTGAAACTACGACACCCCCTGCAGGTTTAGTAAGTCCCTAAAGCCAACGGGACATTTGGAGTTTGATTGATCTGGGCGGAATTAGGCATTTGCTTTGTTCGAGGGTTTATCTGCGGCGGCAAACCGTGTTAACTAAACAAACTGGGATTGGTACGTTGCATGGTTTGAACTGAATGGCTAACAGTTATGTCACATGGTGTATACCATAAGGAGACCAACATAAAACCTTCTGAACATCAACAACTAATGCACAGTGGAGGTTTTGGCCTTCTGGTTGTTTCCAGTTTCTTATATTTCATGTTTCTGTGTATGGGGGTAAGGATTCGTTAATAGACTTCTATGCAGGAGTTTTGATCTTGGTTCTTGATATTTTGCTTCCAGTAAGCCATATTTTTTCCTGGATGGCGCTTGAGCAATAGATCTGATGGATGTTATGGATGTCTTTGGAGTTTTGGGCCATAATCTGGTATTTTTACACACATTTTCTGGTCCGTGACATTATTCCGATGTCATGAATTGTTCTAGAATAAAAACAAAACGTGTACATCTTCACAGCACAAACTATTTGACTTATGCTTGAGATTCAGCTCTGAAAGATGCCAAAGAAAAGGTTTTGTTTATAGACGCAAACATTTCAACAGGGCAATTTTAAAGTAATTCTGAAGGGACGATTTGCCGTGATTTAGCTCGATCTACCGTGTGTTTGGGGAAAGGGAAAAACTGGACGACAAAATAAGTGTCAGGTTCAGAGAAAACGTTCAATGTGTGCATGTGGTTAACTTGGAGCAAGGAAAGACATCTACCTGAGATACATCCACTAATGTCCTCTGTTTAGCTGACTAATCCTTTCCTAAATCCTAAAAAAAAAAAAAAAAAAGATTCATCCACCTGAAATTGGGATTTGATGCCTGAGTCATTGACTCTTTTTTCCCCCCAAAGAATCCAGAAATGAAATGAATAGACGATCCAGAACTAGTTCTAATGTGTCCATCAGAGTAGATAGAATAATTTACAACACAGAATCATCCAGAGGACAATTATGGGATTGACTCAGATGACGGACAGAAGTAAACACCACAGCACTAATTTGTTTTAAAATGTCGGGACTTAATGTCTGGCAAACTGCAGTGCTCTTTAAAAATAAAATAAAAATGTGATTTATTGGAAGCATCTGAATATTTTTGCTGGAAAAGGCTGTCACCAAGTAATGGGGTGAAAAGCTCATGTTGAGCGACATCTTTTCCACACGACAAGATGTGGTCGTGCGGAATCTGTTTCAGAAATATTTTATCTGCATCACACAAAACAACTGAGATTGATCAAGTTAAAACTAATTAAAGAACTGCTGAACAGATTAATAAACCTTGGAAGGAAAGCAGTAAACTATTTTTAATAAAGACATGGCTGTAGAATGTCTTGAATGAGTGCGATGAAATATCCACGTCTCCCTTTCAACATTACATAATTTCCCTGACTCCAATTTACCATGTTTGGTTAATTTTTTTTTTTTTTTTTTTTTTATTACGATTGTAATTCGACAATAAAGCTATATGCCCAAAGACCTTTGCCAACTTCAAAGTGTTACACAAAACGTGCCATTACCTCCTGAGACACAGCTATGAGTGGATATTTGTCATCGTTCCAATAAGGAACTCAGAAAACAAGATAACCTCTAAACTCGAGGCTTGATGTGAATAAATAAACCAAACAGTGTCATCATGGTGACATCACACTCTTTGTCTAATCTAAAATGTTTTAAACTATTTAATATATTTATATTTCCAAAAACCATAACTGAGGATAGTTTAAAATTACCAGTATATAAGAAATATTAAAAAGATTCTAATTATAAAAGTTATTATAAATGCTTTTTCACACCGCTTTGTTATGCAGACCTGAAAATTGCTAAAAGCTAATTCAGAATTATTTAGCTAAATACATGAATAAGAATGAGAACTGTTGGCAAAGTACAAGTACGAGCATTTCCTCAGAAATGATGCAGAGTACTTTAGACATGGGGACAGAATGGGCTTGTATCCTAATGGAAACCAGTTAGTAGTTGTGGGGCAGCAGGAAAACCTCATGTGGTCAGATGTGTCCAAGTTAGCTCGTTCCAAAGTGACCGGCGCTGAAGAACATTCAGGGGAAGACTCACTCATCACGGCTAGCACCTAGTGTATACACCTTAGAGGGAAAGGGATTTTAAATTGGTTCAGTTTTCCAGGTCTAGCTTTATCAAAGGTATGTTCCAAAAACATGAGATCAGTTGCTACATCCTGAATGGCTACAGGCTTCTCCCCCTAACCCACTGGTGTATGGTGCAGGTAGAATCCAAAATGTTAATACCTGGATTCATCAAGCCTTAAATTGGGAGAAAAATAGTTCAGGGAGCATTTTTTATACCAACGTTGTCAAACACAGAATCCAGACATTATCCCCAAAGAGAATTCTTGAAATGTGCCTGAGGAGAGTGAGGTGCCAAGTCCTCTGCTTTTGTTTTATCATTTTTTTTTTTTTTTTTTTTTTTTAAACCAGGCCTTTCAACACCTTTCAAACCACACGTTAAAAACCCCATTGTCATTTTAAGCAAAGATGAGCAGCTCTTCTGTCCTTGTGCATGGTCCTTGCACGCCAAGTCTGCATGACTGACTTTTTTGTGAAAAAATACCTTGTTTGTAGTTGTAAATATTGATCTGCATTTGTAAAATTAATGTACAAACTCCTAAAAATGTATCTTATGAATAATGCCAGTTAAAATGTACTTTATTTAAAAAAAAAAAAGGGTTGTCTTGTTAAAACTGTTTTGAGGCTTTGTTTTTGATCCATGTGTTTACAGCTCAGCAGCAACAGTGGAAGAAAATAACAATAAAGGCCTTCCTGTTTTTGTAAAGACCGCTGCTCTGGTTTCTTATTGATGCTTGGAGAACAAGCATCTTCCCCTTTTCAGGCCCATTATTACCGTATAAGGCCTCAGCCAGGGTGGTAAAAATCTAAATGACTTCCGGGTTGTTTGTGATACAAGTCATAAAAAGTCATAAAAGCTTTATGCTGTAAAAAACCCCCCAAGAAAACAGATGTATCAAAGCCAAATAGTTTGTATATTTTTAGCCATTTCCTTTTGGGTTTTAAACAGGAAGAACTATTACCTTGTATGTGGTTAGCGAGTTAAAGACGGAACAGTTTGTGACATGCAAAGCTCATAAAAAAATTACACGTTACAAAATAAGCTGATCCATCACAGTAAGGAAGGTTGAATTCATTATTTTAAAAAAAACTTTATTTAGAATAACTAAAAACTTTCAAAGAAATACACACCAATAGTTTAAGGCTAAAACAATGATTTTCACAGTGCTGAAAAACTAGTGCTTCAGTATCTAAATCTTTTTTTAAAGCGTTTTATTTTTCTTAGAGTAGGAATGTCTTCAAGTTTTCAAGATTTTTTTGGGTTTTTAAGCAGCTATAATCCAGCATTAGAGATGTCCAGAGTGCTTCCACTGGTCTTCGGGGACATAATTAAACCTGAACGAACTCTTCAGTGAAGTGCTGTGAATTTTACTTTTCTTCCGGGTCAGTGTCCATGTAGCACAAGCAAAGCTGCTCTTTCCCAAGCAGGATCACAGAGTCTCCACTGCAGTGCCAGTTCAGGGACTGGACCTGAAAACCACCTGAAGGGCCAAAAAGAGGGATAAGCAATCACTAAACCTGTACACAAAGATGTCTGCGGTGAAATGAACTCATCAGTGGGGGCCAGAATAAATGGTTGTCAAAGAGAAAAATATAGTATTTGTGAAGTTCATATTGTGCATGTCTGTTTAGAGGATGTGGCATTCCACGCTGACACAATGCTAATAATTAGCTCAAACCAAAAAACTGACATTTCAAATAATAAGCTCTCATCCAGGGAAGACAGATCACCACTATTACCATCTAATGTAGAACAGATTACTGGATCAATGTGTGCTTCTGTGCTTTTTTGTCTGTCTTGTTGTGTCTCTGCTCTGTCTTCTCTAACCCCAGTCAGTCGAGGCAGATGACCGTTCATACTGAGCCCGGTTCTGCTGGAGGCTTTTCCTTCCCGTTAATGGGGAGGGTTTTTTCCCACTGTCGCTTCATGCTTGCTCAGTATGAGGGATTGCTGCAAAGCCATGTACAATGCAGACGACTCTCCCTGTGGCTCTACGCTCTTTTAGGATGAGTGAATGCTGCTTGTCAAGACTTTGATGCAATCAACTGGTTCCCTTATATAGGAAATTTTTGACCAATCTGTATAATCTGATTGAATTTGACTTTGGAAAGTGCCTTGAGATGACATGCTTCATGAATTGGCGCTATATAAATAAATTTGAATTGAATTGAATTTAAGCACGCTACCTTCAGCAGGAACCTGAACAGAAACGCAGCCTCCCGGGGACCAGAGATAAAGTTTGCCGTTTCCGGCACACAGGGCCAGCCGAGGCCGATGGGGGTCCCACGCAAAGCAGCGTACGGCTGACGTGTGCTCCAGCACCGCCTCCAGGCTCATCTTCTGCATGTCCCACAGCCAAACAGCAGTGGCCATGTTGTCTACGGGGACAGAAATGCTTAGAAACATCCACAGCCACTCTCCGTCTAGAATGCTGTTAAAATACTAAGAGGGTTAAAAATGGTTAAATGCGATAAGACGGATAAATGCAGAAGCTATAAATGCATTTCAGTTTACTGGGGTCACCGTGAAGTTAAAAGCAACAACCGTCGATACTTACCATTTTTGGTTGCGAGATAGCGACTGTCTGAGCTGAATGCCATAACGGACACACCTATTTTAGGGTTGGCTCTGTCTGGGTCTGGCTTGACCACAGGAATCTGGACAGGCAGGGTGCAGATCTCATCTGGATGAGGCCGAAACAACGCAGACTTTGTAAACAAAGACACGGGTACTTGCTTGGGAGCTTGCTTTAATCCGATATTGTTTTGAAAAGCAATACTGCTGCCATACACTTGCTCTGTGTGTTGAAAAGAGTGGAGCCCATCGTGACGTCGTGTATCGACAACTCATCACTGACCACGGCGGGCCTTCTTTCCACTTCCTTATACACAGTCTAAGGGTACAGGATGTAGGACGTAAGCTTTAAAAAAAAAAACTAAAGTACAACGTTCATCCCGATAGCTGAACAGTACTCACAGCTTTTGTGTTGTCGAGGGCTGCAGGGTGCTCAAACTGCACAATTTTCTTCCATGTGATATGATTGAGGATGCGCACCTGACAAATGGCAGAAATAGTTACTGGAAATCTTCACACGTTAACCTTTATGCGCACCGTGGTCAAAGGCTTTCTCTATACTTTCTCATCATAGCTGCCAATGGCCAGGAACTGGCTGCTGGGGCTCCAGGACACAGACTTCACACCCAGTGACCACTCATAGGCACAGTAGGTCGACAGCAATCGGCCGTCCAGGGAGTACAGCAAAACCTTGTACTGCAGAGAAGAAGCACACTTATTTGCTCTGTTACGGGCAAAGATGGGTCTTTTTGCAGCTGGTACACAACATTTGTCACCCTGAAGGTGTTTCTGTCTCTGGCAACATTTGGAGGAAATCAAGTAGGAGTACGTAGATTCTCCTGACTCGTCTAATCATCACTCGTTCGTATTTCCAAATAAAAGGGATGTTCAGTGCCAGAGTCATCAGAGCACTAACCAGTAATTTACTGGACAGGTAACAAACTTCAGTAACACACTTTCTTGCATCATCACTGTGGATGCTGGTAACGGCCATCCAATTGTTTATAAAATTTAGCAGCTCTTTTTTTCTTTTAAATAAAACAAATGAAATCTTCATTTGTCATTGCAATTGTCAATTCCAATGAAATGTGTCTTCTGCAATTAATCTATCCCTTAGGGAGCAGTGGGCAGCTATCACAGCGCCTGGGGAGCAAACCGGCGGCTGAGGGTCCTGCTCAGGGGCCCATAGTGGCAGTCTGCAGAACCTTCTCTGAGTGCAAGCGCACTGCTCTAACCTCTAGGCCACCAGTCCCCTGTATTTTAAATAAGTAATTTAGTATTTTAAATAAACTATTTTACCAGCTGAATTTGTCATTTACAGTACATACCGCACCACAAGATGTAGACACAGACAAAATGAAGCATACATTAATGTAGAAAGAGAAATTCAGCATTAAAAGAACTAAACAAAATGAAAATCTTATTAATGCTTAGTAATTAAAAAAAGAAAACGTGAAATATGTGTAATCCAACACACACAGGGACATTAACCGAAGATGGGCTCAGATTCTTGGTTCAATAAAGATTTGTTCACTGGAAAATGTAGCCGAGAGAAATAACTTCATAGCTGAACGTCATTCAGCCGCTTTAAAAAAAAAAAAATTTAGCCGATTTTTCCTTTTTTAATTCATTCAAGCAAAGGAGGTTCATATTCATCTAAGTCATTACTACAGATGCTTTGTTTTCAGATGCTAAATCTTTAGCCTACAAAGAAAACAGCAGACCTCTAGACAGCTGTCCCACGCTGCTAGCACACAGCCATTGGGAGACCACTCCAATCCTGCAAGGTCTTGTGTTTCAGTCTCAAAATGCTGTAAAAGAAGTTAAAAAAAAAAAAAAAAAAACTCAATTACATGCATCATTGGAACAACAAACTTGTGCAATAAAATCTTATAAAACTAAGAAAAGAAAGTAAAACACTAACGACAATTAAAGAAATTCTGTCAAAAATCAAATGAGCACAGTTGATTATGCAAAGAGGGAACTTTTTTTTAGTCCCCCACACATTTAGAAAAATTTCTGCAGAAAAAGTTGTGCAAAGAAGTTTTCCAAACGGTCTAATGACATCGAGCCAACGTTTCAGTTGAGCAGCTATTCTAAGAAAACCGTCACAAAGAACACTTTTCCTGCCCAACTATTCAGTTCATAAAACTACTACACTGAACATGACATGAATGTGTCCAGCTCCAAACCGTATTACATTACCTGAACAGGAATCGGTTTATTGATCTCAGAAATGTTTGAAATCGTAATGAACACATTAAGCCCAGAATTAGATTTAGAAATCAGTAACCATTCAGTTTTACCAACATGTTTCTTCTGATTGAAAGTAATACTAACATTTTAAAGTCCCAACTTGAAACTAGCCGAGGATCTGTGGAGGCAGCTAAAGATTAGGGTGATGGCAAAGAGGCTTGTTAACCTCAACATAAATAGCTAAAATACCGGTGGAGATATCAAACAAGATGGTCAGCGATTACAAGAAGAGTTATATTCCCTCCAATCCCATAAAAGAGTTCACATTGATTAATAATAAGGGTAGAAATAATTCTACCAACCTATTTTTTTTTTATAAAATATAAACAAAAACACTTTTTTTTTCTTGCTTTTCATAAATGTTGTACTCATTTTACATTATTATCGTTTGAGAGATGCCTGTTCATTTTCAATCAGAAAGTACTTTCTTAGAATTTTTTTTTTTTTTTATTCTGCTGAGGTATTAATAATTTTAGGCTAAACCTGAGCTATAGTGGCTTGTTTGTCAGCGAGTGTTTTCTCAAACACAGCTCAAGAATGTGAGTTGTGTGAGTGGAGCAGATGTGTCCTCATTGAAGTGGAGGATACAAATTCATGGTTGGGGCTCCTTTGCCTATTTAGGCAATGGACACTTCCACACAAACACACAGGCATTCAGTGCCACCCACCAAACAGAAAAAAACACATGTCCTTCACTAATTCATATTTTTTCTTTCTTTTTGAATGGGGAGTTGGTGAAGCTTCTGTGGTATTTGGCATAAAACAAGCAAATCAATGTGTTTCGTGAGTTTGTCTGCACCATCAACACCAAGTCAAGTTCCTTGTAAGTGCAAACCTACTTGGCAATAAACTTGATTCTTGAGTTTTTGGTCCTTAGGTATTCCTGTAAATTAGTTAAACAAGAATATGCTGGTTTTCCATGTTGTACAGAAAAATACTGAAGTAATGGGACCGTCAGTCAGTCACTGGAGCCTGCCTTCAGTGAAGCGGTAAACCTCAGAAAAAGCACCAAGCTATCAGCAAACCTTACTGAATTTCCTGGTAACGTCTTACTTTCTTAAGCTGTCATTGTCTGCATTTAATTATTTCAATTAAATGTAAATTAATAACAGTGACTATTACTTCACAGAGTTGCTGTTATGTCTGCAATCTGCCCATTGTTTAATAAAAGCTTTTATTTTAGAAAATACATTTAGAATCTTAGTTATCATTAGATCACCGGCAAATATGGTATGAAGTTGTTACATGTTCAGATATAAACCCTTCAACCTATTGCTGGGGTAGTTTGTCGACTTCTGTGAAGCCAGGCTGAAGCAAGTTGGTCCCTTTAAGTTTTTTTCTAGTATAATTTTGCCAATAAGCACCTATATCATGACAGTTTGCCTTGTCTTTCATTATTTTCAAGCACTTAGAACTTATAAAACTTATGTTTGCTTATTTTGAGCTGTTACTACACCGAATACCCCAGAGGTTGCACTGCCTCCCATTCAAAGTGTAGCATCTACTTTCCTCCAAAAGAAGGAAGGAGGAAGTGAGGTGACTTTGAATCCAACTCTGTTGATCAGACATAGACATCATCCTGCAGCTGCAGAGGGCATCGTTAGTGAGGCACTAATGATTCAGGGATGATCCATGGCTCTGTCAACATATAGTTTTACCATTCTCTCAAAGCTCAATCCAAAAGCAGCGTCCTACTTACCCTGAGTAAATGCCAGTCGTCACATACAAATACACTAACATAGTCTTTGCAATCACGGCGCTCGGCTAAGGCCATATAGCGTCCATCTCTGCTGAAGTCCATTCCTGGGGGTGAAAGAGCAACAAAGTCAGACAGGCTCATTCTTACCGCCTTCTTAAAATGGTGCAACAAAACAGCCAAGAAGCAGTTTAATATTCAGACTTTAGTGGTCTGTGAATACCACAAAGGCTTTGAAAACGAATCGTTAAGTCAGTAACACCGAAAAGTCACCATTTTCATGTAGTCTTCACTTAAGTCGCTACCAGCCTAGATGCTGGAGCACCTTCTGCTCACACATCTCTTGTACTCTTCATAAATGTAAACAGTTTTGTTCCAATGTGGACGTTCTTTTTCCTCTCATGGCTGTTTACCGCCAACCACTTTAGGGGTTGTGTCTTGTTCATGTCCACCAACCCTGGTTTGTCAAGACAGAGTTTGAGTCGGGTTCCACCGGAGGTCTCTTTGCTGTTTCTTATCTTGTCATGGATGCTGCCGCATTTTAAACACATTTAAGGGAGGTCTCAACATGAGAAAATGAAAGGCTGGATTTGTGGAACAATTAGTTTAGTCATATCTTTGAAACCATCTGGGCTTTCAGGTAAAGCCCAGATGGTTTTAATGGTCCAACACAGAGCTGAAAAGGTGTGTGAGAGTACATGCTGCTGCCCACAAACCAGTTCTGGAGGCTGGAGGAATCGGCCACAACTGGAATTTCGTTGTGGGATGCTTAAAACGTTTGACACCTGTCACACCGTTTAAAAGGCAATTCTACTGAATACTAATGAAATGTGTGAAAGGCTCTGAATTTTAAGAAAAGATTTTCTCTCTTTAATGTGAATTTAGCACATAGAAATTTTAATCCTAACCAAAACAGGAAAAGTCTGATCTTATTCAATGTTAGTGAGGAACAAAATTTAAGTTTTCTTTTTTATACAGTGAACGTTAATATCTGGTTGAAAGCGTATTAGTCAAAATGATGAGAAGGTAAATCAGGTTATTTTGACTTTCAGTTTTAAGCCTCCTGCATGCCCAGATGAGTCAGTCTTGATCTGCACAGATGGTTCTCTTCATCATATTCCCGGAGAATAGGAAATGTTTTTTCTTGATTAATGGGTCAGTGCCTTGAAATTTGACTAGCATTTATGTAAATCCTGTAGCAGTGGAAGTTTTTGACATGTTCAAAAAAAACAGTCTTGCTTATCTGGCCAACCAACTATGCATTCAACATCATTAAATGTGTAGTTAGGCTATGCTGGAGCATTGATTACCTATGGGGGTGTAAGACTTAACTTAAACCAACCCTCAACCTTAACCTCAAGTTGCCAACCAGTCTCAATAAGAGTATGTGTGTGCATTAGTGACTGGGTGAATGTGGAAAACCGCTGTATAGATTTAGTCCATTTACCATCTTACTACCCTATTAAAAAGCAGAAAAGACATGCAGTAATGTCCCTATAGTATTATAAATAAATTAACCTGACAGTCTGGAATTGCTTCAGAAAAAAAACTTTCTATTAGACTCCATGTTATCAAGTTAAATGTAAACGTGTTTCTATTGATTTGTGTTATAACTAAACTCAACTTCTCCATCTTCATAAAATGGCTACCACAGAAATCTTCCAATAACACAATAAGGCATGTTTCCCTTGCTTTCATTTTCACAGATTTTTACGGGATCCATGGCTATGGGGTTAGAGCAGATGGTGAAAGCTGGTCAACGGAAGTCTTATTTCGAGAGACGTCTCTCACACGCACAACTCATGTGCAGCAATAGTCTTCTGAGAGTCTCCTAGCTGGGATCAGGCTGACCGCTGTCTTCTGCAGCCAGTATACTAACCACTCACCAGTACTCCATTCAACTCCTAAACTGTCCCTTTAAGCTGCAACATTCAGGTCGAGTTGCAGTCTTCCAGAGCGCGAGACACTCCCCAAGTTGCAATGCACAGGTCATAAGGTGAAACAATACAATACTGTCCTGCCTGGAAATAAAATTATTTTTAAACTTTGATCGGGTTCAAAAGTGCGTCAGGAGGGAGAGGAGGGAGAGGGGGCATCGGAGCGTTCTTTCAGTTGTTATAATCGGATGCCTCTGATTTACAGCAACAACAACAACAACAAAAAATCAATTTCTGTTGAAAGTTTAACAATAATTCACTGAAACAGCTGCGGTAAACAGAATATCAGGTTTGCTTACTAGTCTAATAATACTACAACTGCTTAGACTGACAGTGTACCAGTAAAAACAATATCCTTTTATCCCAAAACTAAAATATTTTTAAATAATTTATTCATAGACCAAAAAAAAAAAAATTATTTGAAGTATATCCAATACTCCAAAAAAACTAATAAATACTGAAAAACATTTTCCTCTTTAATAAAAAACATTTTCAACGCACCGATCGGAACAGCAGCAGAGGCCAATGCTTTCAACTGAATAAATAACCTCGAGGAGTTCTGGGCTTCACGCAACGTAATTATCTGATTCTTTGGCACCGTCAAGTCTGCGGCATGCGACCACTGCGGCCAAATCATTTATATGACAGCGCCGAAGATAAACGGATTGTAAAGGGGCATAGGATTGCATGTGGAAAATGAGTAGAGACCGAGACAATCATATATCCAGTGGTTGCTGACAGGCCCGTTATGAGGAGCATGCCCCATTCACTGAAGAGGGTGCACAGCTGTCACCAGTGACGGCCATACTTCGGCCATATCCCGGGTTTTGCCACAAGGTAAAGAGCAGCAGCTGATTAATGAGGCATGTCAAGGGACTCAGCTGACCCTGTCCTCAGGTACTCTAGTAGTACATACTGTAAACATTCATAATACCACTCCCATACTCACCCTTCTGACATGCTTTGGGATACTTGATGTAAGACACGGCTTTCGTGCAGAGGGACCAGACGGTAATTCTCAGCTGTCGCAGCAACAGCAACCAAAAAAGAGAAGAGTTGGTTTTAGTGAAAATATACTCCAGAGCGTGCAAAAAGATTTTTTAGATTTTGACCAAATCCATCTCTCCTGAACCGTTGTATAGGGGAAATGATCGCAATTCACAGTCGGCTCTTTAATGAGAAAATACCTGCGGAATATTATGTCAAACAGGCCACAAACAGAAGCGGCTCCAGCTCAAGATGGTTGTGAAGAAGTATTTGCTCACTTACCAATTGCTTCTGTTTTTGCTATTGTCACTCGTGTGGGAATGTTTCAGACGAACAAATAGATTTTATTTCCAGACAGCAATACCCTAAGTAAGGAAAACTACAGCTTTCAAATCATGATTTATTGCATAAAGAGAAAAAGGTTTTCCAAACAGACCTGGCCCTATGTGAAAACATGACTGCCCCCTAAACCTAATAACTGGTTCTTCCAACCACGGTGGCAACAACTGCCATCAAACACATACAATAAATAACTGGCAATTAGTATTTTACATCACTGTCACTGAGTTTTGTCTCTTTTGTCTAGAATAGTTTTTATTCCATTACATCGGAGCGCTTTGGAGCATAAGCAGCTGGTTTAATCTATATTTAATGTTTCAACATTAACTAGGCCGCTCTCAAACAAACAGTCTTTCTTTTTATGCCATTCAGAGAAGGACTTGCTCGTGTGCTTTGGATCCTTGAACTGCAACATCACCCAAATGTGCTTGAGCTTAAGGTCAAAGCATGATGGCCGAACATTCTCCTTCAGGACTTTTGTTAGAGAGCAGAACGCCCCCAGCAATTAAAGCCTATTATCCAGGTCCAGGAGCAACAGAGCATACCACGCCATGTTAAGACTCTTGGCATGATGTCGCCATTTCTGAAAACTTATGCTAGTTTTCACCAGCTGGAACTAGACACACACCCTCCTCATAAGTGTCATAAATCAACAGAATATTTTTCTCAAATGCTTTTTGTGATGTTCTTGCTTCTTTTAACACCTCCTGAAGTGCGCTATTAAAGAAAATTCCCTTTTGTGTTGAAGCAAATTATAAACAATAGAAAAATTTGTTCGATGATTTGAATTATAGTTTCAAAATCGGAATATATTGGTATAGACATAATGTTTTTATTTAACCTTTATTTAACCAGGAAAGTCCCATTGGGATTACTAATCGCGTTTTCAAGGGCGTCCTGGCCAAGACAAATCACAACAATTCAGTACATTACAGACTATTTAAAGAGATTTACAAACCCTGGATTTCATTTCCAAACCTTTGAGCAGGAATTTAAACTGGTCTATTGGAACCAGGTCCTTTAATTTCCAGTCTTTTTGTAAATTGTTCCATGTTGTGGGGGCAGAGTACTGAAACGCCAGCTTAGCAGCTTCTGTGCGGACACTTGGTACAGACAGTAGCAGCGAGTCTCGGTATGGTAATCCACACAAGAGTCAAGCATGTTCTCACTTAATTCATATCTAAAAGAGACAAAAACGCTGAGAACCATGTATTTATCAAATCTATGGCAAGTTGTCTCCCTCAGCAGTAATTCAAGGGTAACAGAAGCCAACAGGTATTATTATTCAAAGTAGTGATCAGCGATAAACAATCGCTCAACACGTAGCAGGAAACTGGCTCTGCCTGCTCAGTCTGTCCCACGGTTTAATGTTAGACACGTCTGCTACAAGTGTGACAAATTAACAGTTGTGTAGTTGGCGGGTGGCGTGCAGACTGACGAACGTAAAGCAGCAGCGAAGAAAAACTACGTGACCACAAGGCGGCACGACAAAGAAACCACGTGTTAATGGTCAGCTCTGACAACAGTCACTCAAATACCCACCGTTCTCAGTTCAGCAAGATCAATGACAAAAAAGGGGATGAGGGCGGTACTCTGAGCACAACTTAAAAATGTGTTTAATTAGGTTGAATAAAAGCAGAGATCATCTATAATTACCATTTAACATGGAGAACCGCAAAGCCCCTGGGACAGTGGTACATAATCTGGGCGTTGCTGTAGTCTGCACTGATCATAAACTGGTTTTAACTAAAACTAAACAACAAATTTCAGGTAGAATTAGTGCCGTTTCTCAAAAATAATATAAATTAGATTAAAAAAGCTTTTTATGCGTGTTCAGATACATTTTTGGCAACAGTTAATGGTTATACAAAAACAAAACGACTTGAATAATCAGTTTTTTGCAACCTTGTGCCATCATTATTTTTTTGGCAATATAAAATATATTTAAAGCCTCAAATAATAATACTATGCGGCAAATACAAAATAGAGAATGTGAATAGCTTGGATTAAATATTTAGCTGTCTAATTTATACAATTCCTGTTGATAATCTACCAAGAATGCCAGTGCCATAGAATAACAATGAGGTTTGAGCTAAATTAGGATTAATTAAAGAGCAATTTTACTTAGTAAAAGGGTGAAATAATCACAATATTCCTACTTTTAATGCTTTTATTTTCATAATGCGCAGGGTTGAACTAGTGGAAATGGGTACCCTTTTATCACAGTCTTCAGTCAGACATTTGAACGGGAGGGTAAACCTGTCACCAAAACGGCCTGAAGTGTTGAACCTACTGTTTAGTCAGCCCGTTCGGACAGCCAGCTGTGTAGACCCTGCAATAACATCTCACTGCAGACTTGCCGGACTTCCCCTCAGTTAAGCTGCCATAACAACCAGAGTCAACAGCGCTCAAACACCCACATGCTTACACTTAAATGCCTTGAGCCCACCACATATGCGATGCAGAGTGATCTGGACCAGAACAGAGTGTAACTTTAAACTGGCGAGGAAAAATGTGTGTGTGAGCAAAATAGGTGGGAGATGCTTTGCCTGGTGGGGGGGAATGCAAATAGAACAAGAGTCGGTAACGCTCGAGTTAAAATGAAGGACCGTCAATCCTTAGGAGCAGCTTTCTAATGGGTAAAACGGGATTTGGGACGCGTCAGGCATCCCGTTGTTACCCTGGTCGAACATCATGCCCCTAATAAACAGAAAACTTGGTAAGAAAATAGTTAGTGAAGAAAATATGCAATAAAATGTGCCATCCGTTTTTATTGCATGACTGTGTGAGCGCTGGAGAATGGGGAAAGTTCACCTGGTGCTCTATAACCCTGTCTGTCAACACAGGATTAGGCGGAGGCCATTCCGCATAAAAAACCATCTCAAACCAATATAGCCCATATCTCCTGTTACCGTCTCATGGTTTTACCAAGGAACAAGGGCCTACGGTGGCTACAAAAGGTATGGGCGACTTATTGTCCCACGCTGCGCTGCATCAGCTGCCTACAATGACAGTTTACAGTAGCAGTATTGCCAACAATGCTATATGTAAGTAACGCTTCAGCTGGATTTGCCAAAAACGCAACAGCAAATCTGATCCCGACAAATCCTAAAAGAAGATACCCTTACGCACGCCCTTGGCTCCGTTATTTCCACCCTCGGTTTATCACCCCGTCATTGGTTAAGCGTGATTAACAGGCATGTCCCGATAGACTAATGCGAGGGTTTTAGCAGTTACTTTCCAGTAAAACTTTGTTGTGGGATCATCCTGTGCCTTTAGGGAACGACATTTCAACATTGTTGCTGCCACGTTGGGGTAAAAGTGATCATGTATTGAAAGTAAATGAATAAAAACCAGGGGGCATTTTGGTGAAGGTTAAAAGTGAAAAAACAGGGCAGTCAACTAAGCAGATTTAACGGCACATAGACGGACAAACACTTACACAAAGGCATGATGCTGAGCTCAGGCAGCTGTCACTAAACAAGTTAATATAGCAGGCTGTTTATGAGGGGAGCTGAAAATTAAACTCGACACGAACACCAGCCTGCCGCTGCGTTAATGAAATCCTGAGTCGGGGTGAAGGTAAGTTCAGTGGGCTGCTTGGCAAAGTCTAAATAATTGTCTGTTTTGTCCAGTTCTGTGTAGTTTAAGTATATTTTAAGTGTTTTTTTTCTTCTTTTATATTGTTTGATGTACTTAACTGTCATTTTTATAATTTTACTTGATTCTTGTAAAGTGTCTGAGTTTTTAGAAAAGCGCTATACAAATAAAATTTATTATTATTGTTATTATTAAGGTTAAGAGTATCAAAATGAAGAATTGTATAAAACCTTCCAAGTCACAAACAATTTGAAAAATATCCGGGTCCATATTCTTCAAACTGTGCGCCCTGTTGGTCAGACAGCAAAAAAAAAAAAAAAGATTTAAAAATGTAAAACAGTTTTACCTCTCAATTCCATCAATCACGGTGATTTTAATAGTCAAATAGTAACAAAAAGCATTTACTAATTTGTACCTGTTCATCGGTCTCTCTCACCATGACAGTAAGCTGAGTAAAGACGTCTAGCAGTGGAGCACAGGTTTCTACACATTTTTCCTACATGTCCAAACTTTTGCAGACTCAAATATACAGATTTTCTGACCACTTTTAGCTAATTTTATGAACCAGGACCTGTTGAATATTCCAGTGTGAAGAAGATGGATAAATGGACAAAAAGACGGATGGACTGGAAATACTGTTTTGTTTTTTCCTGTACCTTTCTAGAGTTGGAAAATTCTTTAAATATCAATGCATTTTATTCCAGACTGCATAGGAGTATTAGTGCAGCCGTTATGATCATAAAGCACACATGGTCTAAAGTTAGTGGTGCTCAAATCAACTGGCCAATGATCAAGATCATCCAGGTCAGAAAGGCAAGCTCAATATAAATATAAGGGGAAAAAATTTTTTTTGACTGATTCCTGTATTTAAAATACTTTTTTTCCCCCATTTATCAAGTGAATCAAACATAAAACTCACGCTTTTATAGTCTGGAAGTGGTTTTTTTTTTATTGTGTAAATTGGTTTAACTTTAGCAAAAATAAGAAAAAAGCTGAGGACATTTTCTGATGCATAAATGGAAATCAACTTTCAATTCCTTCATTTTTCATTTGATCCAAAACTACAACCTTCATATTTATTTATTTATTTAATTGGGTGTTGAGTACAACACCCATTATTCATTAAATTACAAGAAAGTTTACACAAATGAGTTCTTACACATAACAAAATATCTGTATCTAAAGGTCAAATTCATGAAAAACAATAAGAAACGGATATTGGCCATTAAAAAGCCAGATAGGTGCATCTCTAATTAAAACATATCATGGCTGTAAGCACATTTAAGACCTAATCTGTGCTCTTCTTTGTTAAGGGTGGCATCTTTCCATCCACTGCTGTTTGGTTTCTTGGAAGACCCAAACAGACACAAAGCGGTCAGACCCCAGACACGTGCACTCCCTGCACCCTTCTCCAGACCAGACGGACTTCGTAACACCTGTCAACCGAGTCCTGGAGTCAGGTTCAGCGTGACAGACGTGGCCTACCATGCTGCCCTGTCATATTCCACATGGTCTGAGCATAGCTGCTGTGTTTTCTCACCCTTTATAACACATGCTTGCTGTGGGCTCAATACATAAAAAAAAAGAAATCAGGATGCACAGAAAATAACTAAACACGTCTTTATTAGTCTGGGTGTAGTTTTGCTAAATTCCAACATGGCACAATCGACACCTGCTGACTGAGTTGTTTTTGGCAGCCGAGCAAGTTAAGCAAGTGTCGCATATGATTGTAACCGATATGTTAAGCCTTGATTCAAAACTCAAGATATCCAAACCTAATCGCTCTTAGGTTTGGCTGTGTCCAACTTCTGCTGAACGGTTCATGCTGGTCGACCACATCGGCTTCCGAGTAAAGATAAAGATAAATCAAGCCAATTCCAAGCATTTAGGGGACTAGAATAAAACATATCTAGAAACAAGTATTTAAATAAGCACCCATACTATGTAAAAACATGAGCGTTAGATATCATATTGTTGCTATTATTACATTATTTTCACATTTAGTTTCAGACTGTTTCCTTTAGGAATCAGTATGCTAAAGGTTTGTCAAGCCAAAGGTGTCATTTTGTTATTTTTTGTAAGTTTCTTCATCTCCAAAAAAGAAAATATTGAATTCTAACTCTAGCATATACAAAGGTCAAGCATGTTATCCTTTGTTTGCATTTAGATGTTTCACTGTTTGTCTCTGAGTCTAGTTACAAGCAAAAACGGCATAATTGGAGCTTTGAGTGAGACGAGGATGCAGGTGGGGTGAGAAGTTTTATTTATTTATTTTTTTTTAAAGCCAGATGAATGAGGTTTTGGATCAGAAATGTGTGGCACAAATAAACAGCACTAGATTTGTCATCCTAATATCTAAGATGTCTAAAAGATTCACAAATTCACACCTCAAAAAAAATGACCCTGTGTTTTTTAGTAGTTCAAGACGTTTATTTTGTTCCTTTTTTAATGCAGTCTAGATGTTGATTCACGCTATAAACACACTGTGGATGTGTGTGAGCCCACATTGTTGTTTCGTTTAAAGCTTGTTGACTGTGCATGGAGGGTTTATGGTTGAGATAACTTCTTTCATCAATATTTACACGGTTCATGTCCACAATCATCTGGGTGTAAAAGTATACCAATGTTGGCCCTATGTTTGGATTTTTTAATCATTATTTTTTTTTACTTTTTACTGTTTGAAACAGATGATAAAGAATTTCCCGTTTGATGAACAAACCTTGAAGCATCATCTTGATCCTTTGATGAGGAAGGTTGGGTCAAGCTGTAGTGAAAAATAAGTTTTGATCAATCTAATAATCAATGTGACCACAAACTTGTGGTTATATTCAATCAGGTGTCAACAGCTGTCCACTTGTACTTTGGTACATTAGCTGCCTATTAAAACAGTAAAAAGCTCAAACTGCCAGAGTTAAGAAAGGCTCATCATAAGCTATAGGGTGGACAAAAAGCATCCTTAGAAAGGAAACTTTTTGACCAATCTGTATAATTTGATTGAATTTGACTTTGTAAAGTGCCTTCAGATGACATGTATCATGAATTGGCGCTATATAAATAAAATTGAATTGAATTGAATGGAATTTTGCTTTGAGCGGAGACGCTTTCTTCACTGGAATGAGATTTTAAGGAGTAGAGTGAGAAACAGAAGACAAGATCCAGTCCTACTCTAGAAGAGTGAGATTTAACAATCCTGCTATAGTTAATCTTTAGAAATTCCTACTTAGCTTTAATGCCTTCTCTCAACTGACATTTCCACTATATCTAAAAGTTTTGTTTATACGTGCAACTTTTTGAGGACGATTTTGTTTTTGAATGAAACCTATTTCACAAGACGCTTAGATGAGCAAATATTTGAGACAAAAACAGCTTTTAACTCTTTGCAAGCATCCAAACTCGTGCCAACGTGTCCATGTTCGGGAATTCTCAAAGATTTACAGAAGAACACAATCGTGTAGCTTCATGCTTTCATCCCGTCGACTCAATTTCATAAAATCCCTTCTTTAAAATGTGAAGTATACAAATGTTTGTGTGGCCCTTTCTTTGTGTCCGTTTTAAATGATTTCACTATTTGTTCTAAGCAGTGGAAGCTTATTAAAAGAACTTGCTTACTAGGGCTGTAACAAAGTGCACGCACACTTTTCACCCATGTGTTTAAGGTACTTGAGATCCATGTATGACAGGACGCTAACAGGAGGGGAGGAATGAAATCAGGCTGAATACATGCAGCAGGTGGGGGCCGGGGGTGTACAGGCATTCAAGGAAAGCTCTGGTGTCTGGCTATTTTCAGGTCTCCCCTTCCTCTCGAGCCAGCAACAGTTGAAACCAAACAACCACACGCATAAAAACACTCGCATTAGATGCAAGATACCTTCACACTTACATGGAACTCGGTGGTGTTGAGAATGTGACGTCCGTCCGGACTCCAGCGTGAGGAGACTAGCCCGATTGAGCCCTCATCAATCTTGCAGTGCCACTCCGGCTGCTCCAGAGACCACACCTGAAGAAGTAGCCGGACCGAGGAGGACGATGACAAAAAGAATAACCATCAGCAGTAATTGATGACATTCTCAAACACAGCCCCGTAATTTCTAAAACTTGATTTTACACTTTGAAAGACGCGCAAGAGTCAGAAACCATGAAAGACTGGCACTGGATACCTTATCAAAGGTAAGATGCTTGCACTGGGTTAGGCATGACACTAACTACAGAGAGAGCAGAGAACATGTTTCCACCAGAAATATGTTCCTTTAAGACGTTGGTTAAAGACGTTGTTACTGATTCCACTGATTACTGTTTTTTGGGGGGTTTTGTCAATGAATATCATACATAAACATTTATCTTACTTTCACACAATCTATTCTAAAAAAAGATACTTAAAGCATAAGTCTAGAGTCCTTGAATAATATGTGAGAAATACAGTTTATTCATTCAACATATTAAGGCAAATGTATAGTTAATGCTAAAAATCTAAGGCTCAATAAAAGCTGGGCTTTCTCAGTGCATAACTTTAATCTTACCTTAAGTATTTATTTATTTTTTTAAGAGACAAATCCCTGAAGAGCTTTGCCAAAAATCATACACTTTATAGTTCTCCAAGTACAATTTAAATAAACTAGAAAATAATTGATCACCTTTATACAAACATTGTAAAATAGAGAATAATCATATCACCCAGAAAAATGGATCTTAACAAGAGAATGTTTATTCACACTCTGAAGTAAAATGTACCACAGTTTTTTTTGGAGCTGTCAGATTTTGGGTGTCACGCTGAAAGCCCCGGGGGGTTGGCAAAAAACACCTTTTATGAACAGTGATATCAGTTATATCCATATTAGAATAACTTAATAATAAATATAAAAATCTGAACAGAATTCCCATGTCGGTTATTATAAACCTGTTTATAATAATACTCAAGAAAGCCTAGAGCAGTGGTTCCCAAAACTTTTACCTTTGGACCCACAAAATGACAGGGACAGTGATTTAAGACAGTATAAGCAGGTAAAATAAGACAAACACCATCATTGACCACATAGTTCCAATCTATTTGCTGGTAATGTTTTCGTCTGTTATATAACGTAAAGCATAGATGTGCTTTTATTTTTAGCATTTCTTATGAGTTTGATGTTTGATCTCAAGACCCCAGATTTGTTGATTCACAACCACAAGTGGGTCCCAGCCCAAACTTTGGGAACCACTTACTATGATTTTTTTAAATATATATATATACACATTTTTCATGTACAAAAGTCCAGATCTCACTTTATACCTGTATCTCTTACCTGTACCAGCCCCCGCTTGTACATAGCACAGAGGATGAATAGAGAGTCAGAGGACCACTCCATGTGGGATATTTGATCCAGACAGGTGTAGAGCTGCAGGATCTGCAGAGTGCTAACATCTCTCACCACCAGTCTGTATTGTACGCAGGTAGCCTGGCAAGCAGAAAAAAGGAAAAAGTTGTAGAAGAATTGGCCTTTAATACCAGAGGTGCAACAATCAACTGGTCGGAAGTCAGAATCAAGACAGTATTGCACATCAAACACTGAAAAGGAATATATTGGTTAATTTTTTTATTCATTAATCTGGACAAAACTAAGAACTTTGATAAACCAGATAAAGGTCAGGGACATACAACTTGATGCATCATCTTGTAATTCCTCCGTTGGATTCAAAACTACCACCCATATTATCAAGGGACCTGCAGCCAAATTTCTCCTGCATATTTTAGGTTCCTTGGTTCCTGCTCCCAACAGGCTTAATGAGTGTTTACAAACGTGCTAATGGTTGCATGGGTTCTTGAGCTGATCAAGAATCATTTACAGTTTCTCAGACGCTAATGTCCATTTCCAGACGCTGTAGCTACTCTGAGATGTTTGCATGCAAAATCGTGCATACTGCATATTTTTCCTGACATCGTTCTGTAAATAGCTGCTGTATTTCCTCGATTTAACTGAAATATTACATTTTATCTGAATAGTTCGATATATATATATATATATTTTTTTTTTTATTTTTATTTTTTTTTGGAATCGCAATATTTTCTTTTTTCCCTTTCTGATTTCATTCTGTTTACTTTTGAACCCAACTTTACATTAGCTTGTATTTTGCCACCGTTGTGTCTAATTTCCCCATGGTGGGACAATAAAAGGTATTTATTTCTGATCTTATCTCTTGGTGAAAATACAGGAATCAGTCAAAATAAGTTTCAGTGAGTCGGACTTCGAAGAAAATTGGAACTCGACATCTGCCAGAAAAAGGCTGATTGGTGCATCCCTATAAAAGACCTTACATATAACATGATATCTCTGCCATAGTAAACATTAATGAAAAAATAAAAGCAATCAGCTCAAAGGCTTACCAAATATTTGCCATTAGGTGAAACCTTACAAAGCTGGTTGGATTGCTTAAAGGTCTCGGAGAAATTCATTTTGCACCCACGATTGCTCCTATAAAGAGAACACAGAGTTTGCATTCAGTCTTGAAAGCGTCCACAAAAAATGTGTCTTTACGTCATCAAACTATTGTAGTTTTCTAGTGTTACCGCTTGATGGCGCCACACGCCCATCAAAAGATTACACTTAACCCATCAAGCAAATAAAAGTTTTCCACTCAAAATAACCCAAATCAGTAAAATTGCAACCGCGTTCACACATAAGCTGAAACGACATAGTTTCTGAACATAACATCCGTCAGCACTGAGACTAAAAGCTAGACATGTTATTTCGACTAGCTGACAGCAGCAACCTCGTTGGTATAACCGTTTTTCTTTGTTTGGGTAGTTTCATGTGTTCACAACCCACTAAAACAGACATGGAGGCGTGAACTGCAAACATAAGCCATTATGTAGCTTCTGCTAAACTAGCTGTAACTGGGCTCGTTCGCTGCTAGCATGTAGCACTACTTAGCGGTTGACGTGTGAGCAAACCGTCTCAAATGTTGAAGCGACACTTACTCCTGACATCAGCAGCGTCCCTTCCTTTAACAAAACGCCAGATGCACAGACCTCTACAAGCCATCCAGAGAAGCTTGTGTTTATTCCATCTTTATTTATTTATTTGTCTTCGTGTGGAAGCGTTTGGTTCACATTATTAATCCGACTGTTGTTGGGTTCGTTTCTTTGAACGTAAAACGTCACACAGTAGCGCCCAATCAGCGTCCGCCTCCACCGTATCGCCTTCTGGGAAGGGTAGTTCAATATCCTCTTTCTTCGTTTCTTGTTTGTTTTGTTTTTATTTTTCCGTCCCATTGTCAGAATCTGCCCGCGTGTATCAAGTTAAAAGAAACGCATTGACAAAAGTGTTATTTTTTCCTAACTGGCAAATAATTTTTAAAACAATGCTTCCAATTAATGATTTTACAGTGTATTATAGCCCGCGGACCTATAATAATTAGGTCTAATTTATGTTTATTGAATTTTAAACTGTTTCATTAATTCCTTTTTGCAACAGAATATTCAACCAAATATGTTTATATTCTGAGAGGGAAATTAATCTGTGTTTACTTAGGAACTGAAGAGGGTTTCTTTCCCGCTTGTGTGCGGCCAAACCGCGCTATACCGCCTCTCTGCTTCCCTCAGCGCAAAAAAAGACGCTTCACCTCCTTCTCGTCGGTCTCGATCAGTAAAGCCATCACTTCTCTGAAGAGGATGCAAATCAGTTTTCCTCCAGTCTCCAGTGCTTCTCTGAAAAGTCAATGAAGGTGTCCCTCTCTTATCACAGCTGTTTTCGGTCGATATATGTTTTGTTTGTTTGCTTTTTCCATGTTGCGATTTTTTATGGAGGGTCACTTTCTTGGCATGTTCGATAAACAGACAGGTGATCGGTGCAACATCTTTCCTGGGTGCTTGGATCGGAATAAGAGTAACCTTCAGGTAGGCCTGTTATTTCCTCATATTTCAGCATTTGTTTAGATCATTTAAAAAGGATATATATAAAAACGGACTTCTGGAAAGCTGGTTAAGATTATGTTAACATTTAATTATATTGTTTCAAATGATTGCGCTGATGATAGCTGTTGATTAGGACTGCATATCATGGTTTTCTATTGTCTATTTTACTGCTTATTATTAGAGCAAATAAACAGGTCAGATTTTGTCAAACGTCACACATCAAGTAATATGGATTCGTTTCGGTTAAATGTGGGGTTTAAAAAGAAATAAAAAAAGAAAATCGAGAACCTGTTTTTTTTATATCTAGGCCTTAGTTAAAATCATTTACAGAGTTTACATAAACTAATAGCTGGCGTTTAGCGGCCAAATATGATTACAAAAATTGACATATTAATGATATCAAACACGACCACATCAACCTGAACATCGCATCTAATTCTCCAAAGAAAGATAATTCAACCAGGGCCCATCAGGATGGAGTCTAATACAATTTTTAAATTTAATTTCTTCTCATCTGAGACTGGGATTTTTTTTCCGCTTTGCACTAAATGGCCCTTGGGAAGACATTGTGCGTGTATAAGCTATGTTTGTTGTCATGGTCGCTGTAACCGTGGAGTGAAAACGCAAAGAGAGCGGTGAACATTTATACATAAGACAAAGTTGAATTTGAATGATTGACGTAAAATATGAACACAAAGAGAGGACATGAGTGAATTTCTCCAACGTGAGATCAATAAAGCCTATCTTATCTTATCTTATGGACCGCATGGATAATTAAGGACCGCGTATTACTTAAAACTATACTCATAGACATAAACATATATATATAGCCTATAACTTAAAATCATATAATTAAAAAACACAAACATGAATGCCTATGCCTAATTATTTTTGTAAACGATAAGAGCGCTAGCGTTGTTTCACCCTTCTCTAACATTTTTTTTTTCAAACCACCTGCTCTTACCGACAATCTGACCTGGGGTCTGCGTTTGTTTCTGCGGCGGCAGTTCCCTGCAGGAACAGCGGGAACCTGCAGTCACCCAGCTGCTGCAGTCTATCTGACTTTCTCACCGTGTTCCGTTGAATGACCTCATGATCATGTAGAAAAAAACCTACTTTTTTTTAGTTCAGCCGTTCTCGCAGATGTTTACTGGGTTACTTCAATCGATTCTGTTGCTACAGATCAAAGCGAAAGGCCCTCTGTCCTGTACAGAGAGTTCTATTGCCGCTTTTTTTTGTAAAAATCGTAGAATTTGCTAAATCAATAAGATTGAGGATGTATTTAGTCTTTTTGGCGCAGGGTGCATTTTCCAGATCCAGCTTCTTTATTTTTTTCCTGCGCAGTCCCACATAGCTGCACTGGGGTGTTTCTAAGGAGATGTGACGCTGCTGCGCCGCTTTCAATAAACTTTCGCGACCCACGATGCCCGTCAGGATGTCGGGTTATATTAACTGCGATCATTTTCTGCCTATGCAAACTGGAGACTAAACGGAAAGTCGAGACACCAAATCATCATCAATTGCGGTAAGCCTGCTCTTTGTTTGCGTCTTTAATGCGCAGGAAACTATTCCAACTCAAAACGTAAACTAATAGGTGAGCCGCGTGCATTTTTTTTACATAATAAAGGCGAAATAGCGCTAAAAATAAAACGTCAGTACATAGTTTGGTTCGGTGTGATCCAAATCTGTCCAGGACCACCTGGAGTGCTTTGGTGAAGCTGCGTAGGGTTTTGCGGCGAGTGTGTGTGATGGAGTCGTTATATTAATAGAGGACAGGAGGATGCGGATTTCAGAGACAGAGGAGGAGGCTTCCCCTCGGAATAAGCGAGGCAGGCCTGGACTCGCTCTGGTCCCCTGGTACCCAGTGGCACCTCGCTGGGACAACATAAGTGCAATCACACTTGAATGAAGGCCTGATTGTGTGTTCCCGTGTGTGTTGCACCCCTTCCTCTAATTTACTGCTTCTAAAACTTTCTATATACGTTATTCATGCACCACCGTAGACTACTAACAGCCATTTAAAAATACAATAGTAGCACAGCATTACTCTCATTAGCCATGCTAATAGTGGTTTATATATGTAACTGTTTTTGGAGGGTGGCAAAAAAGGTTCACAAACAAATGCTCTGTTGGGATGTCTGGTTAATGTCTGTGTGGTCCACTGAGAAAGAACTAAGGAAATAAGGCCTTACACAACATGCTGCTCAAGTTCATATTAGTTGGTTTCTAATTCAAATGTTCAAATTGGAGCTAAACTATATGGTTACCTAGTTTCTTGTTAAGAAGCCTAGACTATATTTAATCCACTCGTTCAAAATCTAAAATACTTAGACTGGACAAACACGAACAAGATTGTTTGTGATTGGTGAAAGCTTTATATTGTTGTTGAAAACACAATAATTTTTATGGGTCAAGACACATGACATAGGTTGCTCAGTCATGGACTAAACTATTTTGAAGAAATTCCAGATTCTTTGAAATAAAATCTTGGTTTGTTAGACTTGTTGAGAAACTTAGTATTTTCTCAACAATAGTGAAACAGGACTGCCACGTATTCCACTTTTGCTTTGAGGATGGCTTTCAAACATGTGGTAAAGTCTGACCAAGCTTCTGACCAACCCACTCCAAAATCCAATATGGCTGCCTTGCTTAAACAACTTGGTAACAGCTACAGAAAGAAAATGTACACAATTGTTCATATTTTTATCCTATTAAATTACTGATGGGATAAAGATGTGCCAAAGTGTGTATTTGCTTTTTTTCACATTGTATAACGTCTTTTGGTAAACATTTTGCTGATGCATTTAAAAGTTAAAATAAATACCTTGTCAGCCTGGTTGCTGAGCATATCAGTTAGCAAACCCAAATAGTTTTTTAATCCCGATCTGTAACACAATTTAGTTGGGCTTGATGTCATATCTAAACACAAATTCTGACTTCTGAGGTAATTGGACCCCAGGAACCACCAGCACTTGTTCCTGGTTCCATGTGTACACCTCAGTTTGTATATAATAAAGTTCTTGACATGTTCTCCACCGAACTTCTGTTTTAAGAAGTTTATGATGAAGCAAAGACTGATATGCATGAAAAATTAATCTTTTTAGCCAATCTACGTATCTAAGCTGTACATTAGTTAATTAGTTTGCTTTCACATCGCCAACAACTCCTACTAAAATTTCTCTTGATGTCTGCTGTTATTGGGGACAATGACTTAATAACAATATATAGCGATCGGTAGACGTGTGGTGCGATAGAAAAAAAGGGTTAATAAAAAGTTCAATAGAAGAACAGTTTTCCTTCCTTTAGCATTCTAGTCTATCATGTACTACAGTCATTACATCCTCCCAACCAATCACAAACACAGACCCAGGAATGCTCTGCCCGTTTAAAAAGTTCAGAGAGCACGCGTTCTTTTTCTTTTTAAAAAACCTACAGTTTTGGTAAAAAGTTGGTTGAATAAGGGGTTGTGTTTGAATGCAGTGTTTGTGTGTAATTTTTCTAAAAAAGAAAAAGAAAAAAAAGGTCATCAAACAACAGCATAAAATGGCCAGGGCTGTACTTTAAATATGTTTAGAATTTTTTGACAATTATCGATATCGATCAGTATGATTTTTATTTTATTGAGATGTTTTTTTTCTATATTGTCCAGTCCTACTCCTTGCAGACCAAGTAACACCATTTGTATTTGTACCATCATTTGAGAACGTTGCTGTTAAAAGTGACCGCACACTAGTTTGGATATTGAAACTTTTGAAATGATTGTTTTTTCTGTATTGTTTATGCTTATATACTCAGATATTAGTGTAAATATTCAGCATTCATAAAACAAACTTAATCGTATATATTTGTGGCTTGCAGAGCGATCTGTGCGTCACCAGACTGCCCATCCTTTAAGATGTCCCAGTCCACTGTTGTTGAGGAGGGAGGCACCTTGGAGCACCTGTGGAGCTCTCTGTAAGTGAAATTCTGCTCATCACTGCTTTACTTCTGTCATGTTTTCATTACACTGACAATTTTTTAGTCACTGTTTTTATGGAGATTCATTTTATAGATATAAAAAATATGTTGCTTCCACTTTATGTGCCTGGTTATAGAATAGGGTTTCGATGGGGAATAAAAGTTATCTTTCTATTATGAACCAAATTTGTATCTAAATTGTTCTAATAATCCATTGGTGGTTTTTGATGTGGGTGATTTGGCACGCCACCCAGAGCGTCATTCTATCAGAGGGTGACATAAACGTTTGGAGAGGAAAAAAAAGACTTATGCGCCTGTTGCGGCTCAAATAACTTTTCTATTTCTTATTGTGATGTCCAGTCATTAGGGATGTGTGATTGTAAGAAGATATGGGTTCATAAAACAGCAGGCTAATGATGAAAAAGTTGGTATTACCGGATCAAGTTTGCTATTTGGTTCTTAAAACCAAAGAGCTTTTTTGCCATTCTTTTTTTTAAACTTGAGCAGCTAAAATACACAATCTGAACTGGGTAGTTTTACACTGAACTGAGATTCTTTGACAAACAGTTTCAAATGTACTTCCTCAAACTTAAAAGGAACATTTTTAATGCATATTGCCATCTTGATCAGCTTGGATTGAGACCAACATGAAAACCACAACATGTAAGCTGGTGGAGCTTGATTCCTCGACATGGATTCTAGATTATTTTTTTAAGTTTAGATTTATAAAACATGTTAAAAAAAAAAAGAAACAGCCAGTCATTTATGTGAATCTACAGTACACTAAAGCTAGAATTTTTTTCATAAAATTCTACTTATTTGTGACCTTTCATATCTCCTGCTAATTTTGTCCTCCCAGAGAGCCAGACAGTACCTATTATGAGCTCCCCACAAACAGCCAGCGGGGTGAACACCCGGCGGCCTCTACAAGCGCTCCAGGGAACCACCGAAACTGTGCAGAGGTCTCCATGGATGTCTATCATATCAGAGACATGAACGACAATGTAATGGTAGGAGCATGACTTTTGCTTTAATTTTCAGAAGTGATCTATTTCTTTTTGTTTATTTTTTGCAAGATTATTTTCAATATATAAAACGTTATTTTCCCTCCATGTCCCTATTATACGCAGACAGTTTTGCCTCCTATATAGTTTCCCTCTTCTCAGCGGCTTTTTCCCTCTCTGCTTCTCTGCTGAGCAACCTGTTGGGACTGTGGGGTGGTGTGTTGAAGTGTGTGTTGGGGGAGGGATCATGAAATCCCACGGAGCCCCTTGCTGCTCCACTTTAGAGCCATCTGTTGGATAGTGTGTGTCCATGTGTGGACGCAATAACAAGCAAGCACGTTAAGGTTGCAGGTGAACGCTCTGCAGGTGGCACTTGCTAAACTTCATATACATGGGAAAAAAAATAACAAGGAATTTTGCTTTTAATATGGGGGGAATGGTTGCAGGGCTCACTTTGGCATGGCTCATCTTGTAACTTCTATAAATCTGTCTAAAAATCAGAATTCCAAGCCCACCCCTTTTTTGTGCCCTTCCGATCTTGAATATTGGTCTCATGTCACCTTTAAGTGGGCAAGCCTGGACCTGCCTGGCTGGTTAATGAATAGTCATGACAGAGAAGAAGAAAAAAAGAGGCGGGGCGAGAATTTGATGTTAGATTGTTGTTAGATGCAAAGCAAGTAAAGGAAGGCTAAGTTGAGAGAGGGAAGTGGAGGAGAAAGAGGCAGGGCACCTTCAGTGCTCCATCATGTCCGGCTGCACATTAGGGTCACCTGGCTGTGCAGAAGGCAGATGTTATGATCACACCTGACCGCAGAAGCATTGCAGAGACAGGTTTACCTTTTCAGGAGCCTCACGATGCTGTGTGATGTGGTATGTTTTTTTTTTTTTACAAGTTTACAGAAGCGCATATTGAGTTTGATTTGTTTGAAAATTGTGGTGCAGATGTCTCTATAGCGGTTGTATGAAACATTGTGCAGTGTTCTGGATAGCATCCCTGTATTTAAATGTTTAATAATTGCACAGATGATAAAAATGTGTGAGAGGTAAATGGATTTTTACTGCTATTGGGATTTGGGCTTTTAAAATCCAGCAAATATTAATGCATGCTTACAATTAAGTAATAATCTTTTCTTTTATGAATCTTTTTTTTAGATTTGGGCTTGGATTACTGTCTACTTTTTAAAAAAAAAAGTTACTTGTGAGCTGATTGCATGGTTAATTTTTGGTGTTTTGCATTAATTTATGTGAGCCAGGTAAAGTTACAAGAAACATTTTCAGTAGGCATAATTTGGACCAGCATGCATCATGGTAGGCCTACAGGCTTTTATTTGAGCAGAAGAAACAGTAACAGGCTGTAAAATGTGGCCTAATGCTTGTTTTTTCCCCCGCTCTTACTTGTTATATACTGTATATTCAACAGCCACTTTATTAGGTACTCATATTCAATTTCTAGTTTACGCAACTGGCAAATAGGCCAATCACATTTCCAAAAACTAATTGCATTTAGGCATCTAGAGGTGAACAGATTTTCCTGAAATTCAAACAGAGCATCAGAAGAGGTAAAGACATGGGACTTAGGTGAGTTTGAATGTGACGTGATTGCTGTTGGGGATGGGCTGTTCTAGGGGTGGATAATAATTCTATATCAATATATTTATTGCAATATAACTTTATTCAATAACGGTGATATGACATTTCCAATATTTCAATATACATTACAGTCTATGAATACAGCATTTGTAACTGACTAATATTCCGGCTTTTATATAGTTATATACTTTATTTTTTAAAGCAAATATTTCTAAAATGTTATATTGGAGGAGTTTTATAAAAATGGCAAGATCATTTCATCATAAATTCGTACAGGCATCTGTTGTGGGTATTATTGGCAGTCTTTCTGAGGTTTTCATTATGTTTATGTCGATATTGTAATTATATTTGAAATTAAGAAATATATCATGATAAAAGTTTTGTCCATATCTTCCCGCTCTAGGCTGTTCTGAGTATTTTAGAAACTGCTGACCTACTGGGATTTTAAGCATATCTCAGGTTTAGAGATAATAGGCCAGAAAAGAAAAACAAAATAGCAAGTGCTTGTTGATGTCAGAGGTCAGAAGAGAATGTGCAGATTGGTTTGAAATGACTGAAAGGCAACAATAGCTCAAATAACCGCTCTTTAGAACCAAGGTATACCAAATACCAAAAACACACTGAACCTTGAAGCAGATGAACTACAGTAGCAGAACACTACACAACTGTGAGTCTCAATTTATGCTGCAACATTCAGATAATCAGATACAAATTTGAAGTAAACAACATGGAAGCATGGATCCATTCGGGCTTGCATCAATTTGTAAGGCTGCTGCTGTTTGTATAACGGTATAGGGGATATTTTCATGGCACCCTGTGGGCTCCTTAATACCATGTGTACCCCTTATTTATAGGGTATTTTTACCCATGTAGTAAAATATACTCTTTTGTCTTTTTGTTATTTTTTTGATTTTTTCAAACAAAAGAAAGAAGCTCTATTAGCTTTCATTTACATTACGTCAGTTATAGTGCTATGAGTTATGGAAATCTAGGATTTTATTAATTATGTTTTTGTAATTTAAAATAATATCTCCTTTTACTAGTGTTTGATAACAGGACGTCACATTGTGCAACATGGATTTGCATTCAGCCTAATTTTTCCAGCAGGGGGAAACCTTGTTGCGCACCGTTCTCTACTTACCGCGTTTTATCCTCATACCTGTATAACAGATGCTTGCGTCTGCAAAGTTAAACACAATTTAGGCAGGTTGCACTTTTAAAACATTGTCATTTTGTTCATTCAAGCAGTTCAGCTTCAGTTGTTTTATATCTCCTTCCGACAGAGGCATGTGATAAAACAATGCTTGCTTCTACAATGTTGAAAGTGTTTAAAGTGGTCATGCTGTTTGATATCATGACAAGATTCGATATAATCAGTGGCTGTAAAAACAAGTGATAGTTATTTTACCCTGGATCTATTGTGTTTCATTCACCCGGACAAGCGAAGGTAGCTGTGACAGGCTTATCCTCCTCTCTCAATGTTTTCAGCCTTTAAGCTTGGCTTTGAGTGGCAGCAACAAGTATGACTGCCCACAGGGGACATCACATGATGCTGAGATGGGAAATACATACACACACACACATAAACACACACACACACACACACACACACACACACACACACACACACAGTTGCACACACAGTTGCATTGGAGGTTTTAGCTCTTGTTACAACTTGTTTTGAATTCAGTTCAGGTATTAACATGGAGAGCACCTGGGAGTGCATGCATGCGTGTGTGTGTGTATGTGTGTGTGTGTGTGTGAGAGAGAGAGAGAAAGAAAGAAAGAAAGAAAGAAAGAAAGAAAGAAAGAAAGAAAGAAAGAAAGAAAGAAAGAAAGAGAGAGAGAGAGTATGTGTGTGAAATATTTTTTTTGCTGTTGACACATACACCTGGACTTCTTTTGTGCCCCAAAAGCTTCTTTAATAATAGAGTTAAGTAGTAAACAGACATTAGAGGGACATCACAATTACTCTTTATATTCCATTTATAAGAAGGCAAACATCAGTATAGGTGCTATTTGCTTTGTACTTTAGGAGGACATGCAAGCAAATCTCTGTATCTGTAAATATTACCTGTTTGTCAAGAAGCTCAACAGTTTTAGTATTTGTCATTGTCTCCTCAGAATCTGACTTTTCTGACACGCTGTACAGCATTTAACTAAAAGTCAGTGAGTCAATGTATGGATGCAAGCACCAACACTTTTGTGAATTAACATGCACAGTTAGTGTTAAGTTTTGGACACCGACCTTTGTTTTCAGTAGAATAAAAAGACATATTTGTGCGTGACAGTTCTTGAGATCCTATAGATGAAAACCAGAATGGAAAGTTTTACAAGGTGAAAGGTTATGGAGGACTAAGTCAAGGTTTGAAATAGGTGTATCTTACAAAAAAATGGAAATAAATTGGAAAGGTACGTCTCTTTTTCAGATAGCTTTTCAAAAGTGAGTTGACATGCTTTGTTTAATCAATGATCTTCAGAAAAAAACACGTATGTTATATATTGTAGGTGAATTAAAGTCACAGCATGTGTCAGAATCAGCTTTATGTGGCAATTTTGGGCGCACAGACAAGACATTTGACTCGGGCCCACTTTGGTCTTAATGGAGACATTTTAATAAAGTGATAAAAAATTGTAGTGGAATGAAAAGTATGAGGTTTTACATTTCTCACAAGTAAAAATTTAAAAAGTATGCTGTGCATTTATATTCAGCCACCATGCGTAAATATTTTTACAGAACCACCATCTGCTGCAATTACAGCTGCAAGTCTTTTGTAGTATGTCACCACCATCCTTGCACATGTAGACTCTAAGTTCTTGCACATTCTTCTTTGCAAATTCTTACCACCAATTCTGAATTGAATTTAGCTTTAGACTTTGACTGGGTCATTCTAAATTATATATAAGCTTTGATCTAAACCCTCAAATTCAAATTCTGGCTGAAATTCTAGGATTGCTGCCCTGCTTGCAGTATTTAACAGTTTCTTTGTTTATTTATTTATTTTGTTTTTGTTTTTTGCAGAACTTTTCTGCATTAACTCCATCCATCCTTCCTGAACAGCTTTCGTGTCCCTGCAGAGGACAGAAAGTACTGTAGCACCACTGTATGATGTGCCACAACCAGGATGATGTGCAATATAGAGTCAGGGGGGCTGAATTTGTACTCAGGAATAGTTCAAGGGACATAGTTTCTCAATACATTGCACATGACATGTGAGCACATTTTAACAAGACATAGAATTTTTCAAGTTCCCGTTTCATCACAAATAAAACGTGACTTTTTTCTCAAAATTATCATCTGAAACCAACCATTGTGATAAAGTACTATTGATTTTGTTTAACAAGTAATTTCATTGCCTCCTGTAGCACCATTCATAGACAAGGCAATCCAATATAATATGCTTTACAGGACATAGAAGGAAAAGCAAAACGAAAATAATAATAACCTTTGAGTTCTTGCTTAAATTACCTCATTACTTGAGATTCATGGAGGAGGGACTAATCCATATAACATGGCTCATATCACTTGCAAATGGACTGATATCAGAGCCCTCAGACTCTGATACAAACTTGCATGCTCTAATGTGTGGGAAAAAACAACAACTTGTAAATACTAAGTCTGCTGTGCATGTGTGTCATGTTATTTGTGTATGTCCCAAGCTGGTGTCTGCCTTAAAGGTAATTTCACCATGGTAACACATGGTGATGATAAAAGATTCTTGATTCTTTTTTTTTTTTTTTTAACTTTATTTTTATTAATTTTTTTAGTAACAACATACGAACATGAATACAAACTTCCGACTCATAATGACATTTAACCGACTGCATTAAACGTGGCATCGGAAGGAGAAATAATAAGTGTTCTTAACAGGTGTAGGAATGAATGCAAGACATCTAAACAAGAACAACACACAAAAACCGTAAATAAAAAAATAAAAAAATAAAATAAATAATAATAATAATATATATATATATATATATATATATATATATATACACACATACATATACATATACATATATACATATATACATACATAAACACATACATATACATATACACATACATACACACACATACATACATACATACATACATACATACATAAGCTTACATTTAGATCCTCCTAGGGATAAGGTGGACCGCATAGTCTTAGGTGCCATGACATTTTAGGTTGGTCCAACAGAGCAAACAAGTGCAGGAGGGTGATACATCACTTACATCATTGAATTAGTAGCGGTGTAATAGAGCTCCATCTCGTATTAACAGTAGCTTCTTGGAGCCTTAAGGAGTATGTGATTTTTTCCATAAAATAAATGTCCCAAACTTTCTGAATCCATATGTTATACGTTGGTGGTGATACTTTCAGCCATCTGATAGTTATACACTTCAATGCTGCAGTCAGCAAAATTCTTAGGAGATATCTATCCGACATTCTGTCTATTCCATCGGGTACTACACCTAGAATTGCCACCAAGGGGTTTTTTGGAATATTTTTTCTGAAAATTATCTTGAGAGCATCGAAGATATCCTTCCAAAATTCACTTAATTTGGGGCAAGACCACAGAATATGAGTATGGTTGGCGTTCCGTGTCCCGCAGTTTCTCCAGCATAGATTGGGTTGTGTAGGGTACATTTTATTAGTTATTGCTGGTGTTCTGAAAAACCGGATTATTATTTTCCACTTGAATTCTCTCCATGTATTAGAGTTTGTTGTTAAATGTGCTTCTGTACAGATTTCGTTCCAAGCATCCCCAGTTATTGAAGCCTGTAATTCAGTCTCCCATTTATGTTTTATGTTTGTAGAGTCGTTTATATTCATGGAGAGAAACAGGTCATAAATTTTACTAATTACTTTATTGTTTCCCTTTCCCCTTTGTATATCCATTAGGAAACTTTCTATAGGTGTGGGTTCAAGGAGTTTAAAGATTCTTGATTCTTAAAAACAGAACTGGAAATGTGAAACGTTAAGGAACAGAGTTTAAAATGGGAAATACAGAAGATGCCTTCAAGTCCACCTCTTCTCTATTGCAGTTCAGCTGCTTTTCAAAGAAATGTGAATAAATCAGTTTTTAAAAAAACTTGAAATGCCCTTTGTGCTTTCAGAATAAAACTCATATATCCTCCATAAGGTCCAGTTTATTTTAAAAGAAATATCTTTAAAGGTTTGGATAGTTGATTTTTTGACAAAAACAGTTAAGTAATTTAAATCCTTCAGTTTATGCCTGGGATTTCTGTAAGTTTCTAATTTGCCTGAACCATCTTTTAACATGATTGATGTTGATTCACACCTTCATGCTTGCAAAGTTGTCCTAGTCTCTCTGTTTCTGAGAATGCTGACCACCTGACTGCTTGTTGACTTTATTGGATTTATTGGCCAAGTTTGTGTGCACAAACAAGGAATTTGACTTCCTTGTTTGTGCACACAGACTTGGCCAGTAATGCTTACTCTGATTCTTATTTAGAATGGATATACAATGCAGAAAGTGGGGGTTCTGACCTTTGAACTTTTGTTCTTTCGTGTTTTGCTTTTTTCTCTCTCTCTTCCCTCCTCTCTTCCCCTCTCTCTCTCTCTCTCTCTCTCTCTCTCTCTCTCTCTCTCTCTCTGTCCGTCTCTCTCTCTCTGTTCCTCTCTCTCTCTGCCCCCCCTCTCTCTCCTCTCTAACACTCTCTATCTTGCTCTCTATGTCAGACCAGACAATGTTGACTTAGAGTAGGCCTTTACAAGGTGTTTCGGAGCATGTGTGTACATGCACCCTAGCATTGCCGTCTATGTCCGGGCATGCCATAATTAGAATATCGTACCATTTTTTGGGTTCCCATCCCTCTTTTCCTTCTCAGCTTCTCTCCCCTCATCTCAGTGTATCGTTCCTCTCTCTCCACACCAGTCCTCACCTTTTTTTCCCCCTGTCCTGGCAGCACATGTCTGTGGGTGTGCAGTAGAACATGTCCAATGATGCACACCTTGCTTGAGGTCTGAGGTTATAGGCTATGCTCCTGTACTCTGCGGTGCTCTTTCATATTTTGGACGTTTGACTGGCTGAAGATTTGACAAATGAGACCAATGCTCTAGAGGATGTACTACGTGAAAAAGAAGGTAAAATAATTTATTTTGTTCGGCTGGTATGTTATGTTTGTAATGCCGTTTCTTGACATGTGAACAATACAGAAACAAAAGAAATCTGTTTTGACAGTGTGGATTATTTTGGTTTTAATTTGGTGATACATTTTGCAGTTTCTTTAGCTCAATTGTATGGATTGAGACAATCGAATATCTATAAAGAAAATGTTATTAGTTCTCGTCAGGCAAATGAATGGGTGGACTTGTTGGCTCTTGCGGTATGTCAGTTTTTGATTTGGTTTTTCTGTGTGCAACTACTGCAGCAAGAAATCACAAGATAGTTTGCATACAGCTGGTTTTGGGCCTAAGAGAAGGCATTAACAGTTACTTGTGCATGCATCAAATCTTTGCTCTTCAGCAGCGTGTGAAAAACATGTGAAATGGCAAGTACTTTGGCAGACCACGTCATGTCTTACAACATGCAACATGTAGCCCCCAAGGAAGCTGCTGGAGGGAGCTCTGTACAACTGACACTCTTTTGTAACCAACTTTTAGTGCTATGATGTGTACATTTCTTCAAAAATACGCAATACCTACTTAGACATTTACACGTGCAGCATCACACACAGTGCACACACAGATGTCCCTTTTGCAATGTAACCCGACCTCCCTTAAGCTTCCAAAACCTCTGTCTCTCTCGCACCTCTACCTGTGTCCTCCCTCTGCCTTCCTGCTCCCTCCCTTTTTTTTTACCCATTTCATTCTCTTCACTTTTCGTTTCTCCCCCCAGTCCCAGTACAACTTGCTGAGCAGCAGCATGGAGAGCCTGGGGAGCCGCGCCACGTCCGCCAGCCCCTACAGCTCCGAGAACACGTCTTCGTCGGCCGTGCCCACCCCTTCGCCTTACTCCCAGCCCAACTCCACCTTCGAGGGTCTGTCCCCTGCTCCAGCAATCCCCTCCAACACCGACTACCCGGGGCCGCACGCCTTCCAGGTGTCCTTCCAGCAGTCCAGCACCGCAAAGTCCGCCACATGGACCGTGAGTAGACAAACACACACAAGTTTGTGGCCTTGACATGCAGCTACTATGTCTGTGCATGCAGGAGCTTTCTGTCCTTCTGTCTCAGTGTTAGTAACATACTCATCAATATTCACAGAGACACTCATTCTCACACACTCACCCCAGCCAGCACATGTGCAGGCGTGTTGAGTGCAAGCAAAAGCAGGTTTAGTGATGTATCGTGTCTTCTATACAAAATTTAGAAATCAGTTTGATGAACACAGCAGGGAAAGTCTGGTCCAAAGAAACTTTGAACTTTTAATTTATGGTAATTGTGTGTAACTGATACAGAACAACTGAATTAAAATTTGTAACATTTTTATATTAATGGCACTTAATATACATCAAAGAATTTCGGCAAAGAAGTGTTGTAGTAGGCAACATGGTAATAAGGCTTACACTATCAAACTTTGACCGTTTTGAGACATGCATCATGGGAAATCCGACTTGATATGACTTGGATTTTTGTCAGGTCAAATCTCTTGAGCTGTGTAGCGCAAGCCTTTACAGCCCTGTACCTTCATCCTGTAATTACCTTCCATGAAACATAGATTCAGAAAAAATATTTATTGCTGATCTACAATAAATAACACTGTGGGTTAAAATAAGACCCATCAGGAGCAGAGTTTAAAGAAGTGCCAATCCATCAGCCAGAGACCAGAATTGGACAATTATCAGCAGGTCAATTGAATTAAACCAATTATTTTACTGTTTATGAAGTGCAGCAAAACTAAGAAGTCCAACCATTTTTTGTCTATAAACCCATCAACTAACAGCTTGATGCAGTTTTTTGAGTTTAACAGAATTCAGGTACAGGTTCAAACAAACATTTTGATGCATAAATAGGGATAACTTTGAAATACCTTCATTTTCTGTGGATTCTAAACTACTACCTCTATCAAAGAACCTGTAGTTTTTTTTTGTAGTACCATAAAAAAATCTAAATCTGTCAAAACTGGAATCAGCAGGTCAGACCACAGAAAAAGAAGAAGTGGAAATCGGTGTCAGCCAGGAAAAATGTAATCGTTTCATCTCTATTTGAGTAAGTACCCTAAGAAAAACCTAAACAGGGATATTTACATTAGTAGCATAAAGGAGTATAAGGTGATGTGACAGTGCTGAGAGACAGGTGAAATGGGAGCTGCGTAATTTGTCATGAACCAATGAGAAGCCCCTTGCTGGAAAGGTGTCACCTCCGACTGTCACCCAGTTGACCTCCCTGAAACAAGAGAAACAAGAGACAAACTGCTCTTCCCTCACCCTGTGTGTAAGACTGAAGTCCTCGGGGGCTGTGTGTTTGCTCGGAGTAGCCATGCGTGATGGACTCCTTCACTCAGTCCTCAGTGATGTAAGAAGATCCCCCTTTGGACATTAGAGCGATGGTCTTTGACCCATTGCTATTCTTTCTCTGTCTTTTCCTTCTTCCCCATCTTAGCTCGCACTCATGGCTGTCACCTCTGGCGACCAAAGGTTTGCTTTCTATCCTCTGCTAAATTATGTCTAGCATCCCCTTTGTCCCCTTTAAATCTCTCAGCGACATTACGTTCACACAATTCAAACACAATGAAAAAACGCAATGAACCAAGTATGGAATCCTCTGCTGGCTTTTAAAATGTGGTTCATTCATCAGATACTTGATAGAGTTCATCAATAATTATTCTTAGCGAGATGAGCCTATATTTAATAAGGATTTGCAGCCGAGAAAAATGAAATATCCTTATAGTGTGCCTGGTGTGCTTATCAACCTACTAAGCTAAACAGATGACTTGGAATAAATAAGAAACACTACACAGGTAGATTTGTGCCTTGAAACTTAACATTTCCAGCCAAACTGTTTTTATATTTCAGCGGTAAACACCCCCCCCCCCCAACCCCAAACAAAAGGTCATAGAAAAGATTCCAAAACATTTGAGAAAAATTATCCCTATATCCATATATAATGATCATACAAGGTATACCAGCCTGAATTTTGGATCTATTGCGTTATACCAAGTTTGGTGTGGGGGCCTGTAAAAGGTCAAATTTGCAAAATATCTGTGTAAGTTATAAAGATAGTCTATTCAACCATAAATAACCATAAGATTCAATAGAGTCAGTTCAAATTCCGGTTAGTTTATTTACATACTGCCAGCTTAGAACAAATGTCTTCTTGGAGCACTTTACAAAATTAGATTCAAATACAGAAATATACAGTATAATCAAATGAGTTTACTGCAGCCTGATCAGATTCAGTTTTAACTACATATATTCCGACTTGGTCCTAGTTATGATAAAACGCAGTCAAGTTCAGCTTATGGTGCCAGTTGGTATAAGGTTGCCTATCTAAGGAAGCCCAGCTGACTGCTTTGAGTCACTGACTTTGCTACATTCCCTCCTCCTGAGTAAGAAAGTGGCCCCAGTGGAAAAGAACAACTTCCTTTTACCAGAAAGAAATCCCCAGCCAAACCGGGGTCAGTTGCAGCAGCGAGCTGCCGTGACCGAGAAGGGATCACAGGTACAGTAGTGCAGGCTTTGGTCAAGAAAAAGTGACTGAAATCATGGGTTTGTCACTGAAACACATGGAGTTTAAAATGTAAAGTTGTTCCCGTACACAACATCCTGACAGCTTTGGATCAGTAATGTTGGCAAAAGTCACTTTTTGTTTATTACAGAATACAACATTAGTTCTGTGTGGTTGACTGTTGTTTTGCTCTGAGGGCTTAACTATTTTACTATCATCTCAAGAGAAGAACCAAAGCAGTGTTTGCCTGGAAAATGACTTTAGATGATGACCCAGCAGAAAAAGGGGATAGAGAAGATAACCTGTGATTATTTTAATGCCTCCACTGCCATTAAACAAGGGGATCAGAGTGAGGGAGAAACAAGGGGATTTAATCTTATTTAATCTGTTATAAGGCTTTGTTCCGTCTTCTGGGCTTGGTGATAAAATTGATAGGGCAAAATCAGAATGTGATCAAAAACTAACTGCTCTTAAACATTGAAGCAGCTCATTACTTTTTAACCAAACAAATAGACTCACTGTTAAGAAGGTTTTATGGAAATCTGTTGAACAAACGGAGCATTCAGAACACCTTGCAGAAGTAATTGAACTCCCTAAACCTTTTTAATATATATTGTCCTATTACAACCACAAACTTCAGTGTGTTTTGGGGGGATTTTAGGGGACAGACCAACACGATGCTGCACATTAAACATGCAGTGGAAATAAACTGGTTCTTGGTTTTCAAAATCTTTTTCAAGGTAAAATTAATTAATTATGTTCTTGTATTTTTTTTGGATGTTATTGAATATTTAATATACGTCTATAATAACAAACATGATTATACAAAACTGAAAGAAGTAAATAATAATTCAAAAGAAATACAAAAATGCACAAAAGCACATGATCTGTTAGAGAAGAAAAGGAATGCAGCAGAGTTTTTTCCCCATCTTTACATGAACGTATAAATTGGATAGTTGTAATAATATCTTCACATTAAATTTTTTGTATTGTCCATATGTTGTAAAATCTGTCACCTGTGCCATTCATTTGTGGCTCTCGAGCCCTCCAGTCAATACTTTTTATGCCTAACTTTCTCTGCAATTATCACTGCAAGTCTTTTGGGGTACAGTATGTCTCTTTCAACTTCGCACATCAACAGACCAACATATTTGCCCATTCTACTTTTAAAAACAGCTCAAGCTCAGTCCGATTGGTTGGAGAGTGCCTCTGAACAGCATTTTTTAAAATTTCTGCCATGCATTCACAGTTGTACTTAGGTCTGTACTTTGACTGGGCCATATCACCACATGAATTTGTTTTGATCTTGTTGCTTTTTGCATTTGTTTCTATAAATGTTTGTGTTATTTACCTGTCTTATTTTCTTCTTTTAGACATTGTAGCTGCTCATGGAAATGTCGCCAACAACATTTCATTGTACCCAAGAATTCATAACAAAAAAGCATCCTCTTTTCTTCTTGATCTCATCCATTCCAGTCTAGCTCTGGTCACACGTTTAGAATCATCCTATTGAAAGATGAGCCTCTGATCCAGCCTAAAGTCTTGTGAGACTCTAACAGGTTTAGTTCCAGAACTGCTCTAAGCAAAATCTTGATGGCCGTATATTGTTTACTGTATTTTTCACAAGTAGCTGTGCACGTTCGTGTTGTACTCTTCACTTTAAATCCCTGGAGCAACATCAGAGTTTGTGGTTTGTGATAAAATGTGAATATTTTTGTTCAGTACTGTATATGCATACACCTGCTAGCTTTGCTTTACAGTAAGTAGCAGAAAAATGGCACAGATCATCATTCTGTATTTAAAGGTCAAAGAGAGGAAATATACGAATGGCAGAGGACAGCTAAAGATTGGAATTTTGTCTTATTCTTATTCATAATTTTGCTGAATGCAGTTTACCATCTAAGTTTCATGTTCATTCTTTGTAGCCCCAGGTAGTGGGGAATGCCAATATGGGGCATTTATAGTATAATCAGTGGCCTCCTTTCCCAGCTCATTGCCTCCCACTAAGACTGGGTGGCAAAGCATTGCTTTTGGAGATTACAAGAAATTGAGCTACCTGTTGGATCAAGCTTTTAGTGTTAAATCCCGTCCTGCTGCAGTTGTGACAAAATGTTAGATTTATGGCCGCACACGTGCGGATCCGCCATTACGAGAGGGCAGAGAACAGAAGAGCCGATTCTCTTTTCCCATCTTTCAAAATGTTTCCACACACTATAAGCCTATCCAAGCCCATGTTAAGCCAGCCTGGTAATCCCCCCTCCTTGTCTAGTCAAGACACCACACATTAGTGATAATAGCTCTGAAACTCTGCCGCTCTCCTGCCTCTTAAAGATGATGCCTCGGCTTGGATGCAGACGAGCGTCACCGCGGCTGGAAATGAGATCTAACACCTCAGCATTGTCAAATAATAAGACCTCTTTCCATACACTCAGACTCAGCATGTGTGTGTACGTGTGACTGTGCGCATGAGAACCGTATGTGATGGGAGTGGGGTGTGTGTGGGGGTGTGTATGATGCGCCTGAAATGCAGGCTCCAGCATGTACTTCACTGCAGCTTGTGAGGAGCTCCTCTTCCCAGCTATTAGCGTCTCTCCGTTAGGACACAGGTCTCAACAAGTCTTGCACAATACATCCTTCCCTTTCTTTCCAAATGCATCATCCACAGCCACATCATCACGGCTCCCCCTGCCAAGCAATGAAATCCGGGAAAACTCTGTAGATGAGAGAGAGTTCTTCTATACGGAGTACCTCTCTGATATATTTTTCACAAGAGTCTATGGATGAAACAAATATGAGAATGCATTCTTAAGCAAAAGCATGTAGTAAATGTATGCATGTATACAAATATTCAAATGTGTGGCAGAATTCAAAGAAAGCTTCTAAATTTTAAATATTTTTCCGGTGATTATTGAGAAGTGCATAAATAATTTTCCACATGTTCCTAAGATTGCGTTCCTCTGGACTGAGATATCTGATGTTTCTCCAGGTATCACCTCTCCAGAGTGGGTTTACTGCCCCAAGTACTCCGATGACCATGGGCACCACTGTTGTCTTCACCTTCCAGGCTCTTTCTTGTTCTTCCCTGAGCCCTAGGTATTTCTCCAGCTTCTCGTGCTCTTTTTTTCCCCTGGTGTTTCCATCACTGTGGATGGCCCCATTGATCACAACGGCTGTCCTCTGCTGCTTATCAATAATCACAATGTCTGGTTGGTTGGCCATTACCATTTTGTCTGTTTGTATCTAGATGTCTCACAGGATCTTAGCTCTCTCATTATCCACCACCTTGGGAGGTGACTCATATCTTGACCTGGGGGTCTCCAGTTGGTATTCTGAACAGATGTTTCTGTAGACTATACCAGCCACTTGGTTATGGCGTTCCATGTATTCATTCCCTGCTAGTATCTTACACCCTGCTGTGAGATAATGGATGGTTTCTGGGGCCTCTTTGCATATCCTGCACCTGGGATCTTGCCTGGTATGGTAGATCTGGATCTCTATTGCTCAGGTGCTCAAGGCCTGCTCCTGTGCTGCCATGATCAGTACTTCAGTGGTGTTCTTCAGTCCAGCCCTCTCTAGCCATTGGTAGGATTTGGTCATATCAGCCACTTCAGCTATCTGTCGGTGGTACATTCCATGCAGGGGTTTTTCCTCCCACAATGGTTCCTTCAGTTTCTTCTCTTCCAGCTTCTATTGTCTGAGACATTCACTCAGCACTTCATCCGTTGGGGCCATCTTCCTGATATATTCTTGGAGATTGGATGTTTCATCTTCAATGGTGGCTCTGATGCTCACTAGGCCTCTGCCTCCTTCTTTGCCTGTGGATACTGGATTTGGGTGGAATCCACCATGCATGGTGAGTAGCTTTATCAGCAGTGGTCTGGATTTCCTCCTTTGGCCAACTTATTACCCCAGCAGGGTATCTGATGACCGACAAGGCATAGCTGTTGATTGCCCGGACCTTGTTCTCGCCATTGAGCTGATTTCTCAGAACTTACCTTACTTGTTACAGGTATTTGGCTGTTGCTGCTTTCCTTGTGGCCTCTTTGTGGTTGCCATTTGCTTGTGGTATTCCAAGGTACTTATAGCTCTCTTCAACATGTTTTATTCTTCCTTCTGAGAGTGCAATCCCCTCTGTGTGGATTACCTTCCCTCTCTTTGTCACCATCCATTGGTTTATTTGTGCCGCTAGCCATTCATGGAGAGAAGTCAGCTTCTTCAGCCAGTAGGCGTGGATCATATCCGGGCCTGGTACTTTGCAGTTCTTCATACCTGAGAGTGACGGACTGTGATAGCCAGGGCGCTTTCATACATGAACAATGCTCCAGGAAACCCCTTCCTGCAGCACCTATACTATTGTATGTTGATAGACAAATGCTTTAAGAAGTCAAATTTTGAAGCTTTCAGAAATGAAAAAGGTGTTTCATGAAATACAGGCTGTGTTTTAAAGAACGTACAGTCAGTGTAGACTAATCCAGGACAGCCTTTCACATTTGTGTAATTCTAAAGTGGTTGTACTTCTAAAAATAGGAAGTGAAAATGCTACTTTTTTCAGTGCTTCACTAAAGAGGCATCAAACATCTCAAATTGCTTCTCAGAGAATCATCATTCAGTGTTTTATAATCCAGTTCAGGTTTAAGGAGTAGAATTATTGTAGATTTTATACTAAAGATAATCAAACGTTCTCCAGTTTTCTTAAAAATACATGAAAAAGCCCTTTACTTTATCTTACCGGCAAATTGGAAGCTATGACTCAAAGCCGTGAATCAGTTACAAACTTCAGTTTCATTAGCCAGACAGGGAGAGCAGTGTAATTGCGCAACACACAGGGGGGACTCCCTCTCCCTATTGACTGCACATGCAAATACGCAAAATTGTCCAGGGTGCAACTGAAATCTAATTGAATAATTACAGATAATTATTTTACATTTTTTTGTCTTTGAGTGCCTGTGCTGCCCATGATATTATGTTACTCCGAGCGGTGAGCCATATCGCCCAAATGAAAAACTCCACTGGTTGGGGCTCTGTAACCACTAAATACCTTCCTCAACATCAACACTTTTATTTGTGAAAGTGATTTCTGTGAGAAACTATCCAAAACATAAAAGTATACATAAAATTATGTTTTTCGTTTACAAAACTGCAATTGTATCTTTTCCACTCTGATTTATAAATACAAAGTATTTAGAAAAGTAGTATGTGGACATGTGAAGCCCCTACAATGTATGCCAGTTCTAAGTCCCTGAGTGTGTTTGAGGGTGCGCAGGCGTTTTTTTTATATTTTTCAGCTGAATTTGCAGCAGGCAAGCTGCTGCTTGTGTACATGGATGATGGTCTGGTAATTATCACCTTGTCTGCAGGAGCCTGTCCTGACCTGCCTCTACTGGTCCTCTATGGAGAAGAAACGATGGATGCCTCAATCTATGGCTGTGTTTAACAAACTGACCACGTATTGGTTCAGGATATTATAAAGGGTTCTATTCCAGTTTTTTAAGCAGTGTATTAAAAATCATCCTATTTTTTATCTTCTTTTTACCAATCCCTGTGAAGTTAATCTATTCTACGTCCATCTTTCGCTCCTTCCCCGTAGTCTGCCTTGTGCTCTAAAACAGAGCCTGATTTAGTAATCTCTCATGATCTCTTGTCTATACAAGAAGATACGCATCAGTTACAGCAGATCTTTTATCGTTGCTTAACCTGTGATCGCATTAATCACCCCTTTTGTGTGAGATGTTAAATGTACCCTCTGGTGAGCAGATTGAGCCAGACAAGGATCAATCTCAAGTTTCCTCTGCTGCAAATACCTCTTAACTATCTCTTAAAAGTGATTAATATATTAATGTAATTGCAGGGTAATATATGAATATATTTGATATTATGGTAGACAAGAGTCTAAGAAATAGTGAATTGTAATTGATCTGCAAAAGAAGCTGTTTTTTCACAAAATTAGAATATGATCAACCACTTTTTTCCCTTGTAGGGTCTTTATTATTTTTTTAACTCATGTGGGGGATCTTAGACTACACAGAAATCTAAATTAATTTTATCCATGTGGAAAAAGCATGAAACTAAACGACTTGTTAGGGAGAGTTAGGTGGAACAAGTAATGTTCACAGGTATTTCCATCACTTCCACTGCTCATGGCTAAGGGCATGTGTGCACAGTTTGGTAGTCAGCTCTCTTTTTATGTGTGTGTGTGTGTGTGTATGGATGTGTGAAACTAACAGAGGGGGCTTTTTATCGGTGGGCTGTTGTTTTAGGACTGGCCACCATAAATCAGAAGAACATTAAATTAATTGTGTTGTATTAGCCTATTTTGATCATTCTTTTTTAATGTGTTGTTTTAAATAATTCAAGGGATGGCCCCAAAAAATAGTGAAAAAGTAATCATATAAATAGACGACAAAGGACCTGAAAAAAATATAACTGGTTAACCAAAAGCTATAAGATAAATATCTTTTGGCTTTAAATAGAAACGACCTAAAGAGGCTAAAAATGAACAAAAGCCTAATTCCAAACCTGCCTCCAGTTTCTAGGAGATGCTTTCATCAAGCGGTAGGAGTGGATGCAGGACACTGTATCCATGGAGCACGCCTGTGTTTGACTTATCAAGTGCTTCAAGGGTTGCATAACTAATCAGAATTATTTGGCCTATTTTCAATCTCTCTTGAGGAACCATAAAAGATATATGGAAAGATGGGTCTCGGCTGATGGTTTACGTTTTACAGATTTTATTTAAAGTAACCTTTGTGTGGGTATATATCACAGTTTTCCTCCTCGTGCCTTTTTTTTGTTTCTTTTATCTATGAAATAGAAATAAAACAAAAAGTTAAAAGTTTCCACCCTGATGTTCTTATGCGGTAGATTACAGGTCTAGAGCCGCCTGTACTTTATCCCTCCCTATATGATTGGCTCTAGCGTTTGCTTTTTAGCACGTCTCAGCATGTCTGCACAAGATTGAACAGACTTCTTGGTTTTTCCTGGAAGTTCATAGTGTTGTGACATGCCAAGTCTGTTTTACTTCTTGCAATGTATTTCTTTGGCCTCTGTTTCTGGCACTTACACTCTCACATGCATGCACGTGCAAGTGCAGACGATAAACTGACGAATTACAGAACAAATGGCTTTAACATAGATCAGCAGATTTTATTTGTATTTTTTAGCGAGATCAACTTGTAAGATTTAATTGAAGAATATAGTTGAGCTGCACAGTGGTGCAACAGGGTGTACCCTGTCTCTTGCCCAACGACCACTGGAAATAGACACCAGCTCCCTTATAGCTCTGCAAGGACAAGCGGGTAAAGACAATGGAGGAAGGGATAGATGGATTTCTGTACAGTTTTAAAGGAGAAATACAGTACCACTACCCTTAGTTTAAGTTTGTCCCCTCGTATCTACTGTATATCCTTTTTTTTTCTATACTGACAACCATTGAGTTGATTCATGTGCAGCCTACCCAACAGGCTCCCCCCACAAATTATGTCTGATATTTAGTGTCCTAACGTTAGAAAAATATCAGCAACTAATAAGAAGTGCTAATGTAATTTATCGGATCTTATCATGTCCTATGTTTGTACAATCACTGTAAATGCTGCCTATAGGTAAAAGAGTTTGAAATTGTAAAATGCATCAACTGTAAGCTGCAAGTTTACATTCAAAGCGAAAGAAAAATATTCTGCTATCAGATTACACCTTTAAGTATAATACATCATGTGGCCTGATCCCAGAACATGTGATCTAGAAAGCACTTTCATTTCTGGTCAATCATTTTCAATTTCTTTTTTACTTAAAACTTAAAAAAAAAATTATAGCTGGGAACTAATTTCAGAGGCTCTTATGTCTTTTGTGTTGTTGTTTTTTTCTCTAGTACTCTCCTTTACTGAAGAAGCTCTACTGTCAAATTGCCAAAACCTGCCCAATCCAGACCAAGGTGTCCTCCTCCCCTCCTCATGGCAGCATCATTCGAGCTATGCCAGTCTACAAAAAGGCAGAGCACGTCACGGAGGTGGTCAAACGGTGCCCCAATCATGAACTCGGACGGGAATTCAATGATGGTATAACCAAGCAAGCTTTAAATTAGATATGACGGAAGCTACATTGTAATGCTACCTAAAATGGAACAAAAATACAGGAAAATGCTCAGTTTTGTTTATTACTTTAGTTTAGTTTTTTTCAGGTTTGGCTCATTTACAGTAGTCAGTTAAAGGCACTTATACTGAATAGGCTGTTCTGATGTAAATTAAACAAACTAAAACTTTATTGTCCCCTCAGGTCAAACAGCCCCAGCCAGTCACCTAATCAGAGTAGAGGGGAACAACCTTTGTCAGTATGTGGATGATCCTGTCACTGGGAGACAAAGTGTCTTCGTGCCCTATGAGGCTCCTCAGGTTGGTGGTTCATCATCTCTATCAATTTTTGATACAAAAATGACATGTATTCATTTGAGGAGGTTGTCATTACTTTCATGCAAAATTAGCTTTTAACCTATAAAGTAACCAAATAGGATAGGGAATGACAACCTAAAAAGTAAATCAATTTGGAGATTTGAAATAAATAGTAATGAATCATCTGCATATAAGGAAACTTTGTGTTCAGAGTGAACTCTCTGAATGTCGTTTATGTGCTCCCAGCATTGGACGATAAGGTCAGGGGTTTAGTAACTAAATAAAAAATAGCATTCTTAAGTACTGAACACATGATTTAAAATCTTTGAAGATATATCCTCCTTCAGATGGGTATTGCCGAATTTCACTGTGAACCCAGCAGCATACCCCTGTGAGAGGAAAGTCTTAAGCATATTAAGTAAACGGAAAGGTCAAAACCCACAACTTACTTATTCAAGCTGATTCCAGAGAAACAGAGAATTTCACAGGCAAGGCAAGTTTATTTATATAGCACTTTTCAGTAGCAAGACTATTCAAAGGAGTACCTTGAAGTAGGCAGATCTATAAATAAAGCTGCTGGACATGTGCAGGCATGAATAGGCATCATCATGTGTGTGGCTGTGCTTGTAGAGGGCAATAAAACACGTTTGTCTCTTTTCACATATAGTATACTGCAATACTTCCCTCTGGTGGTTAATTCATGTTATTAAAGGAATAGCTTGACCAGTGACAACTGATACTTATCAAAAAGTGTTAGATTGACGTAACTAATTTCCCCAAACCATATTGTACTGTGTTTCAGGTTGGGACTGAGTTTACCACCATCCTTTATAATTTTATGTGCAACAGCAGCTGTGTGGGTGGGATGAACAGGAGACCCATCCTCATCATCATCACTTTGGAAACTAGAGAGTAAGTCAGCAGCAACACACAGTCTGCACAAACATGGCTCTTCTTTTAAATTACACTAGACATTTTCAACTCTCTTATGCTTGGGTCCAACCCTACGTTTTGCTAAATTTTCAATGTTCAAATTTACAACCCTAATATGTGGTATATAATGTTATCCAATAACACTCAGTGGTAAGTGTAGGTTTGAATACAAAGGCTTTTTAGATGATTCTTTAAAGGTCAGTGTGTTGACTAGACCACAGCAGAGCAGGGTTCCTGAACATTAGAGAAATGTTTCAATTGTTCTATTGTAATTTTACTTTACTTTAATTATGACACACTGACATAAAAAAGTCTCATCTTAGTTTACGTTTTTCAATAAGGTTTTGTCAAAAGACTTTAAATTTCACACGTTCTATTCACAATGATTTCTGCAGTGGCCAAGTGTTGGGCAGACGATCATTTGAGGGTCGTATATGCGCATGTCCTGGCCGAGACCGCAAAGCTGACGAGGATCACTTCAGGGAACAACAGGCCCTGAATGACAGTGTGGCCAAAAACGGCGGTGCCAACAAGCGCAGTAAGTTGATGAAAACTGACAACTTCCTACACCTTACTAGAGCATTTTAAGAGTTAGCTCATGAATTGTGTTTTTAAACCTGAGTGACAAACATTCTGTTTCTGGTGCTTGCAGATTTTAAACAGAGTCCACCAAATATTCCCAGTCCAAATATCAACATAAGAAAGAGACGGCATGGAGAAGAAGAGATTTACTATATTCCTGTAAGAGTTACTTTGACACACTTTTTATTATCTGTAAATACGGAGCAAATTAAAACCTATTTATTTGGATCTGATCTTTTAGTAATGTGAACTGTGAAAATGTGTCCAGTAATTGTGCTGTATGTGTGGTTTAGTTGCCCAGAATGGTCTACTACAACAAAAACAGAAACAAGACCTTAATCAAAAAATATAAAAGAATAATTTTCTTTTGTGCACAACAGCATGACTATTAAACTCATTAAAACTGGTGGTGTGTTTTTTGTGCACAAATTATTTTGTTCATTTTGCAAAAGAGCACAAAGTACCAGCAAATAGGTTTTTCTAACCCAGCTTTGCATTTTTATTACTTAGATAGTTTCTCAAAAACTGTCACATGACTTGCTGGAATACCTTGGCCTGGTAAAAAAAAGAAAAAGAAAAATCTACTTACCCAAAGTCTAAATGTTACTGGTTGATCAAAGTGTCATTGAAAAAAATAGCTGACATTCGTTTCTAATTGGCTTTTTCCCCCCTAAAACAAAATCACAGGAATGTCCAAATCTCAAACAAAAAACTCTGAATCTAGCTCATTTTACATATTTTATTGCAGAGAACAATTTCTCTGATTATTTGTTCCAAAAGATTACAGACTCCGAACTGTATTTTCATAATGTGTTATTATCTATACATCTACTTTTTTTTCTGGAACACCTTAGTGCCATGTCACAAGGCGTGATGGCTTGGCTCTGACATGAGGTCACGTACTAAAGAGCTTTATAAGCAGTGATATTATAGATGCAATACTGTTTTGATCCACATGATGTCATCCACACCAGATTGTTCAGGCATTCATGACGTCATACACACTATTTCATGATTTTACCCAAGGAGGAAGGAGCAGAGATGAGTTTATTTTTACCAGTCTGTTATCAAGCAGTTCAAAGGCTTTAATGGATAGTACCTAATCATAGAGCTCATCTCATAGAACGTACCAGAATATATATATATAACAGATTGACATGTTATAAATTCACATAAATCATTCCAAATATCCAATTCAGCTGTGTTTTATTTATGGCACTGGCAACAGAAAGTTCATGGAAACTAATTTAAAGCTAACGACTTGATTTTTAAGGAACTGAGCCTTTTTTTTTACAAATATTACTCAATAGGAAAGAACTCAAATAGGGATTTTCTGATCGGTTCTGTGTGCGTTTGGTTTTGACATCCACCTCCCCTCCCCCCACTATAAACAGCAGACTTTGTCACCAATAAAACGTGATGCAACAGTCTGATTATGATTATCGCTGATGCTGTCTTTGTGTGCAGGTTCGTGGGCGGGAGAATTTTGAGCTGCTGATGAAGATTAAAGACAGTTTGGAGCTGGTGGAGCTGGTGCCGCAGCCGCTGGTGGACTCCTACAGGCAACAAACGCAACAACAGCTGCTGCAGAGACCGTGAGTCTAATTAAAAAACGCACGCAAGCTGTGCCACAACTGCACATAGGTTATGACTGAACTAAATTCGTCACCTGTGCTGGTGATTGGGAAAACAAATGTTAGAACTAATGTGTAAATGCTGTATAAAATTATACTGACAAAATGAGTACGGGACATTTCACTGTTTAATTGTTTAATCGTGCTGATTGGTTTTCTTTTGACATTTTTTGACCACGTTGGAACTTTTCACTGAAAAAGAAATGTTATGAATACATTTATACATTTTTTTTATTCAGTGCATTGAAGTTCGTTGTGTCTTTGAAGTGTAATAAAACTTGTGTTTATCCTTTTTCTTGTTATTGTCTTCCAATAGAAACCACATAGCATCCCCCACCTCTTATTCGCCATTGTCCAACATGAACAAGATGCATTCACACGGCAGCCTCGGAAAGACGCAGTCCCTCAACCAGATGGTGGGGCACCAACCTCAGCAGCATCCCAATGCCAACCACACCATTTCTCACATGGGTAAGTGTTTACAATATGTATATGCTGTGCGTGATTGAAACTGACTTAATATCTGCCATCAGGCTTCAAACCCATCTGATACAACCCCATCAAGTTCTCCATGACAGTTTGATCGTTCCTCTCTTTCTCTTAGGTCCCGGCATGCTCAACAGCAACCACATGCAGGGTAACGGTGACATGAACAGTGGCCACAGCAGTCAGAATATAGTGTCTGCTTCCCACTGCAGCCCGCCACCTTATAACCCTGACCCCAGCCTTGTCAGGTACCTTACCCTGCAGTGACACTCCTTCTTTATCCACCTGTAAAAGGCAAGCCGGCAGTCAGATGCACTCGTTCGTTTTATGTCACATAGTGGAATATTGACGCTTCAAAACTTACCTTTCTTTGGCCACATTCAAGTTTACTTTTTGCCAGCTGATGTCTGAATGTGGGCAGTTTGGTGTGATTATGGCTGCTCTTTAAAGGCTTGCGACTGCAAATTAATTGAGTTTGATTCAAAAATAGAATTGAGTTGAACGCAAATCTCTTTATACTAAAAAAAACTGCCGCCATAATGAAGGTCCAGTTTAAATACAAGTTAATAAGGTTTTTATTATTATTTGTTCCTATAATTTGGCCATGTTAATGTATAGCATTCTGTATCAACTGTAGAACTGCTTTCCAAATGCTTCGAGGTGACCACAAAGGCAGAACTGGTGTCCTAAATTAAACGGCAATTTGGTTTTGATCTGTTAATAAGGCGAAGCTGGTCAACAAGTCCTGCCCTTTATTATGCCTGCAATAGTAATAGATTTCTGGTCGGTTTTTTTTTTGTGTTTTTTTTTTTTTGTTTTGTTTTTTTGTCAGAATCAACTCAGCTGATCACGCTTTACATCTCTCTGTGGTTCCGTTGGTTATTATATGGGTGAAAGATGTCAAAAAGTGCATGTCACTTTGACCAAACAGGGTGAATTTACATTTTTTGAAAAGGTACATTTTGGGAGTTATGAGATATCTGTCCGACAGCAATGATGTGTTATTAGTTACACACTTAGATCTAAAATCCTTCATCCTGTCACTGTGTATACAGTCTGACTTTGCAATGCACTACTGCTATTTTTCTATAAAGGAAATGTTTATGTTGTATTTAATTTAAAGCTTTTTTCCCAAGTTCTTTTTTTATATATATATTTCATTGAGGAAAATGTGTCAGTGCGGTTCCTGGACTTCAACGTATATTTGCCATTTTTGATACACCATCCTTTTTTGTTTTTTGGACTGTTATGTTCATTTGAACAGTTACGATGTACAGTCAAACTCTTTTTACAACCACTTTGTATTACCAAGACTTTTAACATTTCATGTATTTATAATAAAAGTTTTTCAGCAAATCAAGAATGTCCCCATGAATCATTAATATAAATGCATGTGTATGCTTTTGCTTCCACCGCATCTGTCATGCAGTGTAATGCTGTATGAACACTTGACAGTAGAGCTGTACAGTAAATCTGGAGTTGGAGAATATGGTAACAAAACAAGATTTGACACGAGTACTTCTTCAGTTTGTTAAATCAAATGTAGACGATAGGTTAAAGTTTAGATGCTACTGATCCACTCAATAACAATTATAGCTTAAATCAGTGTTTCAGTGACTAATGCTCAACTTATTGGTCCTACCTTCAGCTGCAGCTCTGGTCTAAGCTGCCCTGCTTCTCTCCCCATACAGTTTTCTCACCAGTCTGGGCTGTCAGAACTTCATTGAATACTTCACCTCACAAGGCCTCCAGTCTGTCTACCATCTCCAAACCCTCACAATGGAGGTAACTACTCTGGAAGTATTCGTTTGCCTAATTCAGTTTGGTGTATTTAGATTTATATAATGGAAAATCAAGTCAGGAGCAAAAAATAAAAATAAAGATGACCCGCTCATCTATGAAAAAAACAGCTGTTTTTCATAGACGTATTTATTTTAGACAGCATCAACCCCCAAAAACCTGTTTGTTTGTTTTTGCAACCACAAGAGGGCACTATAACTCTTTTGTTCACGTTGTTTTGTTCTTAGTTTCACCCTTCTCTTGTCTGGGCCTTTTCCAGGATTTAGGCGCCCTGAAGATACCGGAGCAGTCTCGCCTCGCAATCTGGCGAGGTCTGCAGGACATTAAACAAGGAGCTGCTCATCAACTTCCAAACTCCAGCCACCACCACGAATACCACGGCCAGCAGCTGCTTCGCTCCAGCAGCAACATGGCCGCCTCTGCCATGGCCGCCATAGGGGCCACCGGCGGGGAGCTGCAGCGTCAGCGGGTCATGGAGGCAGTGCACTTTCGTGTCCGCCACACCATCACAATCCCCAACAGGTCTGGCGTTGTGGGGCCCGCGGGGATGGCACCGGCTCCCGATGAATGGGCTGACTTTGGTTTTGACATGCCTGACTGCAAAGAGTCCCGAAGCAAGCATTCCATCAAGGAGGAATTCATGGAAAGCGATGTTCACTGAGACTGCATTTGTATGTCTACATCCGTTCATGGCTTGTTCGTGGGGTCTTTCAGGATACCTGGAGGTTTTGAGTGGTTTGATTATTTTTTTTTCATCCCCAAATGAATAGCCTCCATTTTAATTATTCTCAGTATGTTTAAAACTAAATTCCCCTCCAGAAAAGTGCAACATATTCCACGTACAAATTAAGAGAAAAACACATGGCTATTTTAACAGTACTTTTAATTCTTGTTTTTCCCCCTTCTTCCTCTATCACTCTCTTTTGCATCATGCCACCAACAAACAATTTATCTTTTATTGTTATTTTTTTTTTTTTTGGGGGGGGGGGGCATAAACACTTTTTTTCAATTAAATTATTTATTTTATTTTCTGTTTTTTTTTTCTTTTTTTTATTATCTTGTACAAATGTGTATAGCGTATCTTGTAAATGTTTTGGACTAGATGTGGTTAAGAGTATTCAGATTCTAAACGATGCATCGCCTGTTTGAACCAAATGTTTAGAGCTGAATAGTGAGTAAAAGCTATAACTATGATACCACAGTCATGTATTTTTTTTAACTACAACATGAGTAACTTTTAGTTGAATATGTTTTATTGTGTCATTGTTGGAAATTTGTTTTATGTACTTCAGCTTTACTTGTGTATATGTTAACAAGTGTTATAGCTTTTGCTATTTAATATGTTATAGAAAATATTGTGTTTATCCTAATTTTTAGTGACATACCCACAAACCAGCTAAAAAAAACAAAAGCATCAAAAACAGTATTATATTGAAATGACTGGATTTTAATTAGTTATGTAAATAATGAATTAAGAACGGTGTCCCTATTTGTCAAGATGCATTTTCTGAATAGCTTGTAAGTCCTTGCGGGGCAAGGTCCACATGTATTGAGTAGTGCAGAAATAGTGTGGAATAGTCTTAAACCATGCCTCAATCTCACAAAGACTGAAAAGCCTTTACTCAAAACCCTTTTAAAATAATAAACTAATGTCCAGCTTCTCAAAAGGAAAGTATAAAGAAGAATAAAGATGGCTTAAGACTTTTCCAAAGTAATGCATCTGTGTTCTGTCTTTATGGCTCTCGGTTATGAACACATTCCAGTTTTATTTCTAGATCTCAAACCAACAAAAATAAATTATGTATCATGTTGTAACATTAATTTGCAGAATTTGGGTTTACACCTAAAGAAAAAAAACAGATTTACAGCCATTTTCTAAGGTCTTCAGCAAGAAACATACTTTCACCCAGACACCACCAACTGTCTGAGAACAAGCACTTTAATGCTTTAAAGGTAAAAGTCCAAATGGTCAGTATTAGGCACTTGCAAAAATGTAAATAAAAATTGTGTTTTGTTTTAATATTCTGATCTAACAGCCTTCATTTTTATTTTTTTGTACCAGTTTTGTAAAGCGATGTGTGATGTACTTTTTCGTCAGTGTAATTTGTTGTTAAACACACTGTTTTTCTTTAAACCGTCATTTTAAATATTTCCCCTCAATGTCTTTCCTTATCTTACTAATAAAGAGTTTCAACTCGCAGCCCCATTTTCACTGGTATTAAATTACATACATTCCAGTCAGTTTTTTTTCTTCAAATTGCAACTGCATTCTTGAGAAATACATTAATGCATCATATTTAGCTCTCTGACGCCAAATGTATTATCTTTGCTGTATTTCTGAGACTTGTAGGCTCTTTACTAAGCTCGATGCTTTCAAAGACCTGCAGTTTCAAATCCTACTTGTTTTCTATCCTCTGGTGGAAGGTGTATAGTACTACAAGCAGCGTAATGAACACAGTATTATTTATACATGCAAAATGGCTGCACACAACTTCTAAGAAAAAAAGCATCTTTAGAGTAAAAAGTAAATCTTTTTAAAAGGTGAAAATTATCCTAGTTAAAATTTTAGCTATGCATAATCCTATCAATTTCACCCACAGTCAACATTTTAAGACATTTAAAATGTAAACATTCCTAGGACAGGAACACCACTTTTCTCATCCCTGTGTATTAAGTTTTCACCCCAGATATCAAACATTAAATTCTTTCCACGCAGAATGAATAACGTGAATGTCTGAAACCAGAGACAGTCCAAGGCGGAGCAATCAAGCTTCTGTCCCCGCCTTAGACGGACTGCCCAAGTGTGCTTGACCTCAGACGCAGAACACAGGTATAAAAACTTCATACTTGTTACATTTATCAAGAATGATACCTATTTTTGAATTTGTTAAATCAACATTTATATAAATAAAATATACAAAAGATGTATTTGCAAAAAAAAGACATATAAAATATGTATTTTCCTAACATGGTATATAAAAGATTTATATAAAAACATATAAAACATTATTTTCATAACATGGCAGTTTTATTCAAACTGAGGGGAAAGAACAGATTGATAGTTGTGTCTTTTACTTATTATTTTTGTTTTTTGCCTCTGATATACCCTGGTGACTGTAACTGCAGACTGATCTCAATAAATAACTGACAATTTTCTGTGGCACAACCAATTTAACTTGGTCCATTTGACACCTCAGCCAAGTATTGAGATGCTGCACACTGACTAAAAGCAACATGTCGTGATATTTAAGTTGTATTATGATATATATATATATATATATATATATATATATATATATATATATATATATATATATATATATATATATATATATATATATATATATATATCAGCAGAATGCAAGCATAAGCGTCGTAATCTGTGATTATATGTTACAACGGCCTGCCATACTGAACGTCCTCATGTTCGAGGAAGTACTGACGTGTTCACACGAGAAGTGGCTAGTGTAGCTAGCTAGGTAGAGCCGGGTAGTGACTCAGAGGCCATATCAGGTAAGAAATGACTATCATTGTTGTTTTTCGTTGTGATTGCCAACACCGCCGCGCGAGAATAATGAGGACTAAATCCGTTGTTCAGATGTAAAAAAAAGATTTCATTATTATTTGACTACAAACGTGTTCACTAGAGAATACTGCTTTTCTAAACATGCTAACACAGGCTAGCTTCGGAGCCGCTGGTAACATAGAAACGGAAGTGAGTTGTCCACTTTTCAGATTCGCTCTTGGTACTTGTAGTTCTTATCGGTCCCTTTAACACGCTCCCTCAATGATGTGAGATCGCAATGGACTACACGTTCTTTCGAGGTCCGCCAGTTGTCTCTTCCTAGGCGTTGTGGGAAATGTAGGTTGATGGCATTGCTTAACGAACGGCAGTGCGTACCGTTGGCTCCTAGAAGAACTACATAACCCATACACGCTACAATTTGGGCCAAAGGGTAACGTACATTTACATGTCTATTAAGCTACTTCTCGAGCTAATTTTTGAGCTAATGCGGATAGTTCACATTTATATCACGGATGAAATGCCATTAGCACCTGCTAGGGCCTCTATATTACTTGATTCCTTCATGTAGATTCCCCGTATATCTGTTTACATCGGTAAAACCTGGCGGTCGCTGGCTTGTAATTGAACAAATCTTAGCTAGCCAAATCCAGGAACAGTTTTACACGGGTTTTCACATTACCTTATATGTTCAAGTTAAATTATAATATGGTGTAATAGCTGCGCAAAGACCTCGCTCTTGACAGTAATGAGCATTGAAGCTAGGTGCTTTAGAATTGGTAACTAAAGTCATTATCCATTCAACATGGTAAATTAATTTCCTGGTTCCCATTTTTAGCATCCAACTGTAAACCTGTAGTTAAGCTAAATATTTCCTGTTGGTTTCATTCTAAAACTTGCAGTACTGTATGTCATGATCCAGGCTATTTCTTACACGTTTTTCTGTAACTAACTAAACTTTCAGAGCATTAGTTACAAATACTTGCTATAGGTATGTCAGCAAACCCTTCGCAGGAGTCGTATGTCAAACAATTTAATCCGAAAGAGCATTGAAAGTACTTTGAAACCACACTAAAATCAGGCATTTTAGAAGGTGGGGTACGTTATGTGCGTCAGTTTACTCTGAAACTTGTGAAATTGTGTGACCCAAAATCACCAAATGTTATAAATGATATCTAATAGTCCTCTTATTCAGCCAAAAAGTTGCGTCCTTTACCGTTAAACATGTTTTCACAATTAGAAATAGCAACAGAGAATATTCTGCCTTGAAACAAAAAGGTAATTTGCTACATGTGTCATTACTTCATTACCTCTGAACAAGTACACAACAGAGAATTAATTCAAATTCAGCTTTTTTTTTTTTGGTGTCTTCATATAATAATAGGTATTTATTCGTTTCAACGCAAGTATAAGGAGATTTATCACTTTATCGCAAAATTCTGTCCCATATGAACTATCAATGCTACCATTAATGAAAATGTGTTTCTGGTTTCTGGCAGGATGTCAGAAGGGGACAGTGTTGGAGAGTCAATCCATGGGAAACCATCTGTAGTTGCTGCCTTTTTCACAGGGGTTGGACAGGTGATTATTGTTCAGATCACACGGGTCATTAATATCAAGCCAGGGGTATTAGTGGTATTGATGAAAAAAAAATATTTCTTTACATTTAATTTTTTCAACAGGTCTATCAGACATGGCTTGACAAGTCAACACCCTTCTATGCAGTGCGATGGGCGCTCACGCTACTACTTACTGCAATCTACATGATCAGAGTGTACATACTACAGGTGATTGTTGGTTTCACTTTCAAGAAATCAGAACGTTGCACACAGTGTTGATCATAAGGGACTTGTTTGTCCACCTTCCGCTGTTATTACATATAAATTGGCTTGTTGCTGTTTCTCGGGTTTAGCGAGCATTGTATATTAAAAAAAATTATTTGCATTTTTACTAAAGCCCCAATGTGTAAGATTTTCACAAAGACAATTACACACGACTTCGCTGTAATAGCTGCTACGGAAGCCTCGGAGTATAATAGTGTGATAATGTAAACATGTCCTCCATGTATTAGCTACTGCTAATAGCCAATAGCTACGGTCATCGTGTGAAATGGGTTTTATCAAGTCTGCTTGTGTTTTTCCTAAAGTCGCTTGTAAATTCCGTGAGTCGCATTTTTTTTGGGCTCGTTTCTGAACATGCAGTCGCTTATTTGGGGTCTGTTACAAGCGACTATAAACACCAGTAAAGAGACCCAGCCAGTCTTGCTGCTGTACTGCAGACAGTGAACGGGCCGGCCGATATCCCTCCACGTACTGTACATACATACCCTTCGTCTCCCTCTCAGGGAGAGAGAGGTGAACCAAATGACCCGTTTCTGCCCGGAGGACAGAGTAGCTGCTGCTCTACACTGCCCTGTTTCTAACATAATGGCAAAAATAAACTTCACTGTTATATTAAATTAACTTAACTGTCCAGCAGAAAGCCTGAAACCTCGCTCTCTCAGAATTATCTCCATTCCACCTGGTAATAATAGCTGCGTTGCTATAGACTCTCGTTTTTTTTCTCTCCTGGTTATTACTACTTTTTCTTTTCTTGGTTACTTTCTCTTCCCTCTCGCTGGGCAAAGAGTATAGGTGGTCCTCCATTTCCACAGTAAACAGAAAATAGAATAATCTACGATCGTCTTTGCTTGTTTTCTACTCCTTTACCAACAGCACGTCGTCATATAGAAGACGGATAGGAAAAACGTGTAAGGCTGACTAGTTTGGCACCTTTCAGCTTCTGAAATCAGAAATGGCGACACAGCATGGCGCCTCCCAGTGGGTGCACCGCCACCTATGTATTTATAAGTTATGAGAACGCTTTCATTTTTCATGTGAGGTTTTTAGACCTTTCCAGAAAATGTATTTATAAAAGCGATACTTGATTTTTGCTAATTAAAGGCCAAATTAGTTACACACTGTCCCTTTAAAAAAAATACTTGCCATAGTCATAAACCCTTCTTGAAATATCCTTGATCTTGAAAGCAGCAATGAGAGTTTACCTCTTATGTCCTTCAAAATGTTTATTGATCAGGATACATTGGTTATCTGTCTGTCTTTCTGTAATTTGTACTCTGTCTAAAAAAAGCATTGTAATGTGGTGTTATTCTTGTGCTTTTTTAGGGGTGGTATATAGTAACTTACGCTTTGGGAATTTACCACCTCAACCTGTTCATCGCATTTCTCTCGCCAAAAGTGGATCCTTCATTACTTGATGAAGGCAAGTGAACACTCTTACATCCAAGCGGTTTATATTAAACAGCAAAGCATCTGCTACTATGTTTATTTCAGCAGTCTTTTGGCCATTGTCTTTTACATTGATTACATAAGCTTTTTTAGCATAAATAGGTGCCACAAGCTCGCTTTCTTTATGCCGTTTATTGTCTTCGGTTGTAGTTGTAAAAGCTTTTGGAAAGCAGAGTGTAACTTCTTTCTCTTGTAGATGAGGGCCCATCCCTTCCGACTAAGCAGAACGAGGAGTTTCGCCCCTTCATCAGGAGGTTGCCTGAATTCAAATTCTGGTAAGAGTTCAGCTCGTGGTCTGGCTCTCTGTTGTGCTCATCCACAGAGGGATTGCAAATTACTTTCTGTAGAAAATAACTTGCGTGGCCACAGATTTAATCATGCATAATCTGTTTGGAGGAAGATCAAGACTTATTTATTAATTTTAGTAGAAACGAGTGAAACCTGAACATGTTTCTGCTTTTTATTCTCACTAATGGTCTCAACTGAATATTCACTTGTTTTCTTTTTTTTTATTCATACATTTTCTGTATAAGAAAAAACATCAAGAACAGATTAAAGAGAGAAACTGGTATCTGTATAGCATGACACAGTTTGGACCAAATAGTGGAATTATTTTTGAACACTTTTGTGCAGTACTTACATCAAGAAGGTTGTCTGAACCTTTTATTTTAAAGTTCAGGTGGCCCGACATGTGGTTTTGCTCATTTACACCATTCAAGCAAAGCAGACAGGAAATAAAAGTGAGGTTTTATTGGTTGTATTACTTGAATTAGACTAAAGTATCAAAAACATGGGCCCCCTTTTTTCTCATGTTTTAACTACTTTTAACATACTAGCTTTTCAAGGTTTAAGATCTTTCGTTTTCAGAAGTCACATTAGGTATTTGTTGGTTGACAGTAGAGTCACCACTGAAGAGCTCCTGGTCCCTAGTCTGCATTCCTCGTGTCAATCTAAGTACACCGGTGAAACAGGATTTGTACATTTTTAAAAAAGTTACCCTGAAGCTGTGTGTTCATCTTCTGCTTTCCTCTGTGTTCATTGGCCCCCGGGCCCTCCATCCCTGTAACACAGTATTATTGAGGCTATTGCTGGAATGAACTACACTCTTCTTGTTTTGGTTTATTTGGTCATTCTGGATTCTAATTAAGACCTCAGCTCTGATGCTTCTGAAAGAATGAATGGTAAATGGCCTGCAGTTGTAAAGCACTTTATCAAGTCTTGAGGACCCCATGGGGCTTTACACTACACTCAGTCATCTCCCCATTCCCTCACACATCCACACGCTATTGGTGGTGAGCAACATGTAGCCACAGCTGCCATCCAATCGGCGCCACCGGGCCCTCTGACCAATGCCAGCAGGCAAGGTGGTTGAAGTGCCTTGCCCAAGGACGCAAAGAACTGGCAGCTCACCAGTTACAGGACAAACTCCTGGCTCCTGCGCCACTGCCACCCCACCCTGAATAATCTTAAGCATATTTTTGCTCTGTTCCAGCCACTGTTCACTGTTCACTTTGGGGTTTTTTCTCACCAGACTGGTTCCATCACTGACTATCAGCGCTTGCTTATCACAACTTCTTTATGTTTCCACTGCTGGAAACTCTGGTTCTGTCACCGTAAACCGGTTTTCTTACTTTCACCTGGGCCACAGGGGAGAACTGCTTTCATCAAGTGCCGGGGGCCGACTTACCACCAGCCATGATGGGAGCATCATGTCTAAAACTCTGGAGTTTAGGATGTTGATTTGCCAAATCTAGACCAAAATAAATGTAATCACTGTGCATTAACATTAATCCTCGCTCGCTATCTGTTTTCTTACCACGGTTTATTTGGATGTCATCCACCACATAGACTAAGCAGGTCTATACTCCACCTAGAGCTACAATTACAGGGGATTTTTTTTGGTCAATAAAGGTCATTTTAGAGTCAGTTCTTAAACGCTGTCAGCCTTTAAACATCTTCCTCTAAACCTGTTTAACTCCCGTTTTCCAGCGTTGGTTGTACTGATCAGGTCAGAGACCTGACACACAAAAATTATGTTATTTAAAAGAGTGTTAATAAGTTATTTTGGCGAGCAATATTAGGGCCTCTGTTGGTAGGGATACTGAGATGATGTGTTTTGTGTAATTAAACTGTATTAAACGCTTCCCGACTGACAATGTGACGCAGTCATGTTGCTCCATTTTGGCTCTATGACTGTGGAAAATCAGTCCGGTTCTAGCGCCACCTCTGGTTATAGCACTGGAACCGCTTTGGTAGGAAAAACTATTACCTGAAGCTGAAGCTTTGACTCATCAAGATTACATCGGTGCTATACTGAACTTTATTTATGACTTGTGAGTTATCTGTTGGCCTTCATGTGTGGCTTGCTGTGAACGTTAGAGATTTAAAACCATTCTGTTCAAATCCAGATTCAGGTAATTTTATCGGTTCCAATGGGGAACGTCTTTGTAGCCTTCCTGCCTTCTAACATGCATGTTCAAACCGGAAAGTAACTGGGATTAATAGAAAAAAAACATAGATGTATGAGCACAAAAAGGTCTGGATGCCTCTTAGAAACCGCTATTTAATATGGGTATCATCTATGACCGTTGCTGCTGATGAATCATGGCTCTGGTAGACTTTACATCGCTGTACACAACTGTGCTTTCTTAACATAAGTTTTATCGTAGTATTTTGTGCACAAAAGTTTACAGAAGTCTTTTTTTTCCTTTTTCTCTCTCTTTCGTGACAGGCACTCTGCGACAAAAGGCATCGTCATCGCCATGATTTGTACATTTTTCGAGGCCTTTAACGTTCCAGTGTTCTGGCCAATACTCGTAATGTACTTCATCATGCTCTTTTGCATCACCATGAAGAGGCAGATTAAGGTGAACCGCAGCCTAACAAACCACACAGTGTATAAACAGTGCCCGGTCTGGGTGAACACATCAAATTAACATTTGAAATAAAAGCAAAGATAACCGCACAGTCAGCTGTAAGGATTACGTGGGTTGGCCAGTAAATGCTTCTTATGCCAAAAGAGGACCGTGGCTGAACAACAGAGATGTCTGTGAAACAAAAACATTTAAATCCTTAAATAAGCTAAACATAACAGTTTAATATCAGTATAGTTAATTCTCTTGGAAGAACCATTGCATAATTTCATTATATAACACTAATATCTGTACAGTTCTGTTTAGAATGTATCCTGCTTAGGCTTAATTATTCCTTTATTTGTTTGATTAAAAAGTCTGCTTCTCCAACCGTTGAGTCACAAAAGCACATAATCAGACCTAGCCTGTTACTAATTCTCTTTCTTGTCCCTTTTGTTTCCCTCTAGCATATGATCAAGTACAGATACCTACCCTTCACACACGGGAAGAGGACATATAAAGGCAAGGAAGACACAGGGAAAACTTTTGCTAGTTAAGAACTCCACCTCACCCTTCGCCTCAGTCTCATTTGAAACGCATTCATCACAGCTAGAAGGGAGTGATGAAGAGTAGAGATTATTTTTTCTTTTTCTTTTGTAAGCTGGACAGTAACATTGAAACAAAACATGAAAAATTATAAAGTTTTGATCCATAATTGACAGTGTTGGATGAATATATATGCAGCATGGATCAAAATAGTCACTTGCTCATTATCTTTTTTTTTTGTTTGCAGCTGTAGTTAAGTTAATTCTGCCTTTTTACCCCATAAGATAAGTGAATCTTCCTCAAGGAGAAGCTAAACTGAAATAAAATAACCATAAATTTCCCTTATTTTTGGGTTCTTGCTGTGATAGTGGTTAGACCCCATCTCAGTCCGCCAACTTTTGATTTAGATTTCCTTCCCACTTATTTGTAACACTTTAAATGGTATATTATTAAACAAACGTTTGAATGTGATTAGATATGACATTTGATTAAAAAAAACATCTAAATGATAAATGTTTGGATCTCCATATCTGCTGCTCTCACATAAATGTTAGACAAATACTAAATGAAGAAGCCCAGGAGTTTTAGTGACATTTCGTCTGAGTATGCATTCATGATGGGCAGAAAACTTGAAAATGGGGGAATTTTTATCTTACAGTTAAGTCAGCGTGATTTGGTTTATTTTTTTAAGGGGAGGGGGGAGTTGTTATGGCTTTAAGTTGGTGCCTGTTTTTTTTCCTTCTTTTATAATTTGACTCTTACATAGACTTATGTTTTTAGATGCAATATTATTTGACTCCTCTTCAGTCTGCCCACACAACATCTATGAATGCATAGTTCAAGGACGGTGTTACCTATCTCCTGTAGTCTGTTAGCTACCGTCAATTTGCTCGTTTTGTGTTTCTATGTTTGCAATTGTAAGCCTCAAATGGGAAACCTCATAAATTTGCGTACTCTTAGACTGGCATTATTCTATATAAAGATGGTCAAATAATTGTTTTTTTTTTCCAAAGTGCACAACCAGTATTAGTTCCCTTAACACGCGATCAGTCGGAGTTCAAATTTAAGCAAACAATTTCCAAAAGGCCTGTCCTCTTTGGAGCATTTTCCCATGTGCTCCAAAGATCGCGGTTCACTTAGTTTTCGTAGACTAGCTGTTGTTGTCCTTTATAATCTGCGTTTAGGTACAGTCATTCCAAGCAAACTGTTGTTCTCTTTCTTTTGCAGAGGAAACATAGGACAACTGATTGACACCTTTTATTAAAACAAATGGATGAAGTTGGTGGCGATCATGCATTTTTCTATGAACCTTTTGATTTTTTTCTTCCTTCCTAACAAAGTGCTGGGAATCTGTCGATACTAAACTTTGATCTACACTGTAGTAAGGGATCATAACATTTTTTCCTGTAAAAAGTTTGTGTTTCAAAGGGTTGTCTGGATTTGTGTATATACAGTATATATATATTTTAAAATATGATTTATTTTTTTTTTATTTTGAAATAATTTTTTTTCTCTCCATTCATCCACCTTGTTATTTCCCTATATTGAAATCCGTTACAACTGAAACTGATGAAAGACAAACTAGTTAATTGGGTTCCTGAGCTGAATTAAATGTTTTTTCATGGATTGCATGTTATTTTCTTGTGCTACAGTTAAAAAAAAACAACAACTTGATTTTAAAAATGGAAGTGTAAGTTTTTTTTTCCACTCCAAATGCTATTAAAAGAGGCTGTGTCCCTTCGGAACAGTACAAAAAAAAAATCTCTTCATGTTTTGTATGGTTTTGTGTAAAACGATTTGACGATGAAAGAAAAACTCTTCTCCATAGTCCACTTCAACTCTCTGAGATACTTGCACGTCTTAAGGCCAGTTGACACGGCAGAATTTTAAAATAGTCGGCTGATTTTCAAAGCCTGAGGGACACCACACGTAACGATAAAAAAATCATTGATAAAACAGGTTTGCTCTACAGTGTGCGGTGTCCGGTCAGACGACAAGCACGACACACCACACACAAACAGATTTCACTCAAGATCATTCAAATATGAGACAGGAAATCTTGCAAAACCTCTCAAGATCGAACGTGACTTCATAATAAATGCAAAGGGACGAGGAGGAGGAATAACGGTGATAGTTTGTGGACTAGTTTTAACAGAGAAAAGCATAGCAAAAAGAAAAGGCGGTTAAAGGAGTGGAGAATGGGAGGGCTCTGAGTTTGCTGCACTATGAAATAGAGGCAAGTTGGCGTTTTTCTTTTTTACTTTTGGGGTTTCTTTCAACTCACTTTCTGATTGGCCACACACCACATACAACAGGCTGCCTGCTCATTTGTCCTCAAGGGACAACACACGCTAGGATATCGGACCAAGACGATCCAACATGTTGAATGTCCCCGCTTTGAGCTCGCAGCGGTCCCAACGTTGCACCGAGTGGACCCGATCGCTCTTAACACACCACACACGGCAGGGATATCTCTTAAGAGACACGCCGATAGTCGGCGCCTCTCGGAAGGGGAAGATCGGGGCAAAAAGCAGGCTAAAAATCCTGCTGTGTGAACCAGCATTTAAGTTGGGGATATAGCTAAAGATTTTTTTTAATCAAGTCAAAAAGTTTCTAAATTTGTATACATTGTCAGATATTTCTTAGTCTTTTGTCAAGCCTACAGTTATCAGAAAATTAGATCAGTATATAAAACCCATGTCATATAGATATGGCCTGCATGTTAATGGGGGACTGCTGACTAGTCAGATGTCAAGCAGCCAATTATTGACACCTTCCACGAGGAGGATAAGTCACACAACTTCACTGCTCCCCCCCCAAAAAAATAAAAATAAAGAAAAAAACTGTTCAGATTGTTGTACCCAAACGTATAAATGGAAAGTTGAAAAAGGTGCACAAGCAACAGGGATAATCTCATCCTTCAGAGAATTGTGAAGCAAAGCCCTTTAGTGTATTACTGCAGCTGGGGTTCATGCTTCAAAAGCCACCAAACACAGACGTATCTAAGACATGGGCCACGTCTCCTTGTGTTAAGCTGCTTGAGAACCAGAAACAACATGAGAGTTTAACCTGGACTAAGGAGAATAGGAACTGGACTGTTACTCAATGCTCTATCTATCTATCTATCTATCTATCTATCTATCTATCTATCTATCTATCTATCTATCTATCTATCTATCTATCTATCTATCTATCTATCTATCTATCTATCTATCTATCTATCTATAATGTTTTTAGATGAAAGTACATTTCATATTTCACTTGGAAACTCAAAGTGGAAGAGTGCTAATGCGCCAAATCCAAGATGTTTCAGGTCCAGTTTGATGCTTCCACAGTCAGCACTGATTTGGGGGGCCCTGTCATCTCCAGAGCACTTAAGAGCACTTCATGCTTTCTCTGCTCACAAGCTATATGGGGATGCTGGTTTCATTTTTCAGCTTGGCACCTCCCTAGAATAACAAAAAGAACCAATAACAGCATAATAACCATGATATGACTGTGCAGACTGACCTGACCTAAACCCCAGATAGTCTGTTTATCGCCTAGTGGAGGATGAAATGCTGATCGCCCCCAAGCCGTGCTGCATTAATGCAGAAATTCATGCAAAAGGAGCCTTAACCAAGAGAGCGTGACTATCGATATCAGTTACTGCTATGTATTAAACATGTTTGTTTCTCTTATGTAATATTGAAGTATTTGTTTTTAAAAGCCGTAAGGAATAATCATTACAGCTACAAATGCTTGAAATATGGGTTCATTACACATATATTTCAGTGTACCTGTCCAGAATCTACCAGGAGAGGCAAGTTTTTATTTTTAAACACAGTATTTGTTTATTAAAAACTGAACTGGCTCAGTTTGCAGATTTTCTCATGATAGTGCCATCCGACCTGCTCTCACACACTGAGCTGTTTCAGGAACCTGGTTATATCAGCAAACAGAGAAGACAGCTTTTGCATACTGATTTGTTATTCCATCTGCTCTTACAGTTAAGAATTTATAACGACTTGCTCGTCCCACAGTTGTGAAAAATACTCTGGGTAACTCAAGCGAGCTATAAAAGAGTTTTCACCACAGTGGCAGACAACAAACATGGAAATGACACGGGTGCTTGCTCATCTGTATCTGCTGGGATGTCTGGTGCATACCCTGAAAAAGGCTGCCACGGCCTCAGAATTTGAGTTGGCTGGGGATTTTTTGATCGGTGGACTTTTTGATATCCATCATGACAGTGAAAGGCTCCCTTGAGAGAAACCAGAAAGCATTACCTGCTCAAGGTGAGACTTTTAAAATCTTTGTTGATGCCTTTTTGCTTGAAAAACAATCGTAAGGATCACCTAGATTGTTCGGCACATTTGGAGCATGCAGTTCACAACAAAATCCTTGAAGGGATATTTTGTCGTGTGGTTCTGCAAAGCCTTTATCGGCAGTCAGTTTCTTACCTGCAGTAGAAAGTTACCAAAACGACTTCAGAGAATCAGAGGTCGTCAAAGTGGAGTCAAGCACAGAGTTACTCAGAGGGCGACCAGTTCAGGTCCAAAACAGCCGTAATGACTCCAGTGTTTAATATTCCATAGCAGCTGATGGAAACATTATTTCCTAAACATTCCTCACGTCTGCTTTAGGCAAGAATTTACCTTTGTGATTCCTAACCCATTGGACCCTTGCTTTAGTGCCAAAGGGTCAGTATAAAGCAACAAATAACACTAAAATGGTGAATGAAGTAGACTATACCAGTTAACTGGGTGCCAACATATATAAGTGTGTTTAAGTCATTAAAATCAATCAAAACATAACTAGAAGTATATTAACTGTACTGGATTTTTATTTATTTATTTATAAAACAGTGCAGTCCCTGCACGTACATTCACTTTTTAATGAGATTAACAGCCAAATACCGCATTCTTAAACAGCTTTTGTGGACAAGTTGGAGTAAAAAGCTACAAAATAAGTCATGTATTTGGGAGAAAATCAAGTCTTGTTTTACTGATTTGACACAGAGACCATGCTTCTCAAAGGCAGTGTGGCACCGCAGTCATTAAACTCATCGTTGAGGTGAACTTTTGATTTTTCAGACTGGTTCAGAGAGTGAAAAGAATGTCCAGAAAGATGCTGACTAAACAAGGACCAGTCAGCTGAATCTCACTATAACAGCGAGTCTGTATAAGAAGCCAAATCCTGAAATCTAAATCCTGTCCATGAGGGGCTGTTATTTTTGGAACATTAGTTTTTTTTTATCACCATTAAAGAAATTATTAACTTGCAAAACTCAAATCAAAAGCCTTTTTAAATTTTGAACAATGTACCTTATAAGAGTAACTTTCAGAGGAAAAAGTGAGAAAGTACCTGTAGTGTGAATACTACAAGACCTGTTGAAAAAAGGTTTGTGCAAAGCTTTATGAAACAGTGCTTTTATGATCCAATTTGACATTTTAAAGTATCTAGTTGCTTTAACAGGGGAGGAATCCACTTTGAAACACAGGTGGCTCTGATTAGCTTGACCTTTCTGGTCACATTTGGATTCCTACATTTCTCCAAACCAATCAACAAATTTCTCCACATAAATCCTATAAGGAGCAAACGTCTCAGACTGTCTAACCAGTCAAATCTTTTAAGGGAGCGAAACACAAACGCCACGCTGACCCAGAATCTTTACTCTTCTATTCACAGTCGACCTTTTATCCTGTCAAGTTACCGGAGGTTTCAGCTCATGAGATCCTCAGTCGAGGAGATCAATAACTCCACCAGACTGCTGCCAAATGTCAGTCTCGGTTATAAAATATTAGACCTCTGCTCAGACACGCAGAACTTTCCGGGTGTTTTCAGCCTCATCGCTGACAACCGTTTCATCCAGCCCTGGAACGATTCTCAGAGGGCCACGTCTAAAATGATCACGGTGGTGGGCTCTTACACAAGCACCACTCTTCATGATGGATTTCTTTCCAATGGTAAATATGCCAGCTGTCTCAATGTTTTTTTTTTTAAATAAACTGAGAATTTATGTATTCATTGAATAATAGAAAAGCGCATACTGATAAAACATGATTTGAAGGTTGTGGCGTTTCTCTTTAACAGGTCAGTTACGGAGCTGCCAGCTCGGTCTTTTCCAGTAAAAAAAACTTTCCGTCTTTCCTACGAACGGTCCATCCTAACAAAGATGTAATAGAGGTGGTTCTAGCGATACTGCAGGAATTCGACTGGCGCTGGGTGTCATTCCTTCACATCGATGACGATTATGGCAGAGACGGCCGGGACTTGTTTATAAGGGAGATCGAGCACACTGAGATCTGTCTGGGCTACACGAAGGGCCTCGATCAGAACACTAACTACTCTCAGGTTTTCCAACATATGCAGTCAGCGAGGATACACGTCGCGATCGTTTTTGCACCAGAGTGGACCGCGGAAGCTCTCATTAAGGCCGCCATAAAGCACAACGTCACCAACAAAGTGTGGATAGCTGGAGATGCTTGGTCCTTACACAAAGAGCTTCCCAAAGAAAATGGAATTGAAAACATTGGAACGGTACTCGGGATAGCTGAGCCCAAGATGGCAATACCGGGTTTCAGTCATTTCATCCATTCTTTCAAAGCCCGGTCTCAACAGGAAGAGGGCATGCAAGAAAGGTTTTGCAGTCAGACCTGTAACTGCAGTAGTCCCACAGCCGAAGAGATCATTACCACAGATCCATCTTTCAATTTTCCTGTTTACTCCGCTGTGTATGCTGTTGCTCATGCCTTACACGCTGTCCTCCAATGTGACACTGGCAGTTGTAATAGAAATATTACAGCAGATCCCCACAGGGTGAGTGTAAAATAATTACATAATCTATAGGCTGTTGTTCTCAATTATTAATTATTTGCACACTGAATACATAGTTAAAAAATATCAAATAACGTAACAATACCCAGCAAAGTTCATTTCAGAATCTGTGATCCACTGCCAATCTGTCCGGGAAACCAAAATGCATTGTTTCAGATTTCTGCTAGTATTGCCTTTTGTTAAGTTTTAGGTCATCAAACACATTTTAACATCAGACAAAGATAACTGGAGTAAATACAAAAAGTGGTTTTCAAGTAATGATTCAGTTTATTGAGATAAAAATAAAATCAACGGAGTTGTGTGTGACAATCAAACTGTCCCTGGGCTCTAGCAGTGTGGAAAGATTTGCAACAAAACAGGCTTGTTTGTCAGATTAAAAGTACTTTTAGAAAATAAACTTGAAGCAGGCACAGAACATGCTTTTCACCAAGCCCACATTAACATTAACATGTTTTTTATGGGCCTGATGTAATATTTTAACATTGTGAGAAATGAAAAATCGTGTTTTTGTTAGCTTTAAGTGCATAATTATCATAATTAACAGAAAGGCTTGAAAATATCAATATGTGTGTAATTAATCTGTTTGATGTGTTTTGCTTAGTGAATTGAGTTACTGAAATACATTAACTTTCAATAATATTCAAATTTTATTGACATACTCATGTTTAGATTCCCAAATCAACCACTGTGAAAACACATAAAACAATAAAAAAACGTCCAATCAACAAAAATGGTTCCCATTCAATGAACAAAGAGACTGTTCGACAAAGATTATTGTTCTATTCGTTTTGACGGCATTATAAACAATTGCTACTTAGAACACCAGTTTATTCATACGTTAAAAGCTTATTAAAAGCACACATAGTGACCCATAAATAATCCAAGCTTTGTTTCTAACAACAGGTACTAAAAGAGCTGTGGCACTCCAACTTTACGCTTCTGAATCAGAGGGTTCAGTTTGATAAGAATGGTGACCCCTATTTTGGATCATATGCAATAGTTTTCTGGAACGAGACAGGTGACGCAGAGAGGGTCGGCTTTTACAATTATCACCCGTCCAATCAGTTCGTCATCAACAGGACCAAAATCAAGTGGCATGGAAACGGCTCAGTGAGTATTTTTTTTTTTTTTTGTAAGTTGTTCCTGAAGAAAATGAAACACATTAATTTTACATTTTGAGTTCCTTTTTCGGTGCAAGCAAATCTTCAAAGGGAAACGTCACATCACTTACTAGATGTGAAGAGAATACTTTAGCTCAGGGGTGTCAAACATACGGCCCGCGGGCCGGTTCCGGCCTGCCGAACAATTTAGTCCGGCCCGGTGGCTAAATGCTTTATCATTATTCAACAAAAAAAAATTTATTTTATTTGTTCCAGTGTCCTGTCTGGCAATGTGGCAATAAGAATTGTTGTCTTAATGCCAAAAAGAGCTCATCAGATTTGACTTTCACGAGTGGAGCAGTACTGCTTTTGCCATAGTGCTCCGCTTGATTTATGAATGTGAATAGTTTTATTATGATTCATGCAGGGAATATCTCAGATGTTATGGGCACTACAATGGGAAAGTAGGAGATGAAAGGAAGAACAAGAAGAAAAAAAGAAAAGGTGAAAGAAAGAGGAGATAAAAGGAAGAGAATGATAAAACAATTATTGAAAAAAACATGTACTTCGTTTAATTGAAAATATACAGTTCCTATATTGTCCACGGGGGGGCGCTGTGTTTTAATCAGCTGATGGTAGCACTGAGCTTCAGATGTGGAAAATTGATTTTAAATCATTTCTTAATTTTTATCTGTTTGATGTATTTTGTCATGCAGGACAGTGTTTTTAAGTTCCAGAAAATGTGAATAAATGTTTTTCAACATTGTACAATCACTGTGATCAGTTCTTATGCATAATGCACTTAAGTAAATGTTTAACTGAGTAAAAGTATTGTTGAAATTGCACATACTTTTCTTAAAAACGCTGAGGTTATTCATAATATATTGTTTAAAAGTGAAATTAATTTAATATAAAAATCAACAACAAGTCCACTTTTATTAGTTCTATTTAATCTTGCAATGAGTTTACTCGTGTGGCCCTCTTGAGATCAGATTAAGCTGTATGCGGCCCCTAAACCAAAATGAGTTTGACACCCCTGACTTAGCTACAACAGCTGTAATGGTGGCTGGGATTCACGAGCAACTCTATAAACACAGAAGAACCTCTCTGCTAAAGCCTACCAACATTTTTTATTTTAAAGTCATACAGTTTTAATTGCTTCATAGTCTTAAAACTTGTCTCCTTATTGGATGAACTGACATTTTACTTTTGTGCCGGACGTCGACTTGAACAGGTTCCGCGGTCGGTTTGTTCTGAAGAATGTGAGCGTGGATTTGCCAAAAAACTAGTAGGACTTCACAAATGCTGCTTCAATTGTCAAGAATGCCAACCTGGATCCTACGTCAATAGCACAGGTAAATCATTTTGAAATGGAGAAGAATTTAAAAAGATTTTAGTCATTTATCGTTTATGTAGAATGAAACATGGTATTTTTCTGGTTTACATATTTGGCAAACGTTTTAAACGAGAATGCTTGATTTAGATCAGCTTCAACAGGAGTGAAGCAGGAAATAATCCAGCTCACCAGGCATGTCATGATAGAAAACGTGTCAGTCTATTTCTGAAAATGAAAATGCTTTAAACTTAAAAAGTATCTATTGACATAAGCAAAACAGCCCCAAGATATAATTGAACTAAGTTACTGCTTGCTGCCTCCACAGGGAATATAGATCTCTAAACATCACGTTTATAGTTTAGAAGTAGGTCAAGAATGAGCTGACTTTTAAATTCACTCATTTCTGAGGTAGTTACAAAAAATATGGAAAACCAAATAAATTTTTACAATCACCAAAAGATTTAATAGAATTGGCAAATAACTGCATTGGGTAACGAAATAAAATGTTCATATTTTCATTGTCATGTTATTTGCACTGATGACAATGTATGTGTCCTAGGCTCACATTTCATACACATGCTGAACGGTTACTAAATAAATCTTAACATGTAACTGGTCTTAACTTGGTTCTCAAATCAAATTCTGCGTGGGGCCTCATATAAACTTGTGGCAGTCCTGACTGTAACTTATCAAAAGTTCTTTTGGCTAAAGACGTTTTAGCTTATAACATTTAAACTCTACCTTCTAAATCAGCTATTTGGAAGGTTTTGACCAGATGTACAGTATGTCATTTTTTAAATAAAAGTCATACTATTTGCACAAACAACATATTATGTCTCTTTTAATTTACCCTTTGCTTGCTGACTGTCCATGTACTCTTGTTTCTTCAGCGAATCCTTACACCTGCTCCAATTGTAGCAAGACAGAGTGGTCTGAAGAAGGAAGTATTTCATGCTACCAGCGGCTGGACGACTACATGCCTTTCTCACATGGCGGAGCTGTGGTGATCATGCTTGGAGCTTTGACCTTTGTAGGCCTCACTGCAGCTGTATCTGTTCTCTTCTTCATTAATTACAACACTCCTGTTGTCAAATCTGCTGGAGGACCCATGTGCTTCCTGATTTTAGGCTGCCTCAGTCTGTCTAGTGTCAGTGTCTTCTTTAATTTTGGTAAACCCACAACAGCCTTTTGTATCTTACAATTTTTACCTTTTCAGTTTTTCTTCACACTTTGTCTGGCCTGTTTTGTTGTGCGCTCTTTTCAGATTGTCTGCATTTTCAAAATAGCAACAAAGTTCCCAAACATCCTCAGTTGGTGGATGAAATATAACGGGCAATGGCTGGTCATTAGTGTGGCCTTTATCTCCCAGGCGGTCTTACTTATCATTAGCTATTCTGCTGAGCCCCCAAATCCTCACTCTGACACAGAGCTGCATCCAGACAAAATCATCCATCAGCGTGGACACAATTTGAATGCAATATTAGGTCCTCTTCTTTTAAAATCGTTGTTGGTCATTCTTTCTTTTGGTTTTTCCTACGCTGGAAAAGACCTGCCAAAAAATTACAACGAGGCTAAAGCAATAACTTTCTGCCTCCTGCTGCTGATAATCATCTGGATCATATCTGTCACTACCCACCTGCTTTACTCTGGAAAGTCCATCCAGGTTATTTATGCAATGGCAGTACTTTGTAGTATCTACTCTTTTCTGTTCTGGTATTTCCTGCCAAAATGTTACATCATTATGTTTCAACGTCAGAAAAACACCCAGCAGTACTTCCAAAGTCTTATTCAGAGTTACACAAAGATAGTAACCCAGTAGCTTCTTGTCTGTTTCTGGGCCTTCTGAAAACGTTCTCCCTCTGGAGAACTATGGAGCCCTGTCTGATGTGCAGTCGATAGTCATTCCGCATTTTAATCGGCGCCACAGGCAAAGAGCGTTCCCCTCTGAGCTTACATTTTGTCTTAGGCTGCCTGAGGTAGGAAGGGAAAAGGCCACAGTGAGCTTTGAAAACAAGTAAAAGAGCTTTTAATCAATTCTGAAAAGTTTGGGAAGCCGGTGGAGTGAAGCTAAAATGGGGGAAAATGGGGAAATGTGCCCATATGTATGTGTGCCGGATAAAGACGTGCCACAGCATTTGGTACTCTCTGTAGCTGGAAAATATAGTTTCTCCCAACCAGGTTGTAAAATTATTTAAATTTTACCAAGTGAACAAAACTGTACACCACAGATCCCAGCATGCCATTACTTAATAAAACAACAACAAAAAATATTGTATCATATTTTTAGAGGGACCAAGTCATGTACTACGACTTCACGAATTTCTACGCCAGTAGCTCCCTCTGGTTTCATGCAAAAGGTTTCCGATTAAATTATTGGCTTTTTATATTTTATTTCTCTGTTTTACACTTTGTTTTTGCTCCATTTGTTTGTAGGTGAAGCACTTTTATGCATAGTTACCAGAACAAGACCACTTGACCAGAAGTACAATATTGTGCATGTGCACAATGAGTAAACAAGGAGAAGCAGTGGAGCCAGCAACACCTAGTGGAGGTGTGAAAAGAAAGTAACCCTAATCAGGTTGGTCTTCGACCACGCCGAGCTGTTGCTGCACAGCGAGGCGTTGCAGGACGGTCTCCTGGCTCTTACAGCAGCTGTGTCAGTTGTCACCCTCTTCTCATAGTTCCACGGTACTGCCAGCAGATTCAC